>BNCP01000015.1:600000-1110000 GCA_019650235.1 Volvox reticuliferus
TATTAAAATATATTTATATATTTCCTATTCTTTCTTATATGCATTTGCCCGATTCTCATGTTTTTGTTATGAGCTTTAGTTTGGTTGGTCATTTGTGTCGTTAGTCTTTGCACCACGCAGTGGTATAGCGACATTTCGAGCAGTCGCCGATTATGTATCATTTCTCGATTTCCTAGTCGCTCTTGTATTCATTAGCCAGCTTCTCATGTTTCAGTTAATCACATTACTTTGCTTGGTCCTTTGTATCGTTTGTCATTGCGCCATTTAGTATTCAGTCAAATCGTTTAACATTACGGATGTATGGACACTTGTTCATCATCGACTATACAGGAAAAATATCTATGTCATACTCGCATGTTAAGGACTGGTCAGATGCCCGTTCTGTTGTGTTATTGACTTGGGTAGTACGACCGTTTATGTAGTCGCCGACTACGTAACATTTCCTTATTTTCCCAATTGTTCTTTTATCCGTGTGCTCACGTGTATTGTACGATGGTTAGACCAGCCCCCGATAACATAACATTCTCGATTTCCTAGTCGTTATTGTATTCATTATCCTAATTCTGATGTTCCTGTTGATCACTCTGGCTCGGTTGGTCGTCTGTTTCGTTTGTGATTGCACCATCCAGTATTCGGCCTAACGTTACACGTGTGTTAATTATAGACACGCATGTGGACATTGACCAACTATGAGGATTTTACGCCATTCCCACTTGTTGGAGACTGTTAACATTAAAACCATGTCATATTATCCACATGGATAGTACTACGGTTTATGCAGTCGCCTATAGCATAACATTCCTCTGTTCTTGCTCATTCTTGTCTTCGATATCCCAATTATCATTTTTTGCAGATTATTTTAGTTCAGTTAATCGTTTGTGTTGTTTGTGATTGCACCATGCAGTCCTTAGCCAAATGTTTCACATTTGTTGAATTATGGACACGCATATGGTCATCAACCATGGATGACAAATAATGCCATTTCCGCTTCTGGAGTTTTAATTCTGACACTCCTCTTGATCACTCTGGCTCGGTTGGTCGTCTGTTTCGTTTGTGATTGCACCATCCAGTATTCGGCCTAACGTTACACGTGTGTTAAATATAGACATGCATGTGGACATTAACCAACTACGAGGATTTTCCGCCATTCTCGCTTGTTGGAGATCGTTAACATTATATCCATGTCGTACTATCTATGTGGATAGTACGACCGTTCAAGCAGTCGCCTATGACATTACATTACTCAATTTCATAATCGTTCTTGTATCCATTAGCCCAAATCGGAATATCTGTTCAGTACTTTATTTAGGCAGCTCATTCTTTCATTTGTCATTGCAAGCGGTGCAGTACTAGTATAACAGTTCTAGCAGTCGCCTATGACGTGTCATCTCTCGATTTCCTATTCGCTCTTGTATCATCCAACTAAATGTTACGACGTTATTATCAGTTGCTCAAGTTATGGCTGTCCTCGAATTCATATCCGATTTTGCGCTTCATTTATATGTCATGTAATTATGTGTTCATTTCCATATTATATTCCACTGCAGCACATTGGACTCTCGTTATATGGATGCACGGTGGCGTTGGTCCTATCCTCAATGGCTGGTTTGGAATTCCGGCTTTGGGCCTGCGATTCCTTCCGACAACGATGACTGTAGCTGTATTTAACGCTGCAGCGCTTACACATGGTACGACGGAGTGCAGCATTCCGGTCGGTATCTCAGCTTGCAGATTCGGATCGTCTCATTTCCTACGAATGCCGGATCTCGCAAACCTCGTCTGCTTACGCCTTGGTGCACAAAGCAGCGGAATTAACCTGCAGGAATTGAAAGAGATGGCAGCCAATGCTCGTCTGAAGAGTGCGAAGGATGAAGTTAGTGCTCTTAGAGCGGAGCTTATTGCCGCAGGCAAGGCGGAGATGCTCGATGGATCGGTGGAGGCATGGAAAGATCCTGCTGTAGAATGGAGAGCGTGGTCGTAGATAACATCTACGTCAACGAATCTTCGTTGTCAAATCGGACAAGGTCATTTATCGAAACGTTATTTTCACTGGCTACTTCTTGTGCAATTCTTGCACACTCGTTGCGTCTCAACCGACTAATGGCCGATGGACATCTGTATCGATACATTGCTGTTGCTTATCAATGGGTGTCATACCTGTCTTTCCGTGACTCGTGTCATCATGGAGGTACTCATGTATAGTAGTCTGACATATTGCCGATCGCGTACTCCTGTAAGATGACGCCTGCTGTGCTGTCTTATATGCTTCTACTCGTTACATATCACGTACTAATTCAGGTCGACCACATTATTTCACTTGTATACAGCGTCTCATTGCATGTCTGTCTTTGTGTATGACAAGCCAACATGCGATCGTTTTTATATCTATACTTTCACTAATGCAATTTTGTATCCGATGTCCCATATCCAAACCTTACATCTTGCTGCAAGACCGGGCTCAGACGATAACTTCCTGGCCATCATCCCGTTTGAGACCGATACGACGATGCTCGTAGCTCCCTTCAGTCCCGCTATCGTTAAGTACTATGCAGATATGCTACGTCGTATGCCCAGACAAGAACAAAGCCGAGGGAGCACAGGCACAGACGAACGAGACGACGACGAAGATGCTAGTGATGAAGAGGAAATCACCGACGATGATGATGACGGTCAACTGGAACAAGATGAACCCGCACAAGGAAGCAAGCAGGAGCGGAAGGATGTTGATGGCAGTGAGAAGGACGTTTCCTCTGATTACAACTCATCTGACTACGAGCGGCTGGAGAGTGATGACATCGATGATGATCCACCAGAACTTTCGGACAGAGATGCGGAGTATTTCGCATCCGTTTTTTCTCAACAGAAAGTCCTGCGACTGCGCATGCACCCTGGCCAGATGGTGTTATTGGATGGTAACACTATCCATGCTGGCGATGCTGGCAAACCTAACTCGTGGTCACCTCGACTGCAAGTATATGCGCATTCCAAGAATGACATAAACACAACATCCAAGGCGTTAGCTTGTTGTCATTCGTCCGGGGCCAATGGATATGGAGTTTTAACCACCTAGCGCAGAGCATGTATATCATTTCACGTTAATCAGTGCACGCAAATCACTGCATGTACATCACTGCACACGAATTGTTGCGTGTTTCTCGTTAGTTATATGATAGTTCGACTTTCGGTAAGTCGTATCCTGCACTATGTCTTAAGGAGCGGTCACTGCGTCATTATTAGGGGTCAAATACTCCGTAAATGGTAACTCGCACTATGACCGAAATTGCGTTCAGACGTTTATTGACGTAAGAGTCTCCATTACCATTACCGCTCTCAGCTTGCTAGATGACTTCACACTTACATATACCCTAAACTTCTTTGTAGACCGTCCCGGCCTGGTGTCGGTGTCCTCTGACATTCCTCCCCGAAGCCCATTTAATAGCGAATGGTCGGACTGGAGTGAATCGATGAGTGCGTTAATGGTCTTCATCCGTTCTTCTATTAAGTCCACGTAAGAGCGCGTGGCCCCAATGGATGATCGGATGCGTTGTAGGTTCTCGGATGATGCCATGGGCTAGATAACCACCTGCGTGCGTCACTCTATTGGACGTATCGATGTTTATTATATTCATTATCACCGTTACGCAAAGAATATCAATTTTATTTCGAATATATTGTAATTTGTTATATTGAATTATCCTCGTACTGATATTGTATAACTTATACATTTCGCAGGTATGCGGCTGCTGTCGGTTTCGAAAACGAGGCTGAACTGCATCCCAGTTTGGTGTCCGACTTACTTGGCCGAATCGCTGATGAGGTCTGGGCGGAGGTGCTTGCTAAAATCCCATAACTGGCAGCTTTTTCATCTTGCGTCAGGTCCGAGAAACCCCGTGGATACACCATCGGCAAGACTCCGTTCACCATGATGTCGTTGGCTAAAAACCTTACGGTGGAGCTGCATTTGGACCTCAATGGTGGTGAGTTTTCATGTCAATTCAGATATATTCATAAGATTATCTTTCATCGCTCAACAGATAACCTTCCACGGTTTTGACGTCATTACGTAAATAAGGGTACGGGTGATGTCATCAGTAATTATCGAATTCTTGCAGACTGCTCAGAGGCTAAGATTTTGATAATTAAACTACGATGATATGTCTTCATTGCTATTTGAGATGTCTCGAATGCAACAGCTGTCGTACGATCTATTTGGATAATACGACATTCATATTGGTCCCTTTACACATCGGCATAACTTTTGAATTCTTTCTCATTTCTGATAGTCGGGTTCTCGTAATTCTCTTATAAAGTATTTTATGGTTTGCTGTCCGCGCACCGTACGTTTGTGCAATATGATTTCAGTCGAACAGATTTTACATAACCAATGTACATGGACACATATTGTCATCGATATAGTATATATATATATATATATATATGTGCCATTATTCCTAATTGCATACTGCCAAAGCTATTACGTGAGAAATTACGTATGTATATGATAAAATAATTAGTGAATCTTATTTTTTTGGGACTGTTTTTAGTGTTCTAACCGCCGTACAATCCATGTCGATAGTCCGACATCGTACTACAACAGCCGTACAATACAGATGGCTTGTACAACCCGTATTTTCATCTTATCAATCATGATATTTTCGTCACAATACCTTTCATCGCGTTCTTCGATTATCATTGTGCGCGCAATGGTCACTCACGCACGACACGAATTCATCATTAGCGCTTGTCAATAATTCCTACGTAGGTAAAACCCTAAAACCCAATAACCCTAAAACCCAACGCCAATTCTAGTGGGTTTCCTGTACACTCGTCGGTGTCAATCGAATATTGGCTGTTGTACCTCTGAATCATACATTGTTGTTGCTTATCTAAGGGTTCCTGACCTATATTTTGATAACTCGTTTCAGACTAGACGTACTCATGTCAGTCATAGGTTTTGCCAATCACGAACCCTTGCAAGATGGTGCCCGCTTACCTGTGTTGACTCCATGCTAAGTTGGACCTCTCGATTATAAGGTGTAATTCTTTATGGTCTGCAAACCTCTACTTACTACATGCTTTACTTCGTATATCCCTCATATAATATTGCATATCACGTACTATTCACGCCAAGCATTTGATATCGTTTGTGTACCGATCCTTCAATTCAGTATATAACACTGCGTGGTGTTTGACATCTGGATGGCTTTCGATCTTACATTGTTCATCTGCTTACTAATAATGAGTTCCATATGTGTTATTTAGTTTTCCGATATATGGATTTCATCTGTCATCCATATCTATCATTTAACGGTCCTCTTTCTTACCCATGGTTGTTATCTCAGCCTCTTAATCTCTCGTCCAATGTTTTAATGTCACGCTTTTCACATGTCATCCAAAGTTGTTGCAACATTATTACTTCATGTCGAATTCTACATATATAGCTCTTGTCCGTTCGTTTCATATATACAAACACATTTGCGCTTATTCCTATTGTTATGTGTCGATTTGTTGAATACAAACATGCAAGCAAATACTATTGCCCTAAATCCCTGCTACAAACCGTCCAATGTTTTAATGTCACGTTTTTCACATGTCATCCAAAGTTGTTGCAAAACTATTACTTCATGTCGAATTTATACTTATATAGCTCTTATCCGTTCACTTCGTATATACAAACACGTTTGCGCTTATTCCTAATGTTATGTGTCGATTTGTTGAATACAAACATGCAAGCAAATATTATTGCCCTAAATCCCTGCTACAAACCGTCCAATGTTTTAATGTCACGTTTTTCACATGTCATCCAAAGTTGTTGCAAAACTATTACTTCATGTCGAATTTATACTTATATAGCTTTTATCCGTTCACTTCATATATACAAACACGTTTGCGCTTATTCCTACTCTTATGTGTCGATCTGTTGAATACGAACATGCAACCGAATACTATTGCCCTACACCCATGCTACCGACTTCGTGAATCGGTTCGTGAATATGTACGCTACTTCAACCTCACATCTGAAGATGCTTTCCAATTAGCACTAAACATTTCGTTATTACCACCAGGGACAGTATTAGAGTTTGATGGTTGGTTTGGTTATTCGCCTCCTGATGCGGCACCGGCGACAATCTTCAACCTACCACTTCAGATGGGTAACAACGTAAGTTTGCTGCTGGCCAGGTTTTCCTTGCAATGTCCCGTTACATGTAATTTCCTTGCTATCCTTTCATTTTCCTTATGTGTACAGGTTTCCACTCTTGCCGAGGTTCTCGTATTTGAAATCTCTGATAGTTTTCGGGGACACTTTGCACGCTTCATTCGTCAAGGCGCATATCTTTATGCTCGCCGTGTCCTCTCTCTGCGGAATATCGCCTTCCCCATATCTGGCATCGAGTCTATCAGCGATCTTCAAGACGCACTCCATATTGCATGTCAGCACGCGAGCTATGTGTCAATGCCACAGAATGCCCCTCTGGCGGGCGCAGCCCATGGGTCATTGGATTACTACACTGACGACACGAACTCCAGTGTGCCCTACTTCAAGTACAATTGGGGACAGGCTGCGTTCGTTGGTATCATAAAGGACATACATAAGGTATTATTGTGGACTTATTTCCATTTCATTATTATAGGATCGTCTTTGATTCATCATCTTTAAAACAGGCGATAAATCGCTTACTGGAGACTCAACGGCACATGGGCCAACCTGGTGTTTCCAATCCCACAGCGGTGCCTAGTAATTCCCAGACGGATGATGTTTCCGAACTTAAAGCAACCCCAGCAGTTTACCTGACTGGACAGGTGAGACGTCCTATCATATTGTCTCATATATATCAGCGAGGTATGTACATCTGGACGTAAATGAACTTGTGCTTGTCTTTATATATTTCAACCGTCCGTGTTTTGACATTGGAATATTCCTTGCTATACCAGTAATGGACAGATGTAACTGCAATTTTTATGTCTAAAATTCGGTAAATTGGTTTCACCCGTACGTGTAGTCTGCGAAAAATGGCATTAAATTAATTTCACGTGTTTTCAATCCCATGCTAATATTATCCTTACAGCCGGCAGCTTCTAATCCCGAAGTCCAAGCTGGTCCTACTGGACCTCCGTTTGGAATATTTGCCGCTCTTTTGGCTGCGGTACGTCTATGTACATATATATAACCATTTGTTACATTGTAATCCTTACACTACTATATTTGACGCTTTTGATTTAAATTTCAGCTCATGTCCACTTTCAATGCTGACGTTATCATTTTAGGCGGCCGGTTTTCGTACGGAAAGCCAAGTTAGCCCCAGTGCATCTGCTATTGGAGTTGGTATCCCTTCGCCTGCGGTAAGTCCTGCATAAAACTTTTGTTTATATATTATTTCCAACCATAATTGGGCTGTTATCTGTAATTGCCATTATCCATCCATTACATTTGTTTACTTCTCGTAACCGATGTCGTATCCGATTAGTGTTATCTCAGGTATGCCTTGTACATTATACTTTATCATTGTTCTATTCTAATTTTGTGATATACTCGTCAATATCTCATGTATATTATAACTTACGTTCTTGAAAATTCGATATGAACTGACATGCGTCATATTGGATGTAGGTACTCCCTCTTCAATCAGAACCTGATGCACTCCTAACTTTGGCTCAGTCGGAACAGGTGTGACATGCTCTTATGTTGTATTTTGAATTACATATCCATTAGTTATGGGATACATATTTATCTAGTTGGTACTGTTAGTTTAATACGCCTTCTATAAGCGCCTGGTTTTTAAAGGCTCCTTGACAATACATATGTGGCGACATTTCTGCATTATTACACATAACTGATTTTGACCGATATTTTTTCTGTTCGTTTCTAACTCTTATGCTGCTCTTCTCATCTTAGGCGGCCGCTTTTAATCCGGAAGACCAAGCTGGACCAAGTGGATCTGCGATTGGTTTGGGCACCCTTTTGCCTGTTGTAAGTCCAAATATATACATCACAATTCTTTTAGTTTGTTTTTAATATTTTGCATCTTTTTGTTCCCATCGACATTTGGCTGGTATCCGCAATTCACAGTCATACGAGGATACACACGATGATGTATATCTCATAATGTTATTCCGTGTGGTACTTTAATCGTGGAGCCATCTCTAAGTAGCGTTATGTCTATTTTGAGAACATATATACTTGATTTTTTGTTTTACTCTTTTACGTTTGCGCTCTATCCATCATCATCACTTAATATTCGTACTTACGTACTCAACTAACATGCGGACATACTGTATGTATGTTACCCTCTTCAATCCGAAGCTGAAGCAAACCCATGTTTGGCCCAGTCGGAACAAGTGAGACATACGCTTGTGTTGTCAATAAACCTGTCCATATCTTATGGACGACTGGATGTAGTATGGTTTGTGATATTCTGTTTATGCGGCATCTGTCCGAGCCTCGATCTTGATGGATTTGCCACAAACACCGTCTGCTCTATATATCTGCAGCCACGTTGTGGTATGTCTTACTTATACATAACTATGCGGTCTAAATTATGCCTGTTAAGTATATTTTTAATGTTGCTTTCCAATTACATTGCTGATATTATGCTTTTAGGCTGCCGTTTGTCATCCTGAAGCCCAAGCTGCACCCAGTGGATCTGCATGTGGAGTGGACACCCCTTTGGCTGCAGTGAGTGTCTATACATCTCAATCGTTGCAATATGTTTAATACATGTATAATCAGTTGTATCCAATTAGGTATATGCTGCATGCGCGATTAACAGTGACCAAAACATTATGCCGTGCAATGTTATCTTTGATTGGTGCTGTTAGCTTCATGGCTGATATGTCCGGAATCATTCCTACGTTGTACTTATTTGTTCATTTCTTTGTTGTCTCTGCTCTCTATCTATCATCAATTCAATTCTATTAGTATATTAGATTCATGTGTTCGATTCCACCTCACCTGTCGACATACTGGATGTAGGGGGTCCCTCAATGATCAGGGCCGGAAGCAAGCCCAAGCCTGGCCCTGACCAGACAGGTGAGTCAATGTAAACAGGTTCGTCGTTAATAATGCCCGACACAATGAAGGAATTCGTTCAGGTTATACATCACTTAACAGCGTCTCCTATTTTAGACCATTACAATAGAGTAAATATGGGCAATATTTTTGCAGTCTAAATACCCTTATCTGTGTGCTCGTACCTTATATTCACTGTTTGTATTTAACGCTGCCTCTTACTTTAAACTAATAACGCATAACATAGTTTTGTTTTAACTGCATACCGGATCTGAACACTATATCTGCTTCTGATCCCACCAATGCATGATCTCAACGTAGGCAGGTCCGTCCCGACAAGATAACCAACCAGGAACTATTGTGCCTTCACACGATGAGAAGGAGGATGCGGTGAGCATATTTATGTCTAATTATTTCCTCGTTATGAGAGTCAGTTTATTTTTCTTATCCGTGTAAATATGATTTGATGCCAAATTGTGCCTAAGTTTACTCTTTCGGCCCTTTAATTTTTGACGGTTAGACGCGCTTCTGAAATTTTATTGTCATATTTCACTTCAAACATAACTATGACTGCCGTTCTAAAACTTCAACGTTGACAGATAGTTTCTTATGTCTTCATACATCATATACATCCTTTATTACCTTACGGTTTTTTTGCTATTGTTTTAACTTCCCATTACCTCGTTCTTGCTTACAGGCTGCAGATGTTCTGCTGCAACTACATGACAAATCCCCACGGGATTATGGGCTACGAAAACGGACACATCCAATCGTCTACCCGAATTCGGTCGGTAAATCCCATACTCGACGTAAGCCGCGGACACAAGTTCAACAAGGGCCTTCCACTATGCCCAGGCCAGTCAGGGGCCTTCCATTACGCCCGACTTCGACGGAGTACGATGCTCAGGCGGTCGATTTTGGTCATGACATTGGCCCATCGCTTGTTGGCCACATACAGCGAACAGGAATTGCTGTCGTTAACGATTACCGCTTGCGGGATCTGGCGACAAGCTCTGCTGCTGCTGCACGCAGCCACCTACGGTCGTCCGAAAACAGCACCAATCTCTTCGAATACGTGGTGCGTAACCCAGATGGCGCCATCGTCACCGACAGCCGGGGACGTGTGAAGATGTCTCGGGGAACTAGACAGCGTCGACACATATTGCTGCAGAATAATCCGCCGGTACAACTTCGCAGGCTATGGAAGCGTTCCAAGTATCTCCTGAAAAAGATACTCCTGAACATGCCTTGCTTGCGGCTTTCGCACCCGGCCCTAGTCGGAAACAAGCCGGGTACGGAGCCTGTTGATATCCAATCTTTACATGTTGCCGCGAAGCCCGGCTCTGATAACAACTTCCTCGCCATTATTCCATTGGAGATTGATACAACGCTGCTTGTAGTTCCTTTCAGTCCAGCTATCGTGAAGTACTATGTACATCAGGTAAATCGTATACCGGCAGAAGAGGCCAGTGAGCAGGACGCAGATGGAGACGATGATGATAGCGAGACGGAGGACGTGCCCGACAGCGACGATGGTGATGAGGAGGAGGAAGATCAACCGGCGCAAGGAAGCACGCAACAGCTCAGGCACGATGACGGCAGTGAGGTGGACATCTCTTCTGATTATAACTCTTCCGACTACGACCAGCTGGAGAGTGATGACAGTGCTGAAGTTCATCGAGATCTTCCGGAATCAACTGCCAAAAGTTTTGCCAACGTCTTCTCTCATCAGCGAGTACTACGATTGCGAATGCGCCCTGGCCAGATTGTGTTACTGGATGGTAACACCATCCATGCCGGGGATGCTGGCCAACCTGACTCGTGGTCAACACGACTGCAGGTCTATGCGCATTCCAAGAAGAGCAGCAACACAATATGGCCCATTGAGGGCATGCATCACGCCTTCGCTAGGAAGTTCGGATATTGGTCATATCGATAAATGCCTTCGACTGCATGTTGCTTATGACTGCTTCCTTTGGCTTGCATTTTTACTTGGCATCCTCATATCATTCACACGTTGTTTTTCTTGTTAGATATGATGTCAGGACTGATCAGGTGACACGCATGGCATGTGGCACGAGGGATCACAGCATGAGTTGCTCAAGATCATCATAAGAGTAAATGGCATAACGAGCTAACAAAGGCATATCAGACCGGAGGCTTGGCTTATTTGCGTGGTTGCACCTAGGATGTTTTCCGGAATAGCTGGACCTTGCGCATCTTATATAACGACGCTTGTACGGCATGGTTATTTGGTGAGTAGTGCGATAATGCTCGTAAGATTGCCTTAGTTTGATCTGTTTATACCTTAATGACTATTTCGTTGAGTTGTATTTATTGCCGTTTTCTGAGTCCGTGAGATGAAGTTTGGAACATTCGACTGTCACGACCGATTGTGCGATAGGAGCAGTCTAGAGGTATATTAGCGATGATGGAGCAAGTGAGCTTTGTCACTTGGCTCTAGTACCCCGGTACTTATCGAGCGTAATAGACCTAGCTTTGGATAAATCTTTCTTTTGCGTTTTTCCTACCGATTTGTAACGTATTCGTTCTGCCAGACCTTTGCCGATCCATGTTCTACAGCTTATATCAGCCATTCAAGCCCTTCGGTTGGTAGGATCCCCTCCTACAATCCGCAGACGAGCCAATGGTTGGACTGGACGCATCGCGGTCGAGTCGAGACCTTCAAGGCCATCACCAACCAACCCAGTAAGTGTTTCGCATCTAGTATGTGTGCATGGCGGTGATCGGGCGTGACACTGACTTTTCGTGCTTGTTACAAGGACTCGCCGTATAACCAAATAATAGCACGTTGGACACTACAACGTCACACAACGGTCTTCATCCTACCCTCTGTATAAATTTTATAATAATAGATTTTGAACTGCACTTTTTCCCAACAACATAGATCGTTGTGTTGTTCCCATCATCTAGGCATTGTACATTACCGTATTGTATCATGTGGGCACTTTGACACTTACAGTTATTACTCTGTCCATATGTTCTGGTGACGGGGATATTAGTTCCCCATATGAATGTACTGGCTTGCATGACAGTAGAGTTTGTCGCCATTGTGTTTAACTCGTATATCGCTTGAACATATGTGGATTCCTCTGAACCTCTTATGTCGTAAATACCTTCCGACTTCAGTCGCCTTTGTAACAATCATTGCTATTTCCTATGGACGCTGAATATCTAACTAATCTGCTTTCAATTGGGGACAAATCGGCGATCTTAGCATGCCGTCTTAGGTGGACCCGGTGCCAATGGATCTGTTTCTCGCGCTTAAAAATGTAAATCATGTTATTACATTCAAATCATTTTCCTATTTTTATTTTACTTACTTTATAGTACGTTGCGATTATCGCAATTCTTTTTGGTTGACAGCTATATACTTCTATTTATTTTTTATGTAATGTCTGGATTTACATATTAAGGATATCATGTATTAAAAGCCGATTTCGTTGTGTTTTCCAGACTATGGATCTTGTCTGTACGGCTTCCATTTGAATACTTCGCTAGGATAACTTCTTTGCCTGCACGTTTCCTTATGATTACTTCCATCCGTCCTTTCCTTTCTAAAAAATGCAAGTTGATAGTTTAGTCCTTAATCCCTGTTTTCGACTTCGTGATTCGCTTGCCGAATACTTGCATGTAGTCGATATCACGTCAACCGATGCTTTCCAAGTAGCCCTAAATATATCTTTGAAACCGCCAAATACCTGCTTAGAGTTTGATGGATGGATGGCATTTTCGCCCATGGATGCGTCGCCGTCATCCATCTTTGACTTGAGACTCATCAAAGAGGACGAAGTGCGTTCTCATATTTCCCGTCATACTATGACTTCTTTGGCTACACTTTATATGATTTGCTTCAACTTATTTTTTCCCTTCCATTTAGGTCTCCACCCTCGCCAAAGTAGTTCATTTCTATCGATATAGCAATTATCGTGCACGCTTCGCGCGCTTCATACGTCATGGAGCCATGCTCTACGCGTATGATGGCCTTCTGCGGGCTGGTGTAGACATTCGAACTGTGGATCTGTCCCGACCTGTAACAGATGAGACAACTATCGGCGTCCTTCACAATGCCCTCCGAGTGGCATACGATAATGCACGGTCTGCAGCACTACCGTCGAATAGCCCTTTGGCGGGTGCAGCAAATGGTACACTTGCCTTTTACACGAGCGAGTCAGATACCAGTATACCTTATTATAAGTACAACTGGAGACAAGCTGCGTTCGTCCAGCTAATTGGAAACCTCCGCAAGGTTAATTCACAAATTTTTTTGCCAGTGAATTTGCATATTTCATTTGATCTCTTTAATTCTCGTACATCTAACAGGCCTTACACTTCGACGACGCTGCGGTTGGGAGTCCGAACTTGTCTACTCAGTTGCGCGAACGACATACGGGAGCTGTAGTTGCAACGATGTCGACAAGTACTTATGACACAGACTGTATATCTCGTGATGGCGAGCCGTCTCAGGTCGGTATAAATTGTTCTGCCTTTTTCTTGTTCATTCAATCTTCATTTATTCATTTCATTTCTCGCTTATTGGCTTAAGCAAGTTACCTTCCATTCGTGCAGAAGGCGTTTGGCACAGCAGGGTTGGCATCCCCACCATGCGAGCTATCACCGGTTATCGAACAGGCCTCTGCACTTGATGCATATTCGCCTCAGGTATACATATACTTTCTTGAGGCTAATCGATGCGTATTAATTTTACTTTTTATTTATTAAGTGGTCTTACACTGTGGGCGACTCGTCCTACAAGGGCGAGCACCAATGGGCCTGTCTGGACCGAGCCACAGCACAGGGGAGGGGCTTTATTTATATATAAACTATTCATGCGTTCTTTACGTACATAATACCACGCACCTCTTCGTATGAGTGAAATGTCTGATGTGCCATATTATTATTCCTCTTTTATAGGTAATCCCACGGAGTCTTGATGTGGAAAATTTTGAACGGCTGGCAGACGACGGGAAAGATAGAACTGGGGTATTGGTTAGTACATTACCTAGTTCGTGTACACATAATGTTCATGTCGTTGCTATCATCATCCGTAATGTTGTACTTATTTGCTTTATTTTCGGTCTTTCTTGATTTTTGCCTTTCCACAATACGTCCTTGGATTCCCTAACTTAATCGTTTACTGAGGACCACTTACAATACCGTCACTGTCCTCTTAGGCGGCTCCACTTCGTCGTGCAACCCAAGCAGGACCGAGTGCATCTGGACCTGGGGACGAAACGCCCTTGGCTATGGTAACTACAAAATAAAGCCTGATTGTTCCATCTCTGTTATTCTAAATCAACTTTCACTGGTAATCCACGTTGTTACATTTATTGCCTGCTCGTGTGCCATTATTAATCATTTTCTTGAATCTTATTAACTATTAGTAACAACTCTTGTCAACCCGTTTAGGATTCGTCGAAAACGCTTGCTTTCATATGACTTTTTATTATGTGCACGTCGTTGTATTATTTCTTAATAATCCTAGCCGAACATCTCCTTGCAGGTTACCCCTACTCAACACGATGGCCAACCAGGACCAAGTGCGCCTGCAATTGACGATCGCATGCCTTCGACTACCGTAAGTGCATTTTATTTTTTCGGACTGCCCCAGTAACTCGTCCCGTTTCCACATTCGGCGTGAATTTCCATTATCTTTGATGATCCGCTTCCTTGTGTTCCGTGTACATCATGTTTATTTTAAATTTTATTTCGTACGTGTACATCTTGTTGTCTCGTATGCATGTTGCCCGTGTAATATGCCACCGCTACATGGTCAGTCGGGGCCAAGCCGACCACAACCTTTTAGTAATAGATTGTTAATTCGGTTAATCTTATTCCTTTGTTTTTTAATACGTTTGAATTTCATTCTATATCCTTGTCTTTTGTAGCCTTTTTTCTCATGTATTCTTAAGTGTGTGCATTACCGAGCTTTACAGAAGCTTTTCTACTTTGGTCTTTGTTTCGTGATCGAGTTGCTGATCTGGATACAGGCGGTTCATCGGCACCTTCATGACGAACCAATTTCCTACGCTGAACAGGAGGCCGCTGTAAATTTGGTATGTACTTCAATTAATTACATTTCACATTTATTTTATTGGTCGACTTTTCATTCTCCTTCATTTTCCTTTTTTGCCTGCTTTTTTTTAATCTATACTAATTTTTTTCTACTACTTTTTCATTCTAAATCCCTTGCTTGCATAAATGTACGTCTTTATCGTTCTCATTCTATGTAGGTGAGCCTTCGTACGTTCGAAGATGCGGCAGGTCCAAGTGGATCCCAGCACGATGGAAATGGTGCTGACAAACTGGTGAGTGATCTTAACATTATTTTTAGTTGATATGAGAGATTCTTGCCATTTTTAGCATGCCATATCTTTTCGATTGCTTCGCATTGTTTTTATTCCAAAATTAGCACAGTGCTACTAACTTCATTCCGCGTGTTCTTTTCTTATCCCTAATTGTCTTCCCGTATTCTCATCACATTCGGCATCCTTTCTTTTCTTTGTTGCATGGCGACGTTCAACCGGTTTCTTGATGCTTTTACCTTATTGCTTTCATTTTTTGATTATTGTACATTCACTTATGTACTTTGTTGACTTTCGTCTGTGCTCATTCATGGTTACAGGCTGCTGATATCCTGCGTGATTTGCCTTGGAAAGGCAGGTTGCGACAGAAGCCGCGACAACTCCATCCATCTGCCTATTTGGAAACGCGTCCGCGCGCACGACACTCCAAGCCAGATTTCGGCATTCCATATAAGCCGGTTCCGCCGACCTACGATGTTGAGGCAGCTGACTTTTCTGTCAGTGTGGATTCGTTTCTTCTCGACAAGGTGCAGAATGTCGGATTTGCTACTATCATTGACGATGACTTGAAACAGCTAGCGCTAGATGCTGCTGCTGCCGCCCAACAGTATCTTCAAGCATCTCACGATGTAACCGACATCTTCGAGTACGTAGTCCGCAACATTTATGGAGAAATCGTTACAGATGCCGCCAATCATGTCGTCATGTCCCCGGGATCGAAGCAACGCCTACAAGCACCTCTGGATGTGCGGCCACCGGAGCCACTTCGCAATCTGTGGAAACGGTCCAAGTATCTCCTCAGGAAAGTACTTCCCACCAAGCCCGCGATGAGACTTAGGCGTCCAGTAATCATCGGTAACAAGCCAGGTCCGCGACCTGTCGGTGTGCAGACATTGCATGTTGACGCCAGGCCTGGCTCTGACAAGAGCTTTGTGGCGATCATCCCCATGGAAGATGATACCACGCTCCTCATCTCGCTCTTCAGCAACGTAATCGTCAATTACTGGGCACAGCAAGTACGTCGTTTTACGGCTACTAATCAGTCGTCGGACGATAGTGTGGTGGTGGTCGAAGCAAGTGCTAAAGAAATCAGTCCGGATGAGGGCATGCTTCAAGACATGGAAGAGGGTGAACCGGCACAAAATATCTCAGAGCAGCCGGGCGGACACAGTTATGACGGCGAGGCTTCCTCCGGTTACAACATCTCTGACTACGAACGCCTGGGCTCTGATTATTCTGATGCTGATGACTGCGGTGTACCAACAGATATTGCAGATACTATTACAAATTTATTTTCTGTACAGCGCGTGGTGCGGCTGCACATGCACCCTGGCCAAATGGTGTTGCTGGATGGTAACACTGTCCATGCCGGGGATGCTGGCAAACCAAACTCGTGGTCGCCACGATTGCATGTATATGCGCAGAGTAAAAAGGTAAAAAACGCAACTTGGCCTCTTGAGGCCATGCATGAATCATTTGCTGAGAAGTTTGGAGAGTGGTCCTTGCTTTAACATTCCTTAGTGGTGCTCTTACCGCATCATCCCTGTGACGTTCGTGGCTGTCTTTGCTGACATATAGACTTAGCATCTTCATTGGCGTGTTGATGCATTGTTCGGACTGCAGTAACTGATTCCTAATATTGTTGTATCATCCATGTATCGGTCCATATCACCGCGCCTGGCAACCCGCAATTAAGTGCAAATATAGTACTGTGTCGGGATATTCCACATTTATACAATCGCCTTGTCGTACTAATCAGATGGATTTTATGACAGGTACGAACTCGCGGAAATTAGCCTTTTCACGTGTCTGTTGGCATTGTATTATATTCGGTTATTATCGTGCAAATGGTTCGACCACTGGATGTACATGTGTGATAATATAACACGGAGCGTGATAACTTTAGTCATGTCACCGGAGCATGTTCGCAAGTGCGCGCTGGAATATTTATCATAGGGAGCCCATTCTCTCATAATTATTTATCATGCTAGGGTTTTAACCTTCAAACCCTAACAACATTTCACGTGTGGGGCGGAATGAGACTAAGTGATTGATCTTTGCATCGGCTTGCATAACGGTTGACCACTACCCAACATTGCCAATTATTGTGTTGGCATTGCCTTATGTTGTAAAGGCTACAGCACGATATATTATTGCCTGTCTGCTAGTCCTGTCGTATTATCCAATTGGTTTGTACGACAGGATGGGCATCTGTGGAATATAATGACATTTTTCAATTTCCTACTCGTTGTATCTATTTCCTGAATTGTGATGTTTATCTTATGCATTGTTTCGGGTGTTACACTGTGGGCGACTCACCCTACATGGCGAGAAGCAAGGGGCCTGACCAGCAGGTCCACAGCGAAGGGGAGGGGCACATGGCTTTGTCTGTCTGTCCTGCCATGTTGTTTTGGTTGAGCGGTCATGCACTTCATCTTTGTCTTTGCACACTGCAGCATTCAGCCAACCGATTTTAAAGCACTACTATGGACACAATATTATCATCGACGATGTATGACATAAATGCACATTTCTGCTTGTTGGGAACTAGTCAGATGCTCATCCTATTGTACTCACTCTAAACGTCAAAACACGACTCACTTCGAGTGAATTGCGACGGCGCCTTTGCGAGGAATGCTCGCAACCTTGTATCGGAGGTGTATGCTTTGTTGTGTCCTAGCGACATGAGAGGGGAACACATTTCAGCCCGGTTAGCTCAGTCGGTAGAGCGCAAGGCTCTTAACCTTGTGGTCGTGGGTTCGAGCCCCACATTGGGCGAGGAGATGAGAGACGTGGATTTTACCAAAGTGACACGCGCACCTCAGGGAAATGCACGGCTACTCAAACCTGGACGTGGGTGAGCAGTGTGCGTCTGAGCAGCGTGTAGGCATGGACGGGGCCAGATATCCAAATTTGAGAAACAAGATGTCGATCAACAGTTGATGGTCACTAAGGTCACTACTGCACGACCAGCAGACACATTCTCGCATTCCCGCATTCTCGCATTCGCTGGCTCGCAAGTAGTGATAGATATTGTATGCAGTCCTGAGGTAAACATAGCATTGCCTAGATCAGGCCAGAGGGAAGCACTAAACGAGATAGATAGATGCAAGAAACAATAAACCCTAAGTATATGATGATAATGATGAGCACATAAAATAAAGCACTTAAAGTACAATAAGCCACAAAACTTGCTAAGAATTACATTTTTATATTATTAAGCACAAATTATTATAAAATTAAAAGTTCATCTCTGCTAATTGTACTTTTTCAAATTGTTTTTTCTTAAGAACTAATAAAATTTGTGTAATTAAAATAAAACTAAAGAATACTAATAAACCTTGAATACGAACTGGGTTTTGTAGTACAATTTCAGTTTCAGCTTGACCAAAACCACCTACATTCGGGTCATCGTTAAAGGTTGATCTGCTTGTACGATTTGGCCTTCTTTAACAATTAAATCCGGACCTGCTGGAATTTTATCTAAAATAGTTTCACCAGTTTAAAAGGTAAACGAGAAATTCCATTAACAGGAATAAGTCAACCCTTAACATTAAAAGAAATAGAAAAACAAGCTTCTGAATTAGCCAATTTTTTACAAGTATCTTTAGAAGCTCAGTAAGTCAGCTGCACGACAGTAAGAATGGAAGCTTAAGGCACAAAGCACAGCATGCCTGAGGTCAGCTGAAGCCGAACACCTTGTAGTATTAAACTAAGTCGGCCGATGGCCTTTTTTTCTCTATAGCCAAGCGCCGTGGGAGAAGACACTAAGAACAAGATCTAGAAAATAGATGGATATGCAGTTATCAATCAAAATCTTCGGCCTAAGGCCAACAACTAAAACACAACAACGGGAAGTATTACTTATACGCCGCCCTAGGGGGCGGATAAAATAAACTACGTTAAGCTAGTGTATTTTTACAAAGTAGTTGAAGGTATGTTGTAATCCGGCTTCCCCCCCCCCCCTTTCTTTGAGTTGTAGTTAGGCTACTACAAGGAACATCTGTGTACTTTGGCAGTGTAAACCATCCAGCTTAAGACCAGTTACATATATATAATAATAAATATATATAATAATAAACATAATCATATGTAAAAGACAGCCAAAGCAAGGCCCAGCATCCACACCGAGGATTCCATCCATGTGTATGTACGCAACTCAGAAAGTAACTAAGATTCCCCAGCCAAAAGATTCACCACCACGTCACTACCTGCGTCACTCAATCAAGAAGCACAAACATGTGTACCTCGTGTGCAGCAGCAAACAAATCCCACTTATCATTACTTGTTTGTTAAACTACGTAACATGTGCAGGCCTTGATTGCTTGTCCATCATGTGGACAATGTCATCAATAGACAGTGCGTGTACGTGTGTCCTTTTTACACACGCATATACATCATGGAAGTAAGGGAGATAGAGGTGGTCATACAAACTGCAGCTCTTTTGGAAGCATACCCAGCTATTATTTTAGCCCTTATTAACAACAGAGCAAGCATACCCACCGACAGTGTAGATGTCTCCAAAACCAGCAGTGTGCAAGCAGCGAGCCATACATGACAAGGGTGGGTATCATGTACGTGTCCATCTCATCACTAGGATCATTTTCTGCCAAACCTTCTTTGAAAGCGAGCTCCGTCCACGGCAGTTTCTGCTGGCACTGCTTTTGGTTCTGGACAGGGTCATCCTGATCTGCAATCAGAATGATCTGATGCTGCTAGCTAGGCGGTGTTGGGTATTGGGTCAGATGCAAACAAGGTGTATATCGGAGGTGTATGCTTTGTTGTGTCCTGGCGACATGAGAGGGGAACACATTTCAGCCCGGTTAGCTCAGTCGGTAGAGCGCAAGGCTCTTAACCTTGTGGTCGTGGGTTCGAGCCCCACATTGGGCGAGGAGATGAGAGACATGGATTTTACCAAAGTGACACGCGCACCTCAGGGAAATGCACGGCTACTCAAACCTGGACGTGGGTGAGCAGTGTGCGTCTGAGCAGCGTGTAGGCATGGACGGGGCCAGATATCCAAATTTGAGAAACAAGATGTCGATCAACAGTTGATGGTCACTAAGGTCACTACTGCACGACCAGCAGACACATTCTCGCATTCCCGCATTCTCGCATTCGCTGGCTCGCAAGTAGTGATAGATATTGTATGCAGTCCTGAGGTAAACATAGCATTGCCTAGATCAGGCCAGAGGGAAGCACTAAACGAGATAGATAGATGCAAGAAACAATAAACCCTAAGTATATGATGATAATGATGAGCACATAAAATAATATATAATAATAAACATAATCATATGTAAAAGACAGCCAAAGCAAGGCCCAGCATCCACACCGAGGATTCCATCCATGTGTATGTACGCAACTCAGAAAGTAACTAAGATTCCCCAGCCAAAAGATTCACCACCACGTCACTACCTGCGTCACTCAATCAAGAAGCACAAACATGTGTACCTCGTGTGCAGCAGCAAACAAATCCCACTTATCATTACTTGTTTGTTAAACTACGTAACATGTGCAGGCCTTGATTGCTTGTCCATCATGTGGACAATGTCATCAATAGACAGTGCGTGTACGTGTGTCCTTTTTACACACGCATATACATCATGGAAGTAAGGGAGATAGAGGTGGTCATACAAACTGCAGCTCTTTTGGAAGCATACCCAGCTATTATTTTAGCCCTTATTAACAACAGAGCAAGCATACCCACCGACAGTGTAGATGTCTCCAAAACCAGCAGTGTGCAAGCAGCGAGCCATACATGACAAGGGTGGGTATCATGTACGTGTCCATCTCATCACTAGGATCATTTTCTGCCAAACCTTCTTTGAAAGCGAGCTCCGTCCACGGCAGTTTCTGCTGGCACTGCTTTTGGTTCTGGACAGGGTCATCCTGATCTGCAATCAGAATGATCTGATGCTGCTAGCTAGGCGGTGTTGGGTATTGGGTCAGATGCAAACAAGGTGTATATCGGAGGTGTATGCTTTGTTGTGTCCTGGCGACATGAGAGGGGAACACATTTCAGCCCGGTTAGCTCAGTCGGTAGAGCGCAAGGCTCTTAACCTTGTGGTCGTGGGTTCGAGCCCCACATTGGGCGAGGAGATGAGAGACATGGATTTTACCAAAGTGACACGCGCACCTCAGGGAAATGCACGGCTACTCAAACCTGGACGTGGGTGAGCAGTGTGCGTCTGAGCAGCGTGTAGGCATGGACGGGGCCAGATATCCAAATTTGAGAAACAAGATGTCGATCAACAGTTGATGGTCACTAAGGTCACTACTGCACGACCAGCAGACACATTCTCGCATTCCCGCATTCTCGCATTCGCTGGCTCGCAAGTAGTGATAGATATTGTATGCAGTCCTGAGGTAAACATAGCATTGCCTAGATCAGGCCAGAGGGAAGCACTAAACGAGATAGATAGATGCAAGAAACAATAAACCCTAAGTATATGATGATAATGATGAGCACATAAAATAATATATAATAATAAACATAATCATATGTAAAAGACAGCCAAAGCAAGGCCCAGCATCCACACCGAGGATTCCATCCATGTGTATGTACGCAACTCAGAAAGTAACTAAGATTCCTCAGCCAAAAGATTCACCACCACGTCACTACCTGCGTCACTCAATCAAGAAGCACAAACATGTGTACCTCGTGTGCAGCAGCAAACAAATCCCACTTATCATTACTTGTTTGTTAAACTACGTAACATGTGCAGGCCTTGATTGCTTGTCCATCATGTGGACAATGTCATCAATAGACAGTGCGTGTACGTGTGTCCTTTTTACACACGCATATACATCATGGAAGTAAGGGAGATAGAGGTGGTCATACAAACTGCAGCTCTTTTGGAAGCATACCCAGCTATTATTTTAGCCCTTATTAACAACAGAGCAAGCATACCCACCGACAGTGTAGATGTCTCCAAAACCAGCAGTGTGCAAGCAGCGAGCCATACATGACAAGGGTGGGTATCATGTACGTGTCCATCTCATCACTAGGATCATTTTCTGCCAAACCTTCTTTGAAAGCGAGCTCCGTCCACGGCAGTTTCTGCTGGCACTGCTTTTGGTTCTGGACAGGGTCATCCTGATCTGCAATCAGAATGATCTGATGCTGCTAGCTAGGCGGTGTTGGGTATTGGGTCAGATGCAAACAAGGTGTATATCGGAGGTGTATGCTTTGTTGTGTCCTGGCGACATGAGAGGGGAACACATTTCAGCCCGGTTAGCTCAGTCGGTAGAGCGCAAGGCTCTTAACCTTGTGGTCGTGGGTTCGAGCCCCACATTGGGCGAGGAGATGAGAGACATGGATTTTACCAAAGTGACACGCGCACCTCAGGGAAATGCACGGCTACTCAAACCTGGACGTGGGTGAGCAGTGTGCGTCTGAGCAGCGTGTAGGCATGGACGGGGCCAGATATCCAAATTTGAGAAACAAGATGTCGATCAACAGTTGATGGTCACTAAGGTCACTACTGCACGACCAGCAGACACATTCTCGCATTCCCGCATTCTCGCATTCGCTGGCTCGCAAGTAGTGATAGATATTGTATGCAGTCCTGAGGTAAACATAGCATTGCCTAGATCAGGCCAGAGGGAAGCACTAAACGAGATAGATAGATGCAAGAAACAATAAACCCTAAGTATATGATGATAATGATGAGCACATAAAATAATATATAATAATAAACATAATCATATATAAAAGACAGCCAAAGCAAGGCCCAGCATCCACACCGAGGATTCCATCCATGTGTATGTACGCAACTCAGAAAGTAACTAAGATTCCCCAGCCAAAAGATTCACCACCACGTCACTACCTGCGTCACTCAATCAAGAAGCACAAACATGTGTACCTCGTGTGCAGCAGCAAACAAATCCCACTTATCATTACTTGTTTGTTAAACTACGTAACATGTGCAGGCCTTGATTGCTTGTCCATCATGTGGACAATGTCATCAATAGACAGTGCGTGTACGTGTGTCCTTTTTACACACGCATATACATCATGGAAGTAAGGGAGATAGAGGTGGTCATACAAACTGCAGCTCTTTTGGAAGCATACCCAGCTATTATTTTAGCCCTTATTAACAACAGAGCAAGCATACCCACCGACAGTGTAGATGTCTCCAAAACCAGCAGTGTGCAAGCAGCGAGCCATACATGACAAGGGTGGGTATCATGTACGTGTCCATCTCATCACTAGGATCATTTTCTGCCAAACCTTCTTTGAAAGCGAGCTCCGTCCACGGCAGTTTCTGCTGGCACTGCTTTTGGTTCTGGACAGGGTCATCCTGATCTGCAATCAGAATGATCTGATGCTGCTAGCTAGGCGGTGTTGGGTATTGGGTCAGATGCAAACAAGGTGTATATCGGAGGTGTATGCTTTGTTGTGTCCTGGCGACATGAGAGGGGAACACATTTCAGCCCGGTTAGCTCAGTCGGTAGAGCGCAAGGCTCTTAACCTTGTGGTCGTGGGTTCGAGCCCCACATTGGGCGAGGAGATGAGAGACATGGATTTTACCAAAGTGACACGCGCACCTCAGGGAAATGCACGGCTACTCAAACCTGGACGTGGGTGAGCAGTGTGCGTCTGAGCAGCGTGTAGGCATGGACGGGGCCAGATATCCAAATTTGAGAAACAAGATGTCGATCAACAGTTGATGGTCACTAAGGTCACTACTGCACGACCAGCAGACACATTCTCGCATTCCCGCATTCTCGCATTCGCTGGCTCGCAAGTAGTGATAGATATTGTATGCAGTCCTGAGGTAAACATAGCATTGCCTAGATCAGGCCAGAGGGAAGCACTAAACGAGATAGATAGATGCAAGAAACAATAAACCCTAAGTATATGATGATAATGATGAGCACATAAAATAATATATAATAATAAACATAATCATATATAAAAGACAGCCAAAGCAAGGCCCAGCATCCACACCGAGGATTCCATCCATGTGTATGTACGCAACTCAGAAAGTAACTAAGATTCCCCAGCCAAAAGATTCACCACCACGTCACTACCTGCGTCACTCAATCAAGAAGCACAAACATGTGTACCTCGTGTGCAGCAGCAAACAAATCCCACTTATCATTACTTGTTTGTTAAACTACGTAACATGTGCAGGCCTTGATTGCTTGTCCATCATGTGGACAATGTCATCAATAGACAGTGCGTGTACGTGTGTCCTTTTTACACACGCATATACATCATGGAAGTAAGGGAGATAGAGGTGGTCATACAAACTGCAGCTCTTTTGGAAGCATACCCAGCTATTATTTTAGCCCTTATTAACAACAGAGCAAGCATACCCACCGACAGTGTAGATGTCTCCAAAACCAGCAGTGTGCAAGCAGCGAGCCATACATGACAAGGGTGGGTATCATGTACGTGTCCATCTCATCACTAGGATCATTTTCTGCCAAACCTTCTTTGAAAGCGAGCTCCGTCCACGGCAGTTTCTGCTGGCACTGCTTTTGGTTCTGGACAGGGTCATCCTGATCTGCAATCAGAATGATCTGATGCTGCTAGCTAGGCGGTGTTGGGTATTGGGTCAGATGCAAACAAGGTGTATATCGGAGGTGTATGCTTTGTTGTGTCCTGGCGACATGAGAGGGGAACACATTTCAGCCCGGTTAGCTCAGTCGGTAGAGCGCAAGGCTCTTAACCTTGTGGTCGTGGGTTCGAGCCCCACATTGGGCGAGGAGATGAGAGACATGGATTTTACCAAAGTGACACGCGCACCTCAGGGAAATGCACGGCTACTCAAACCTGGACGTGGGTGAGCAGTGTGCGTCTGAGCAGCGTGTAGGCATGGACGGGGCCAGATATCCAAATTTGAGAAACAAGATGTCGATCAACAGTTGATGGTCACTAAGGTCACTACTGCACGACCAGCAGACACATTCTCGCATTCCCGCATTCTCGCATTCGCTGGCTCGCAAGTAGTGATAGATATTGTATGCAGTCCTGAGGTAAACATAGCATTGCCTAGATCAGGCCAGAGGGAAGCACTAAACGAGATAGATAGATGCAAGAAACAATAAACCCTAAGTATATGATGATAATGATGAGCACATAAAATAATATATAATAATAAACATAATCATATGTAAAAGACAGCCAAAGCAAGGCCCAGCATCCACACCGAGGATTCCATCCATGTGTATGTACGCAACTCAGAAAGTAACTAAGATTCCCCAGCCAAAAGATTCACCACCACGTCACTACCTGCGTCACTCAATCAAGAAGCACAAACATGTGTACCTCGTGTGCAGCAGCAAACAAATCCCACTTATCATTACTTGTTTGTTAAACTACGTAACATGTGCAGGCCTTGATTGCTTGTCCATCATGTGGACAATGTCATCAATAGACAGTGCGTGTACGTGTGTCCTTTTTACACACGCATATACATCATGGAAGTAAGGGAGATAGAGGTGGTCATACAAACTGCAGCTCTTTTGGAAGCATACCCAGCTATTATTTTAGCCCTTATTAACAACAGAGCAAGCATACCCACCGACAGTGTAGATGTCTCCAAAACCAGCAGTGTGCAAGCAGCGAGCCATACATGACAAGGGTGGGTATCATGTACGTGTCCATCTCATCACTAGGATCATTTTCTGCCAAACCTTCTTTGAAAGCGAGCTCCGTCCACGGCAGTTTCTGCTGGCACTGCTTTTGGTTCTGGACAGGGTCATCCTGATCTGCAATCAGAATGATCTGATGCTGCTAGCTAGGCGGTGTTGGGTATTGGGTCAGATGCAAACAAGGTGTATATCGGAGGTGTATGCTTTGTTGTGTCCTGGCGACATGAGAGGGGAACACATTTCAGCCCGGTTAGCTCAGTCGGTAGAGCGCAAGGCTCTTAACCTTGTGGTCGTGGGTTCGAGCCCCACATTGGGCGAGGAGATGAGAGACATGGATTTTACCAAAGTGACACGCGCACCTCAGGGAAATGCACGGCTACTCAAACCTGGACGTGGGTGAGCAGTGTGCGTCTGAGCAGCGTGTAGGCATGGACGGGGCCAGATATCCAAATTTGAGAAACAAGATGTCGATCAACAGTTGATGGTCACTAAGGTCACTACTGCACGACCAGCAGACACATTCTCGCATTCCCGCATTCTCGCATTCGCTGGCTCGCAAGTAGTGATAGATATTGTATGCAGTCCTGAGGTAAACATAGCATTGCCTAGATCAGGCCAGAGGGAAGCACTAAACGAGATAGATAGATGCAAGAAACAATAAACCCTAAGTATATGATGATAATGATGAGCACATAAAATAATATATAATAATAAACATAATCATATATAAAAGACAGCCAAAGCAAGGCCCAGCATCCACACCGAGGATTCCATCCATGTGTATGTACGCAACTCAGAAAGTAACTAAGATTCCTCAGCCAAAAGATTCACCACCACGTCACTACCTGCGTCACTCAATCAAGAAGCACAAACATGTGTACCTCGTGTGCAGCAGCAAACAAATCCCACTTATCATTACTTGTTTGTTAAACTACGTAACATGTGCAGGCCTTGATTGCTTGTCCATCATGTGGACAATGTCATCAATAGACAGTGCGTGTACGTGTGTCCTTTTTACGCATATACATCATGGAAGTAAGGGAGATAGAGGTGGTCATACAAACTGCAGCTCTTTTGGAAGCATACCCAGCTATTATTTTAGCCCTTATTAACAACAGAGCAAGCATACCCACCGACAGTGTAGATGTCTCCAAAACCAGCAGTGTGCAAGCAGCGAGCCATACATGACAAGGGTGGGTATCATGTACGTGTCCATCTCATCACTAGGATCATTTTCTGCCAAACCTTCTTTGAAAGCGAGCTCCGTCCACGGCAGTTTCTGCTGGCACTGCTTTTGGTTCTGGACAGGGTCATCCTGATCTGCAATCAGAATGATCTGATGCTGCTAGCTAGGCGGTGTTGGGTATTGGGTCAGATGCAAACAAGGTGTATATCGGAGGTGTATGCTTTGTTGTGTCCTGGCGACATGAGAGGGGAACACATTTCAGCCCGGTTAGCTCAGTCGGTAGAGCGCAAGGCTCTTAACCTTGTGGTCGTGGGTTCGAGCCCCACATTGGGCGAGGAGATGAGAGACATGGATTTTACCAAAGTGACACGCGCACCTCAGGGAAATGCACGGCTACTCAAACCTGGACGTGGGTGAGCAGTGTGCGTCTGAGCAGCGTGTAGGCATGGACGGGGCCAGATATCCAAATTTGAGAAACAAGATGTCGATCAACAGTTGATGGTCACTAAGGTCACTACTGCACGACCAGCAGACACATTCTCGCATTCCCGCATTCTCGCATTCGCTGGCTCGCAAGTAGTGATAGATATTGTATGCAGTCCTGAGGTAAACATAGCATTGCCTAGATCAGGCCAGAGGGAAGCACTAAACGAGATAGATAGATGCAAGAAACAATAAACCCTAAGTATATGATGATAATGATGAGCACATAAAATAATATATAATAATAAACATAATCATATATAAAAGACAGCCAAAGCAAGGCCCAGCATCCACACCGAGGATTCCATCCATGTGTATGTACGCAACTCAGAAAGTAACTAAGATTCCCCAGCCAAAAGATTCACCACCACGTCACTACCTGCGTCACTCAATCAAGAAGCACAAACATGTGTACCTCGTGTGCAGCAGCAAACAAATCCCACTTATCATTACTTGTTTGTTAAACTACGTAACATGTGCAGGCCTTGATTGCTTGTCCATCATGTGGACAATGTCATCAATAGACAGTGCGTGTACGTGTGTCCTTTTTACACACGCATATACATCATGGAAGTAAGGGAGATAGAGGTGGTCATACAAACTGCAGCTCTTTTGGAAGCATACCCAGCTATTATTTTAGCCCTTATTAACAACAGAGCAAGCATACCCACCGACAGTGTAGATGTCTCCAAAACCAGCAGTGTGCAAGCAGCGAGCCATACATGACAAGGGTGGGTATCATGTACGTGTCCATCTCATCACTAGGATCATTTTCTGCCAAACCTTCTTTGAAAGCGAGCTCCGTCCACGGCAGTTTCTGCTGGCACTGCTTTTGGTTCTGGACAGGGTCATCCTGATCTGCAATCAGAATGATCTGATGCTGCTAGCTAGGCGGTGTTGGGTATTGGGTCAGATGCAAACAAGGTGTATATCGGAGGTGTATGCTTTGTTGTGTCCTGGCGACATGAGAGGGGAACACATTTCAGCCCGGTTAGCTCAGTCGGTAGAGCGCAAGGCTCTTAACCTTGTGGTCGTGGGTTCGAGCCCCACATTGGGCGAGGAGATGAGAGACATGGATTTTACCAAAGTGACACGCGCACCTCAGGGAAATGCACGGCTACTCAAACCTGGACGTGGGTGAGCAGTGTGCGTCTGAGCAGCGTGTAGGCATGGACGGGGCCAGATATCCAAATTTGAGAAACAAGATGTCGATCAACAGTTGATGGTCACTAAGGTCACTACTGCACGACCAGCAGACACATTCTCGCATTCCCGCATTCTCGCATTCGCTGGCTCGCAAGTAGTGATAGATATTGTATGCAGTCCTGAGGTAAACATAGCATTGCCTAGATCAGGCCAGAGGGAAGCACTAAACGAGATAGATAGATGCAAGAAACAATAAACCCTAAGTATATGATGATAATGATGAGCACATAAAATAATATATAATAATAAACATAATCATATATAAAAGACAGCCAAAGCAAGGCCCAGCATCCACACCGAGGATTCCATCCATGTGTATGTACGCAACTCAGAAAGTAACTAAGATTCCCCAGCCAAAAGATTCACCACCACGTCACTACCTGCGTCACTCAATCAAGAAGCACAAACATGTGTACCTCGTGTGCAGCAGCAAACAAATCCCACTTATCATTACTTGTTTGTTAAACTACGTAACATGTGCAGGCCTTGATTGCTTGTCCATCATGTGGACAATGTCATCAATAGACAGTGCGTGTACGTGTGTCCTTTTTACACACGCATATACATCATGGAAGTAAGGGAGATAGAGGTGGTCATACAAACTGCAGCTCTTTTGGAAGCATACCCAGCTATTATTTTAGCCCTTATTAACAACAGAGCAAGCATACCCACCGACAGTGTAGATGTCTCCAAAACCAGCAGTGTGCAAGCAGCGAGCCATACATGACAAGGGTGGGTATCATGTACGTGTCCATCTCATCACTAGGATCATTTTCTGCCAAACCTTCTTTGAAAGCGAGCTCCGTCCACGGCAGTTTCTGCTGGCACTGCTTTTGGTTCTGGACAGGGTCATCCTGATCTGCAATCAGAATGATCTGATGCTGCTAGCTAGGCGGTGTTGGGTATTGGGTCAGATGCAAACAAGGTGTATATCGGAGGTGTATGCTTTGTTGTGTCCTGGCGACATGAGAGGGGAACACATTTCAGCCCGGTTAGCTCAGTCGGTAGAGCGCAAGGCTCTTAACCTTGTGGTCGTGGGTTCGAGCCCCACATTGGGCGAGGAGATGAGAGACATGGATTTTACCAAAGTGACACGCGCACCTCAGGGAAATGCACGGCTACTCAAACCTGGACGTGGGTGAGCAGTGTGCGTCTGAGCAGCGTGTAGGCATGGACGGGGCCAGATATCCAAATTTGAGAAACAAGATGTCGATCAACAGTTGATGGTCACTAAGGTCACTACTGCACGACCAGCAGACACATTCTCGCATTCCCGCATTCTCGCATTCGCTGGCTCGCAAGTAGTGATAGATATTGTATGCAGTCCTGAGGTAAACATAGCATTGCCTAGATCAGGCCAGAGGGAAGCACTAAACGAGATAGATAGATGCAAGAAACAATAAACCCTAAGTATATGATGATAATGATGAGCACATAAAATAATATATAATAATAAACATAATCATATATAAAAGACAGCCAAAGCAAGGCCCAGCATCCACACCGAGGATTCCATCCATGTGTATGTACGCAACTCAGAAAGTAACTAAGATTCCCCAGCCAAAAGATTCACCACCACGTCACTACCTGCGTCACTCAATCAAGAAGCACAAACATGTGTACCTCGTGTGCAGCAGCAAACAAATCCCACTTATCATTACTTGTTTGTTAAACTACGTAACATGTGCAGGCCTTGATTGCTTGTCCATCATGTGGACAATGTCATCAATAGACAGTGCGTGTACGTGTGTCCTTTTTACACACGCATATACATCATGGAAGTAAGGGAGATAGAGGTGGTCATACAAACTGCAGCTCTTTTGGAAGCATACCCAGCTATTATTTTAGCCCTTATTAACAACAGAGCAAGCATACCCACCGACAGTGTAGATGTCTCCAAAACCAGCAGTGTGCAAGCAGCGAGCCATACATGACAAGGGTGGGTATCATGTACGTGTCCATCTCATCACTAGGATCATTTTCTGCCAAACCTTCTTTGAAAGCGAGCTCCGTCCACGGCAGTTTCTGCTGGCACTGCTTTTGGTTCTGGACAGGGTCATCCTGATCTGCAATCAGAATGATCTGATGCTGCTAGCTAGGCGGTGTTGGGTATTGGGTCAGATGCAAACAAGGTGTATATCGGAGGTGTATGCTTTGTTGTGTCCTGGCGACATGAGAGGGGAACACATTTCAGCCCGGTTAGCTCAGTCGGTAGAGCGCAAGGCTCTTAACCTTGTGGTCGTGGGTTCGAGCCCCACATTGGGCGAGGAGATGAGAGACATGGATTTTACCAAAGTGACACGCGCACCTCAGGGAAATGCACGGCTACTCAAACCTGGACGTGGGTGAGCAGTGTGCGTCTGAGCAGCGTGTAGGCATGGACGGGGCCAGATATCCAAATTTGAGAAACAAGATGTCGATCAACAGTTGATGGTCACTAAGGTCACTACTGCACGACCAGCAGACACATTCTCGCATTCCCGCATTCTCGCATTCGCTGGCTCGCAAGTAGTGATAGATATTGTATGCAGTCCTGAGGTAAACATAGCATTGCCTAGATCAGGCCAGAGGGAAGCACTAAACGAGATAGATAGATGCAAGAAACAATAAACCCTAAGTATATGATGATAATGATGAGCACATAAAATAATATATAATAATAAACATAATCATATATAAAAGACAGCCAAAGCAAGGCCCAGCATCCACACCGAGGATTCCATCCATGTGTATGTACGCAACTCAGAAAGTAACTAAGATTCCCCAGCCAAAAGATTCACCACCACGTCACTACCTGCGTCACTCAATCAAGAAGCACAAACATGTGTACCTCGTGTGCAGCAGCAAACAAATCCCACTTATCATTACTTGTTTGTTAAACTACGTAACATGTGCAGGCCTTGATTGCTTGTCCATCATGTGGACAATGTCATCAATAGACAGTGCGTGTACGTGTGTCCTTTTTACACACGCATATACATCATGGAAGTAAGGGAGATAGAGGTGGTCATACAAACTGCAGCTCTTTTGGAAGCATACCCAGCTATTATTTTAGCCCTTATTAACAACAGAGCAAGCATACCCACCGACAGTGTAGATGTCTCCAAAACCAGCAGTGTGCAAGCAGCGAGCCATACATGACAAGGGTGGGTATCATGTACGTGTCCATCTCATCACTAGGATCATTTTCTGCCAAACCTTCTTTGAAAGCGAGCTCCGTCCACGGCAGTTTCTGCTGGCACTGCTTTTGGTTCTGGACAGGGTCATCCTGATCTGCAATCAGAATGATCTGATGCTGCTAGCTAGGCGGTGTTGGGTATTGGGTCAGATGCAAACAAGGTGTATATCGGAGGTGTATGCTTTGTTGTGTCCTGGCGACATGAGAGGGGAACACATTTCAGCCCGGTTAGCTCAGTCGGTAGAGCGCAAGGCTCTTAACCTTGTGGTCGTGGGTTCGAGCCCCACATTGGGCGAGGAGATGAGAGACATGGATTTTACCAAAGTGACACGCGCACCTCAGGGAAATGCACGGCTACTCAAACCTGGACGTGGGTGAGCAGTGTGCGTCTGAGCAGCGTGTAGGCATGGACGGGGCCAGATATCCAAATTTGAGAAACAAGATGTCGATCAACAGTTGATGGTCACTAAGGTCACTACTGCACGACCAGCAGACACATTCTCGCATTCCCGCATTCTCGCATTCGCTGGCTCGCAAGTAGTGATAGATATTGTATGCAGTCCTGAGGTAAACATAGCATTGCCTAGATCAGGCCAGAGGGAAGCACTAAACGAGATAGATAGATGCAAGAAACAATAAACCCTAAGTATATGATGATAATGATGAGCACATAAAATAATATATAATAATAAACATAATCATATATAAAAGACAGCCAACGCAAGGCCCAGCATCCACACCGAGGATTCCATCCATGTGTATGTACGCAACTCAGAAAGTAACTAAGATTCCCCAGCCAAAAGATTCACCACCACGTCACTACCTGCGTCACTCAATCAAGAAGCACAAACATGTGTACCTCGTGTGCAGCAGCAAACAAATCCCACTTATCATTACTTGTTTGTTAAACTACGTAACATGTGCAGGCCTTGATTGCTTGTCCATCATGTGGACAATGTCATCAATAGACAGTGCGTGTACGTGTGTCCTTTTTACACACGCATATACATCATGGAAGTAAGGGAGATAGAGGTGGTCATACAAACTGCAGCTCTTTTGGAAGCATACCCAGCTATTATTTTAGCCCTTATTAACAACAGAGCAAGCATACCCACCGACAGTGTAGATGTCTCCAAAACCAGCAGTGTGCAAGCAGCGAGCCATACATGACAAGGGTGGGTATCATGTACGTGTCCATCTCATCACTAGGATCATTTTCTGCCAAACCTTCTTTGAAAGCGAGCTCCGTCCACGGCAGTTTCTGCTGGCACTGCTTTTGGTTCTGGACAGGGTCATCCTGATCTGCAATCAGAATGATCTGATGCTGCTAGCTAGGCGGTGTTGGGTATTGGGTCAGATGCAAACAAGGTGTATATCGGAGGTGTATGCTTTGTTGTGTCCTGGCGACATGAGAGGGGAACACATTTCAGCCCGGTTAGCTCAGTCGGTAGAGCGCAAGGCTCTTAACCTTGTGGTCGTGGGTTCGAGCCCCACATTGGGCGAGGAGATGAGAGACATGGATTTTACCAAAGTGACACGCGCACCTCAGGGAAATGCACGGCTACTCAAACCTGGACGTGGGTGAGCAGTGTGCGTCTGAGCAGCGTGTAGGCATGGACGGGGCCAGATATCCAAATTTGAGAAACAAGATGTCGATCAACAGTTGATGGTCACTAAGGTCACTACTGCACGACCAGCAGACACATTCTCGCATTCCCGCATTCTCGCATTCGCTGGCTCGCAAGTAGTGATAGATATTGTATGCAGTCCTGAGGTAAACATAGCATTGCCTAGATCAGGCCAGAGGGAAGCACTAAACGAGATAGATAGATGCAAGAAACAATAAACCCTAAGTATATGATGATAATGATGAGCACATAAAATAATATATAATAATAAACATAATCATATATAAAAGACAGCCAAAGCAAGGCCCAGCATCCACACCGAGGATTCCATCCATGTGTATGTACGCAACTCAGAAAGTAACTAAGATTCCCCAGCCAAAAGATTCACCACCACGTCACTACCTGCGTCACTCAATCAAGAAGCACAAACATGTGTACCTCGTGTGCAGCAGCAAACAAATCCCACTTATCATTACTTGTTTGTTAAACTACGTAACATGTGCAGGCCTTGATTGCTTGTCCATCATGTGGACAATGTCATCAATAGACAGTGCGTGTACGTGTGTCCTTTTTACACACGCATATACATCATGGAAGTAAGGGAGATAGAGGTGGTCATACAAACTGCAGCTCTTTTGGAAGCATACCCAGCTATTATTTTAGCCCTTATTAACAACAGAGCAAGCATACCCACCGACAGTGTAGATGTCTCCAAAACCAGCAGTGTGCAAGCAGCGAGCCATACATGACAAGGGTGGGTATCATGTACGTGTCCATCTCATCACTAGGATCATTTTCTGCCAAACCTTCTTTGAAAGCGAGCTCCGTCCACGGCAGTTTCTGCTGGCACTGCTTTTGGTTCTGGACAGGGTCATCCTGATCTGCAATCAGAATGATCTGATGCTGCTAGCTAGGCGGTGTTGGGTATTGGGTCAGATGCAAACAAGGTGTATATCGGAGGTGTATGCTTTGTTGTGTCCTGGCGACATGAGAGGGGAACACATTTCAGCCCGGTTAGCTCAGTCGGTAGAGCGCAAGGCTCTTAACCTTGTGGTCGTGGGTTCGAGCCCCACATTGGGCGAGGAGATGAGAGACATGGATTTTACCAAAGTGACACGCGCACCTCAGGGAAATGCACGGCTACTCAAACCTGGACGTGGGTGAGCAGTGTGCGTCTGAGCAGCGTGTAGGCATGGACGGGGCCAGATATCCAAATTTGAGAAACAAGATGTCGATCAACAGTTGATGGTCACTAAGGTCACTACTGCACGACCAGCAGACACATTCTCGCATTCCCGCATTCTCGCATTCGCTGGCTCGCAAGTAGTGATAGATATTGTATGCAGTCCTGAGGTAAACATAGCATTGCCTAGATCAGGCCAGAGGGAAGCACTAAACGAGATAGATAGATGCAAGAAACAATAAACCCTAAGTATATGATGATAATGATGAGCACATAAAATAATATATAATAATAAACATAATCATATATAAAAGACAGCCAACGCAAGGCCCAGCATCCACACCGAGGATTCCATCCATGTGTATGTACGCAACTCAGAAAGTAACTAAGATTCCCCAGCCAAAAGATTCACCACCACGTCACTACCTGCGTCACTCAATCAAGAAGCACAAACATGTGTACCTCGTGTGCAGCAGCAAACAAATCCCACTTATCATTACTTGTTTGTTAAACTACGTAACATGTGCAGGCCTTGATTGCTTGTCCATCATGTGGACAATGTCATCAATAGACAGTGCGTGTACGTGTGTCCTTTTTACACACGCATATACATCATGGAAGTAAGGGAGATAGAGGTGGTCATACAAACTGCAGCTCTTTTGGAAGCATACCCAGCTATTATTTTAGCCCTTATTAACAACAGAGCAAGCATACCCACCGACAGTGTAGATGTCTCCAAAACCAGCAGTGTGCAAGCAGCGAGCCATACATGACAAGGGTGGGTATCATGTACGTGTCCATCTCATCACTAGGATCATTTTCTGCCAAACCTTCTTTGAAAGCGAGCTCCGTCCACGGCAGTTTCTGCTGGCACTGCTTTTGGTTCTGGACAGGGTCATCCTGATCTGCAATCAGAATGATCTGATGCTGCTAGCTAGGCGGTGTTGGGTATTGGGTCAGATGCAAACAAGGTGTATATCGGAGGTGTATGCTTTGTTGTGTCCTGGCGACATGAGAGGGGAACACATTTCAGCCCGGTTAGCTCAGTCGGTAGAGCGCAAGGCTCTTAACCTTGTGGTCGTGGGTTCAAGCCCCACATTGGGCGAGGAGATGAGAGACATGGATTTTACCAAAGTGACACGCGCACCTCAGGGAAATGCACGGCTACTCAAACCTGGACGTGGGTGAGCAGTGTGCGTCTGAGCAGCGTGTAGGCATGGACGGGGCCAGATATCCAAATTTGAGAAACAAGATGTCGATCAACAGTTGATGGTCACTAAGGTCACTACTGCACGACCAGCAGACACATTCTCGCATTCCCGCATTCTCGCATTCGCTGGCTCGCAAGTAGTGATAGATATTGTATGCAGTCCTGAGGTAAACATAGCATTGCCTAGATCAGGCCAGAGGGAAGCACTAAACGAGATAGATAGATGCAAGAAACAATAAACCCTAAGTATATGATGATAATGATGAGCACATAAAATAATATATAATAATAAACATAATCATATATAAAAGACAGCCAAAGCAAGGCCCAGCATCCACACCGAGGATTCCATCCATGTGTATGTACGCAACTCAGAAAGTAACTAAGATTCCCCAGCCAAAAGATTCACCACCACGTCACTACCTGCGTCACTCAATCAAGAAGCACAAACATGTGTACCTCGTGTGCAGCAGCAAACAAATCCCACTTATCATTACTTGTTTGTTAAACTACGTAACATGTGCAGGCCTTGATTGCTTGTCCATCATGTGGACAATGTCATCAATAGACAGTGCGTGTACGTGTGTCCTTTTTACACACGCATATACATCATGGAAGTAAGGGAGATAGAGGTGGTCATACAAACTGCAGCTCTTTTGGAAGCATACCCAGCTATTATTTTAGCCCTTATTAACAACAGAGCAAGCATACCCACCGACAGTGTAGATGTCTCCAAAACCAGCAGTGTGCAAGCAGCGAGCCATACATGACAAGGGTGGGTATCATGTACGTGTCCATCTCATCACTAGGATCATTTTCTGCCAAACCTTCTTTGAAAGCGAGCTCCGTCCACGGCAGTTTCTGCTGGCACTGCTTTTGGTTCTGGACAGGGTCATCCTGATCTGCAATCAGAATGATCTGATGCTGCTAGCTAGGCGGTGTTGGGTATTGGGTCAGATGCAAACAAGGTGTATATCGGAGGTGTATGCTTTGTTGTGTCCTGGCGACATGAGAGGGGAACACATTTCAGCCCGGTTAGCTCAGTCGGTAGAGCGCAAGGCTCTTAACCTTGTGGTCGTGGGTTCGAGCCCCACATTGGGCGAGGAGATGAGAGACATGGATTTTACCAAAGTGACACGCGCACCTCAGGGAAATGCACGGCTACTCAAACCTGGACGTGGGTGAGCAGTGTGCGTCTGAGCAGCGTGTAGGCATGGACGGGGCCAGATATCCAAATTTGAGAAACAAGATGTCGATCAACAGTTGATGGTCACTAAGGTCACTACTGCACGACCAGCAGACACATTCTCGCATTCCCGCATTCTCGCATTCGCTGGCTCGCAAGTAGTGATAGATATTGTATGCAGTCCTGAGGTAAACATAGCATTGCCTAGATCAGGCCAGAGGGAAGCACTAAACGAGATAGATAGATGCAAGAAACAATAAACCCTAAGTATATGATGATAATGATGAGCACATAAAATAATATATAATAATAAACATAATCATATATAAAAGACAGCCAAAGCAAGGCCCAGCATCCACACCGAGGATTCCATCCATGTGTATGTACGCAACTCAGAAAGTAACTAAGATTCCCCAGCCAAAAGATTCACCACCACGTCACTACCTGCGTCACTCAATCAAGAAGCACAAACATGTGTACCTCGTGTGCAGCAGCAAACAAATCCCACTTATCATTACTTGTTTGTTAAACTACGTAACATGTGCAGGCCTTGATTGCTTGTCCATCATGTGGACAATGTCATCAATAGACAGTGCGTGTACGTGTGTCCTTTTTACACACGCATATACATCATGGAAGTAAGGGAGATAGAGGTGGTCATACAAACTGCAGCTCTTTTGGAAGCATACCCAGCTATTATTTTAGCCCTTATTAACAACAGAGCAAGCATACCCACCGACAGTGTAGATGTCTCCAAAACCAGCAGTGTGCAAGCAGCGAGCCATACATGACAAGGGTGGGTATCATGTACGTGTCCATCTCATCACTAGGATCATTTTCTGCCAAACCTTCTTTGAAAGCGAGCTCCGTCCACGGCAGTTTCTGCTGGCACTGCTTTTGGTTCTGGACAGGGTCATCCTGATCTGCAATCAGAATGATCTGATGCTGCTAGCTAGGCGGTGTTGGGTATTGGGTCAGATGCAAACAAGGTGTATATCGGAGGTGTATGCTTTGTTGTGTCCTGGCGACATGAGAGGGGAACACATTTCAGCCCGGTTAGCTCAGTCGGTAGAGCGCAAGGCTCTTAACCTTGTGGTCGTGGGTTCGAGCCCCACATTGGGCGAGGAGATGAGAGACATGGATTTTACCAAAGTGACACGCGCACCTCAGGGAAATGCACGGCTACTCAAACCTGGACGTGGGTGAGCAGTGTGCGTCTGAGCAGCGTGTAGGCATGGACGGGGCCAGATATCCAAATTTGAGAAACAAGATGTCGATCAACAGTTGATGGTCACTAAGGTCACTACTGCACGACCAGCAGACACATTCTCGCATTCCCGCATTCTCGCATTCGCTGGCTCGCAAGTAGTGATAGATATTGTATGCAGTCCTGAGGTAAACATAGCATTGCCTAGATCAGGCCAGAGGGAAGCACTAAACGAGATAGATAGATGCAAGAAACAATAAACCCTAAGTATATGATGATAATGATGAGCACATAAAATAATATATAATAATAAACATAATCATATATAAAAGACAGCCAAAGCAAGGCCCAGCATCCACACCGAGGATTCCATCCATGTGTATGTACGCAACTCAGAAAGTAACTAAGATTCCCCAGCCAAAAGATTCACCACCACGTCACTACCTGCGTCACTCAATCAAGAAGCACAAACATGTGTACCTCGTGTGCAGCAGCAAACAAATCCCACTTATCATTACTTGTTTGTTAAACTACGTAACATGTGCAGGCCTTGATTGCTTGTCCATCATGTGGACAATGTCATCAATAGACAGTGCGTGTACGTGTGTCCTTTTTACACACGCATATACATCATGGAAGTAAGGGAGATAGAGGTGGTCATACAAACTGCAGCTCTTTTGGAAGCATACCCAGCTATTATTTTAGCCCTTATTAACAACAGAGCAAGCATACCCACCGACAGTGTAGATGTCTCCAAAACCAGCAGTGTGCAAGCAGCGAGCCATACATGACAAGGGTGGGTATCATGTACGTGTCCATCTCATCACTAGGATCATTTTCTGCCAAACCTTCTTTGAAAGCGAGCTCCGTCCACGGCAGTTTCTGCTGGCACTGCTTTTGGTTCTGGACAGGGTCATCCTGATCTGCAATCAGAATGATCTGATGCTGCTAGCTAGGCGGTGTTGGGTATTGGGTCAGATGCAAACAAGGTGTATATCGGAGGTGTATGCTTTGTTGTGTCCTGGCGACATGAGAGGGGAACACATTTCAGCCCGGTTAGCTCAGTCGGTAGAGCGCAAGGCTCTTAACCTTGTGGTCGTGGGTTCGAGCCCCACATTGGGCGAGGAGATGAGAGACATGGATTTTACCAAAGTGACACGCGCACCTCAGGGAAATGCACGGCTACTCAAACCTGGACGTGGGTGAGCAGTGTGCGTCTGAGCAGCGTGTAGGCATGGACGGGGCCAGATATCCAAATTTGAGAAACAAGATGTCGATCAACAGTTGATGGTCACTAAGGTCACTACTGCACGACCAGCAGACACATTCTCGCATTCCCGCATTCTCGCATTCGCTGGCTCGCAAGTAGTGATAGATATTGTATGCAGTCCTGAGGTAAACATAGCATTGCCTAGATCAGGCCAGAGGGAAGCACTAAACGAGATAGATAGATGCAAGAAACAATAAACCCTAAGTATATGATGATAATGATGAGCACATAAAATAATATATAATAATAAACATAATCATATATAAAAGACAGCCAAAGCAAGGCCCAGCATCCACACCGAGGATTCCATCCATGTGTATGTACGCAACTCAGAAAGTAACTAAGATTCCCCAGCCAAAAGATTCACCACCACGTCACTACCTGCGTCACTCAATCAAGAAGCACAAACATGTGTACCTCGTGTGCAGCAGCAAACAAATCCCACTTATCATTACTTGTTTGTTAAACTACGTAACATGTGCAGGCCTTGATTGCTTGTCCATCATGTGGACAATGTCATCAATAGACAGTGCGTGTACGTGTGTCCTTTTTACACACGCATATACATCATGGAAGTAAGGGAGATAGAGGTGGTCATACAAACTGCAGCTCTTTTGGAAGCATACCCAGCTATTATTTTAGCCCTTATTAACAACAGAGCAAGCATACCCACCGACAGTGTAGATGTCTCCAAAACCAGCAGTGTGCAAGCAGCGAGCCATACATGACAAGGGTGGGTATCATGTACGTGTCCATCTCATCACTAGGATCATTTTCTGCCAAACCTTCTTTGAAAGCGAGCTCCGTCCACGGCAGTTTCTGCTGGCACTGCTTTTGGTTCTGGACAGGGTCATCCTGATCTGCAATCAGAATGATCTGATGCTGCTAGCTAGGCGGTGTTGGGTATTGGGTCAGATGCAAACAAGGTGTATATCGGAGGTGTATGCTTTGTTGTGTCCTGGCGACATGAGAGGGGAACACATTTCAGCCCGGTTAGCTCAGTCGGTAGAGCGCAAGGCTCTTAACCTTGTGGTCGTGGGTTCGAGCCCCACATTGGGCGAGGAGATGAGAGACATGGATTTTACCAAAGTGACACGCGCACCTCAGGGAAATGCACGGCTACTCAAACCTGGACGTGGGTGAGCAGTGTGCGTCTGAGCAGCGTGTAGGCATGGACGGGGCCAGATATCCAAATTTGAGAAACAAGATGTCGATCAACAGTTGATGGTCACTAAGGTCACTACTGCACGACCAGCAGACACATTCTCGCATTCCCGCATTCTCGCATTCGCTGGCTCGCAAGTAGTGATAGATATTGTATGCAGTCCTGAGGTAAACATAGCATTGCCTAGATCAGGCCAGAGGGAAGCACTAAACGAGATAGATAGATGCAAGAAACAATAAACCCTAAGTATATGATGATAATGATGAGCACATAAAATAATATATAATAATAAACATAATCATATATAAAAGACAGCCAAAGCAAGGCCCAGCATCCACACCGAGGATTCCATCCATGTGTATGTACGCAACTCAGAAAGTAACTAAGATTCCCCAGCCAAAAGATTCACCACCACGTCACTACCTGCGTCACTCAATCAAGAAGCACAAACATGTGTACCTCGTGTGCAGCAGCAAACAAATCCCACTTATCATTACTTGTTTGTTAAACTACGTAACATGTGCAGGCCTTGATTGCTTGTCCATCATGTGGACAATGTCATCAATAGACAGTGCGTGTACGTGTGTCCTTTTTACACACGCATATACATCATGGAAGTAAGGGAGATAGAGGTGGTCATACAAACTGCAGCTCTTTTGGAAGCATACCCAGCTATTATTTTAGCCCTTATTAACAACAGAGCAAGCATACCCACCGACAGTGTAGATGTCTCCAAAACCAGCAGTGTGCAAGCAGCGAGCCATACATGACAAGGGTGGGTATCATGTACGTGTCCATCTCATCACTAGGATCATTTTCTGCCAAACCTTCTTTGAAAGCGAGCTCCGTCCACGGCAGTTTCTGCTGGCACTGCTTTTGGTTCTGGACAGGGTCATCCTGATCTGCAATCAGAATGATCTGATGCTGCTAGCTAGGCGGTGTTGGGTATTGGGTCAGATGCAAACAAGGTGTATATCGCCGGAGCAAGCGAAAAGCTTGCTAGGCCATAGCTTAGTTCTTCCCGGGGAGCCGGCTTGTCCTTCCGTCCCAGTACGGCAGTGGCCATAATTGGAAAGTTGTGCCAAACGTCAGTGAAATGGTATGACAGCCTGTTTTCGTATGTGAGGTCGCCGGTTCGAATCTTGCCATTTTCGACTTTTTTCAATCTTTTTCTTTTTTCGTCAATTGAAATGTGCCTTAGAGCCTGAAATAGTTTTCATTCGACATGGCATCCATTGGTGTCAGCCAGGTTTGAGCGGTCATGCATGAGCGGTCATGCATTGCATTTTTGTGTCTCCCACAACACAGCCAAATTCTGACTCTCCCACAACTCGGCCATATTTGCAAGCAAGACAGAATATCTGGGCAATAACAACAAGACATACGAAAATATAAAACGCGTGTGCGAAATTTGGGCTCTTTGCCGAAATCGGTTCACTCTGCTGTCGTACTACCCATTTGGATAGTACGACGGGAAGAGCAGTCACAAAAGGTGACGATATTTCATGAAAATTTCGTGTCCTTTTCCATCCATTATTAGCCAAATTGTAATGTATCTTTTGTGCTTTGTTGTTTTGTATGAGCGGCCAAATTCTGTCTCTCCCACACCTCGGCCATATTTGCAAGCAAGACAGAATATCTGGGCAATAACAACAAGACATACGAAATATAAAACGCGTGTGCGAAATTTGGGCTCTTTGCCGAAATCGGTTCACTTTGCTGTCGTATTATCCATTTGGATAGTACGACGGGAAGAGCGGTCGCTAAAGGTGACGGAATTTCATAAAAACTTTGAGTCGTTTTCTATCCATAATTAGGCATATTGTAATGTATATTGTATGTTTTAAATGAGCGGCCATGTATTGCTTGTTTGTTGCTCGCACAACACAGCCAAATATGCAAGCCAGTCAGGATTTCTGGGCACGAGTAATAACACAGACGATGTGAAATGCGTGTGCAAATTATCGCCTGCTTGTCAAAATTGGTTCATTCTGCTGTCGTATTATCCATTTGGATAGTACGACGGGAAGAGCGGTCGCGATGGGTGACGGAATTTCGTTAAAATTTTGAGTCGTTTTAGCATCCATTATAAGCCAAATTGAAATGTATCTTTTGTGCTTTGTTGTTTTATATGAGCGACCATGTTGTTCGCAAAACACAGCCAAGTATGCAAGCCAGACAGGATTTCTGGGCACGAGCAATAACACAGACGATGTGAAATGCGTGTGCAAATTATCGCCTGCTTGTCAAAATCGGTTCATTCTGCTGTCGTATTATCCATTTGGATAGTACGACGGGAAGAGTGGTCGCGATGGGTGACGGAATTTCGTGAAAATTTTGAGTCGTTTTAGCATCCATTATTAGCCAATTTTAAATGTATCTTTTGTGCTTTGTTGTTTTATATAAGCGGCCATGCATTGCTTGTTTGTTGCTCGCACAACACAGCCAAATGTGCAAGCCAGACAGGATTCTGGGCACAAGCAATAACACAGACGATGTAAATGTGTTTGCACAAATTTCGTCTCTTTGTCAAAATCGGTTCATTCTGCTGTCGTATTATCCATTTGGATAGTACGACAGGAAGAGCGGTCGCGACAGGTGACGGAATTTTGTTAAAATGTTGAGTCGTTTTAGCATCCATTATTAGCCAAATTGAAATGTATCTTTTGTGCTTTGTTGTTTTATATGAGCGGCCGTGTTTGTCTCTCCCACAACACAGCCAAATTTGCAAGAAGGACAGGATTTCTGGGCAAGAACAACAAGACAGACAAAATAAAAAATGAGCGTGCAAATTTTTGCCTGTTTGTGAGAATCGGTTCAATCTGCTGTCGTATTATCCAATTGGATACGACGACGGGAAGAGCGGTCGCGAAAGGTGACGGAATTTTGTGAAAATTTCGAATCGTTTGCCATATATAATGTACTCACACGAGTGTAGTATCTAACCCACAACATCATCCTAGAACCTACAACACATCCAATCTTCCATTGGGGCCACTCGCGTTTAAGTGGACCGAATTGGAGAACGGATGAAGACCATATACGCACTCATCAATTCACTCCCGTCCGGCCATTCGCGTTTAAATGGGTTTCCGGGAGGAATGTCTGAGGACACCGACGATGGGCCGGGACGGTCGACAAGATAATCAAGAGAATGTTGTGCACGTGTATCCAGAAAATAAGATTTGGTTATCATTATTGTTAGATAGCTCGCCCTGCATAGACTCCAGTCTATTTCTTATAGTATGATTGCTCATTTTTTGTGTTAAGCCGTTCAGTTCACCTCATGATAGTTTTGCCGTAGTCAGTTGCAGAGACAAGGCATTTTCCCCAGTCGTTTTACTTACAGAGCTAACCGATGGGTTACCCCTCCAAAAGGATACCCGCCCACCCCAATAGCACCGCTACCCATGGGTTACCCACCCAGTACCCACCCATTACCCTCCCAACGAATGCCATAGGGACGGTGACGGAATTTTGTGAAAATTTCATGTCATTTGCCATATATAATGTGCGTACACGAGTGTAGTATCTAACCCACAACATCATCCTAGAACCTACAACACATCCAATCTTCCATTGGGGCCACTCGCGTTTAAGTGGACCGAATTGGAGAACGGATGAAGACCATATACGCACTCATCGATTCACTCCCGTCCGGCCATTCGCATTTAAATGGGTTTCCGGGAGGAATGTCTGAGGACACCGACGATGGGCCGGGACGGTCGACAAGATAATCAAGAGAATGTTGTGCACGTGTATCCAGAAAATAAGATTTGGTTATCATTATTGTTAGATAGCTCGCCCTGCATAGACTCCAGTCTATTTCTTATAGTATGATTGCTCATTTTTTGTGTTAAGCCGTTCAGTTCACCTCATGATAGTTTTGCCGTAGTCAGTTGCAGAGACAAGGCATTTTCCCCAGTCGTTTTACTTACAGAGCTAACCGATGGGTTACCCCTCCAAAAGGATACCCGCCCACCCCAATAGCACCGCTACCCATGGGTTACCCACCCAGTACCCACCCATTACCCTCCCAACCAATGCCATAGGGACGGTGACGGAATTTTGTGAAAATTTCATGTCATTTGCCATATATAATGTGCGTACACGAGTGTAGTATCTAACCCACAACATCATCCTAGAACCTACAACACATCCAATCTTCCATTGGGGCCACTCGCGTTTAAGTGGACCGAATTGGAGAACGGATGAAGACCATATACGCACTCATCGATTCACTCCCGTCCGGCCATTCGCGTTTAAATGGGTTTCCGGGAGGAATGTCTGAGGACACCGACGATGGGCCGGGACGGTCGACAAGATAATCAAGAGAATGTTGTGCACGTGTATCCAGAAAATAAGATTTGGTTATCATTATTGTTAGATAGCTCGCCCTGCATAGACTCCAGTCTATTTCTTATAGTATGATTGCTCATTTTTTGTGTTAAGCCGTTCAGTTCACCTCATGATAGTTTTGCCGTAGTCAGTTGCAGAGACAAGGCATTTTCCCCAGTCGTTTTACTTACAGAGCTAACCGATGGGTTACCCCTCCAAAAGGATACCCGCCCACCCCAATAGCACCGCTACCCATGGGTTACCCACCCAGCACCCACCCATTACCCTCCCAACCAATGCCATAGGGACGGTGACGGAATTTTGTGAAAATTTCATGTCATTTGCCATATATAATGTGCGTACACGAGTGTAGTATCTAACCCACAACATCATCCTAGAACCTACAACACATCCAATCTTCCATTGGGGCCACTCGCGTTTAAGTGGACCGAATTGGAGAACGGATGAAGACCATATACGCACTCATCGATTCACTCCCGTCCGGCCATTCGCGTTTAAATGGGTTTCCGGGAGGAATGTCTGAGGACACCGACGATGGGCCGGGACGGTCGACAAGATAATCAAGAGAATGTTGTGCACGTGTATCCAGAAAATAAGATTTGGTTATCATTATTGTTATATAGCTCGCCCTGCATAGACTCCAGTCTATTTCTTATAGTATGATTGCTCATTTTTTGTGTTAAGCCGTTCAGTTCACCTCATGATAGTTTTGCCGTAGTCAGTTGCAGAGACAAGGCATTTTCCCCAGTCGTTTTACTTACAGAGCTAACCGATGGGTTACCCCTCCAAAAGGATACCCGCCCACCCCAATAGCACCGCTACCCATGGGTTACCCACCCAGCACCCACCCATTACCCTCCCAACCAATGCCATAGGGACGGTGACGGAATTTTGTGAAAATTTCATGTCATTTGCCATATATAATGTGCGTACACGAGTGTAGTATCTAACCCACAACATCATCCTAGAACCTACAACACATCCAATCTTCCATTGGGGCCACTCGCGTTTAAGTGGACCGAATTGGAGAACGGATGAAGACCATATACGCACTCATCGATTCACTCCCGTCCGGCCATTCGCGTTTAAATGGGTTTCCGGGAGGAATGTCTGAGGACACCGACGATGGGCCGGGACGGTCGACAAGATAATCAAGAGAATGTTGTGCACGTGTATCCAGAAAATAAGATTTGGTTATCATTATTGTTAGATAGCTCGCCCTGCATAGACTCCAGTCTATTTCTTATAGTATGATTGCTCATTTTTTGTGTTAAGCCGTTCAGTTCACCTCATGATAGTTTTGCCGTAGTCAGTTGCAGAGACAAGGCATTTTCCCCAGTCGTTTTACTTACAGAGCTAACCGATGGGTTACCCCTCCAAAAGGATACCCGCCCACCCCAATAGCACCGCTACCCATGGGTTACCCACCCAGCACCCACCCATTACCCTCCCAACCAATGCCATAGGGACGGTGACGGAATTTTGTGAAAATTTCATGTCATTTGCCATATATAATGTGCGTACACGAGTGTAGTATCTAACCCACAACATCATCCTAGAACCTACAACACATCCAATCTTCCATTGGGGCCACTCGCGTTTAAGTGGACCGAATTGGAGAACGGATGAAGACCATATACGCACTCATCGATTCACTCCCGTCCGGCCATTCGCGTTTAAATGGGTTTCCGGGAGGAATGTCTGAGGACACCGACGATGGGCCGGGACGGTCGACAAGATAATCAAGAGAATGTTGTGCACGTGTATCCAGAAAATAAGATTTGGTTATCATTATTGTTAGATAGCTCGCCCTGCATAGACTCCAGTCTATTTCTTATAGTATGATTGCTCATTTTTTGTGTTAAGCCGTTCAGTTCACCTCATGATAGTTTTGCCGTAGTCAGTTGCAGAGACAAGGCATTTTCCCCAGTCGTTTTACTTACAGAGCTAACCGATGGGTTACCCCTCCAAAAGGATACCCGCCCACCCCAATAGCACCGCTACCCATGGGTTACCCACCCAGCACCCACCCATTACCCTCCCAACCAATGCCATAGGGACGGTGACGGAATTTTGTGAAAATTTCATGTCATTTGCCATATATAATGTGCGTACACGAGTGTAGTATCTAACCCACAACATCATCCTAGAACCTACAACACATCCAATCTTCCATTGGGGCCACTCGCGTTTAAGTGGACCGAATTGGAGAACGGATGAAGACCATATACGCACTCATCAATTCACTCCCGTCCGGCCATTCGCGTTTAAATGGGTTTCCGGGAGGAATGTCTGAGGACACCGACGATGGGCCGGGACGGTCGACAAGATAATCAAGAGAATGTTGTGCACGTGTATCCAGAAAATAAGATTTGGTTATCATTATTGTTAGATAGCTCGCCCTGCATAGACTCCAGTCTATTTCTTATAGTATGATTGCTCATTTTTTGTGTTAAGCCGTTCAGTTCACCTCATGATAGTTTTGCCGTAGTCAGTTGCAGAGACAAGGCATTTTCCCCAGTCGTTTTACTTACAGAGCTAACCGATGGGTTACCCCTCCAAAAGGATACCCGCCCACCCCAATAGCACCGCTACCCATGGGTTACCCACCCAGCACCCACCCATTACCCTCCCAACCAATGCCATAGGGACGGTGACGGAATTTTGTGAAAATTTCATGTCATTTGCCATATATAATGTGCGTACACGAGTGTAGTATCTAACCCACAACATCATCCTAGAACCTACAACACATCCAATCTTCCATTGGGGCCACTCGCGTTTAAGTGGACCGAATTGGAGAACGGATGAAGACCATATACGCACTCATCGATTCACTCCCGTCCGGCCATTCGCGTTTAAATGGGTTTCCGGGAGGAATGTCTGAGGACACCGACGATGGGCCGGGACGGTCGACAAGATAATCAAGAGAATGTTGTGCACGTGTATCCAGAAAATAAGATTTGGTTATCATTATTGTTAGATAGCTCGCCCTGCATAGACTCCAGTCTATTTCTTATAGTATGATTGCTCATTTTTTGTGTTAAGCCGTTCAGTTCACCTCATGATAGTTTTGCCGTAGTCAGTTGCAGAGACAAGGCATTTTCCCCAGTCGTTTTACTTACAGAGCTAACCGATGGGTTACCCCTCCAAAAGGATACCCGCCCACCCCAATAGCACCGCTACCCATGGGTTACCCACCCAGCACCCACCCATTACCCTCCCAACCAATGCCATAGGGACGGTGACGGAATTTTGTGAAAATTTCATGTCATTTGCCATATATAATGTGCGTACACGAGTGTAGTATCTAACCCACAACATCATCCTAGAACCTACAACACATCCAATCTTCCATTGGGGCCACTCGCGTTTAAGTGGACCGAATTGGAGAACGGATGAAGACCATATACGCACTCATCAATTCACTCCCGTCCGGCCATTCGCGTTTAAATGGGTTTCCGGGAGGAATGTCTGAGGACACCGACGATGGGCCGGGACGGTCGACAAGATAATCAAGAGAATGTTGTGCACGTGTATCCAGAAAATAAGATTTGGTTATCATTATTGTTAGATAGCTCGCCCTGCATAGACTCCAGTCTATTTCTTATAGTATGATTGCTCATTTTTTGTGTTAAGCCGTTCAGTTCACCTCATGATAGTTTTGCCGTAGTCAGTTGCAGAGACAAGGCATTTTCCCCAGTCGTTTTACTTACAGAGCTAACCGATGGGTTACCCCTCCAAAAGGATACCCGCCCACCCCAATAGCACCGCTACCCATGGGTTACCCACCCAGCACCCACCCATTACCCTCCCAACCAATGCCATAGGGACGGTGACGGAATTTTGTGAAAATTTCATGTCATTTGCCATATATAATGTGCGTACACGAGTGTAGTATCTAACCCACAACATCATCCTAGAACCTACAACACATCCAATCTTCCATTGGGGCCACTCGCGTTTAAGTGGACCGAATTGGAGAACGGATGAAGACCATATACGCACTCATCAATTCACTCCCGTCCGGCCATTCGCGTTTAAATGGGTTTCCGGGAGGAATGTCTGAGGACACCGACGATGGGCCGGGACGGTCGACAAGATAATCAAGAGAATGTTGTGCACGTGTATCCAGAAAATAAGATTTGGTTATCATTATTGTTAGATAGCTCGCCCTGCATAGACTCCAGTCTATTTCTTATAGTATGATTGCTCATTTTTTGTGTTAAGCCGTTCAGTTCACCTCATGATAGTTTTGCCGTAGTCAGTTGCAGAGACAAGGCATTTTCCCCAGTCGTTTTACTTACAGAGCTAACCGATGGGTTACCCCTCCAAAAGGATACCCGCCCACCCCAATAGCACCGCTACCCATGGGTTACCCACCCAGCACCCACCCATTACCCTCCCAACCAATGCCATAGGGACGGTGACGGAATTTTGTGAAAATTTCATGTCATTTGCCATATATAATGTGCGTACACGAGTGTAGTATCTAACCCACAACATCATCCTAGAACCTACAACACATCCAATCTTCCATTGGGGCCACTCGCGTTTAAGTGGACCGAATTGGAGAACGGATGAAGACCATATACGCACTCATCAATTCACTCCCGTCCGGCCATTCGCGTTTAAATGGGTTTCCGGGAGGAATGTCTGAGGACACCGACGATGGGCCGGGACGGTCGACAAGATAATCAAGAGAATGTTGTGCACGTGTATCCAGAAAATAAGATTTGGTTATCATTATTGTTAGATAGCTCGCCCTGCATAGACTCCAGTCTATTTCTTATAGTATGATTGCTCATTTTTTGTGTTAAGCCGTTCAGTTCACCTCATGATAGTTTTGCCGTAGTCAGTTGCAGAGACAAGGCATTTTCCCCAGTCGTTTTACTTACAGAGCTAACCGATGGGTTACCCCTCCAAAAGGATACCCGCCCACCCCAATAGCACCGCTACCCATGGGTTACCCACCCAGCACCCACCCATTACCCTCCCAACCAATGCCATAGGGACGGTGACGGAATTTTGTGAAAATTTCATGTCATTTGCCATATATAATGTGCGTACACGAGTGTAGTATCTAACCCACAACATCATCCTAGAACCTACAACACATCCAATCTTCCATTGGGGCACGAGCAATAAGACAGACGGCGTAAAATGCTTGTGGAAATTTTTGCGTCTTTGTAAAAATCGGTTACTTTCGCTGTCGTATTATCAATTTGGATAGTACGACGGGAAGACCGCTCGTGAAAGGTGACAACATTTCATAAAATTTTTGAATCGTTATTGCATCTGTGATCTGCCAAATTGTAATGTATCTTTTATGCTTTGTTGTTTTTTATGAGCGGTTGTGCATTGCATTTTGTTTCTCGCACATGACAGGCACCGTCCAAACGAACTTTGCAAGTCAGACAGGAATTCTGGGCACGAGCAATAAGACAGACGGCGTAAAATGCTTGTGGAAATTTTTGCGTCTTTGTAAAAATCGGTTACTTTCGCTGTCGTATTATCAATTTGGATAGTACGACGGGAAGACCGCTCGCGAAAGGTGACGACATTTCATAAAATTGTCGAATCGTTTTTGCATCTGTGATCTGCCAAATTGTAATGTATCTTTTGTGCTTTGTTGTTTTGTATGGGCGGCTGTGCATTGCAAGTTTTTACCTCGCACATCACAGGCACCGTCCAAATGAAATTTGCAAGCCAGACAGGATTTCTAGGCACGCACAATAAGACAGGCGATTTAAAATGCGTGCGCAAATTTTCGCCTCTTTGTAAGAATCGGTTACTTGTGCTGTAGTATTATTCATTTGGATAGTACGACAGGGAGAGTGCTCGCAAAACATGACAGAGTTTCATGAAAATATCTAGTCGTTTTTTGCATCCATATTTGCCAGATTCTAATGTATCATTTGTGCTTTGTTCTTTTGTATGAGTGGCCATGCATTGCAGTGCATAATGGTGTAAATGTATATAGCTACTACATCAAGTAGAATGTGTGCACACAAGTATAGTATCTAACCCACAACATCATCCGAGAACCTACAACGCATCCGATCATCCATTGGGGCCACTCGCTATTAAGTGGACTTAATAGGAGAACGGATGAGGACCATTAACGCACTCATCGATTCACTCCAGTCCGACCATTCGCTATTAAATGGGCTTCGGGGAGGAATGTCTGAGGACACCGACACCAGGCCGGGACGGTCGACAAGGTATAAAATCGTTAACTTACCTGTATCTCCTTACCTGAAATGCTGCTGCCCCTTGGGGTCATGCCCAAAGCTGATGATTAAGGGAAGGAAAATAAAACAGCAGAAGGCCACAGGCATAGAACCCCTTGACATTAGGTCTGCCTGAGGGAGACAATGATCATGGCACAAAGGAGGGGGCTTACTCACAGGCTAGGTTGGAAGAGCTGGCTGTGACTGATGGTGGGTCTATGTGGTGGGTCCCTATGGCTGTACTGATCTCTATGTGCCAGCTGGACTGTGCCATAAACATGCCAATAGGACAACAGAAGACTGCTGCAAGTATCAGGACCCAATAAAATATGATTGGCATAACACCCCAAAGTAAAGTTCCCAGTGTAACTAACCTGTACTGCAGATCCACCACCTCAGTCCCTGAAGATCTTGCTGTGCCTTGGGGTGTCCAGAGCCGATGTCTCTTACACAATACATAGTGTAAAGGTGACATGCATGCAATGCATAATGGTGACGAATATAACTATATAGCAAGGCTACATCATATATAATGTGCGCACACGAGTATAGTATCTAACCCACAACATCATCCGAGAACCTACAACGCATCCGATCATCCATTGGGGCCACGCGCTCTTACGTGGACTTAATAGGAGAACGGATGAAGACCATTAACGCACTCATCGATTCACTCCAGTCCGACCATTCGCTATTAAATGGGCTTCGGGGAGGAATGTCTGAGGACACCGACACCAGGCCGGGACGGTCGACAAGGAAAAATATTATCAAAAAGTGAAACTCGTTAACTTACCTGTATCTGCTTACCTGAAGATATTGCAGTGCCTTGGCATGGTGTCCAGAGCTGATGAGACAAGAGACTTTGAGACGAGAGTCAGTTTGCTGTGTGGCGGAGAGCTAAGGGGTGCAGCAGACATGTTTGAAAAGGTTTGTAAAGCAAGTTGAATTCAACAAGCAAGCACCAGTACATCGTTTCCCAGCAACTGTTTTGTTATGGAAGAATGAATCCCTAAGTCCAGACCAAATCAATACACATGGTAAACTTCGTTTGGAGCACATGGTACGGATGCTGGGAGGCTCCTATTGTTTTTCAGGCATTAGGGGAATCACTGCCAAGTCCAGATCAAGCCAAAAACACACGGAAACTTTGTTTGGGACATTAGGTTCAGATGCTGGGAGGCTCAGCATAATTGTCAGGCGTCAGGGGGAATCACTGCCAAGTCCACATCGCGCGAAAAACACACCAAAACTTTGTTTGGGACAGTTGGTTCGGACGGTGGGAGGCTCGGAATAATTGCCAGGCGTGGGGGGGAATCACTGTCAAGTCCAGATCGAGCCAAAAACACACGGAAAATTTGTTTAGCACAGTTGGCTCGGATGGTGGGAAGCTCAGAAGAATTGCCAGGTGTGGGGGGAATCACTGCCAAGTCCACATCAAGCCAAAAACACATGGCAATCTTTGTTTGAGACTGACTGGATGGATGGTGGGAGGCACGGAATAATTGCCAGGCGTCAGGGGGAATCACTAACTTGTCCATATCTGAGGAAAATACACATAGTTCACTATGATTATACCATTATTATGGCTCCTGGGAGGCTAGCAATAATTGTTAGGTGTTAGGAGAATCACTGCCATGTCGGCATCTATCCAAAAACACACAGCAAACTTCGTTTGTGGCAGATGGTATGGATGAAAGGTGTCGGGGCAATGACTGCCACATCCAGATCTAACATTATACACACACACTCAATGTGGGAAACATCATGGCACAACGAAGGCTTGCCTCCGTCGCCCTTCCCCCATGCCTCCGTCAGCCCTCCACCTGTCTCCGTCAGCCCTCCCCCCGGCTCCTCCACCCCTTCTCCACCCTCGATTACTCCTTCCCCCTTTGCCTCCATCACCCCTTCATCCCATTGCGGCCCTAAGCCAGCCCCCACAACTTACCATGGTGTCAGCCAGTGCCCATGCAGACTCCTACATGTAGCTGGTGTTGCCACGGCTCAGGACCTGTGGCAGCAGACAAGACATGCAAGCAAGGCAGCAGACGTTAGGTGCTGTACAGACAGGGAAAACACACACAAGGATAAGCGACAAACAGACACAAACCCAGCAGAATAGGAGCGGGGGCTTGCACGGATGTCATGCCATTACTAACACGCGGAAAACACACGAGACATACATGTGATGAAGTCCTGATGGCAGCAGTACAGCACGACATCAGGAACGAATGAAGGCAGCACGACAGGATAGCCGCACACTGAGACAGCGGCATCGCAAGACGGCAGCAAAGCAAGGCAACAACATGGCAAGACGACGGATTGCCCCCGTCACCCCTCCCCCATGCCTCCGTCATCCGTCCTCTCCCCTCCTCAGCCCTCCTGCCTTAAGGATGCACCATATCCCCCCACCTCCGCCACCCCTTCCCCAGCCTCCGCCGCCCCTTCTCCACCCTCGATTGCCCCTTCCCCCTTGCCTCCGTCAGCCCTCCCCCTTTGCCTCCGTCACCCCTTCATCCCATTGCGGCCCTAAGCCAGCCCCCACAACTTACCATTGGTGTTGTCGCTTCAAGTTCGTAGCCAGTGTCCATGCAGACTCCTACATGTAGCCGGTGTTGCCACAGCTCAGGACCTGTGGCAGCACACAAGACACGCAAGCAAGGCAGCAGACGTGAGTTGCTGTACAGACATGGTAAAAACACACAAGGAAAAGCAATAAACAGGCACAATCCGAGCAGAATAGGAGCGGGCACTTGCACAGATGTCGTGCCATCACTAACATGCGGAAAACACACGACAAATACATGTGATGAAGTCGTGATGGCGGCACTACAGCACGGCATCAGGAACGGATGCACCATATCCCCCCGCCTCTACCACCCGTTTCCCCCACCTCCGCCGCCCCTTCCCCCGCCTCTGCCGTCCCTTCCCCCGCCTCCGCCACCCCTTCCCCAACCTCCGCCGCCCCTCCCCCCGCTTCGGCCGCCCCTTCCCCCCAACTCCATCGCCCCTCCCCCTGCCTCCGCCGCCCCTTTTGCACCCTCTTCTGCCCCTCCCCCCGCCTCTGCCGCCCCTCCCCCGGCCTCTGCCGCCCCTTCCCCCCGCCTCCGTCACCCCTCTTCCCCCATCCGCCCCTCCTCCCGCATTCGTTGGCAGCCCCTAATCCGCCGCCCCTCCTCCCCCTTCCGTCCGCCCCCTCTTTCCGTCGCCCCTGCCATGACTGGGGCACGGCAATTTTGCGGCATGGCACAATGGTGGCACAGAACGACGGCAGCACGACATGTGACGGTGGCACAGCGGGATGGCGGCAACAAATAATGGTGGCACTGCGCACCACCAACCCGCACCTCCCTGCACACACCAGCCCCAAAGATTCACCCACCTGCGCCATTGCGCCTTAATCGCAGTCCTGGGCAAGCCTCCTGTCGACAGAAACTCGCTGTTGCCAGGAAAGCCATGAGATGATTAGCGCACCTGGGAGCAGGAACACGAAGACATGAGCCATGACACCGATAACCAAACAAATATCACGAATGTCTATTTCGCGCAATACATGATCTGCAACATGAACATCCCAGCAAGATCAACCCATTTTCGCTGCCCGCATTTTATCCCACCGCCGATCACTAGTTATCGCCGCTGATCACTCTGATCACCGCGCCAATCACCGCCGCCTATCTTTCTCCCTCTCCGTCGCTGCTTGCAACATGCTCTTATGACTTACTTACTGTGATTACATCTCAATTATTGCTTCTCGCCGCGTCATGTAGAGGAGCAGCGACTTGTCCGCCTGCATCGTGGCTTGTAGGAAGGCATCCTGTGCGAATAGAGACCGTGGATATCTTAATAAAAGAGGAAATTTAGCTATAAAAGAAAATCTTTCGCGCCTTGCTATTGGAAAGTGATCCTACGATGCGAAAACATACTAGCTCTACACAACAGAATACAGAATACAGAGGTAGGAATATAGTTATCGGCTAAACTTTTAAGTAAATTAATTTTAAAAAACCTAGGTAAGTGCTATAGGCGTTACATCACATGGCGTGATGTGCTGTGGTACACTGTAGTACCGGTAGGCCAGCCACCCACCCACCCCGTAATGCAGACATGCACGCCCTTTTTGCCAGCCCTCCCCCTCACTCACTGCCGTTCCTGGCCCCCATTTCCCATAACTCTCGCTTCCAGCCCCTTCACACATGCACACCGCCCCCCTTTTGCCTACCTAGCCCATGCATGAACACCGCCCCACTTTCGCCTACCTAGCCCATGCACACCGCCCCCTTTTCGCTAACCTAGCCCATCCATGCAATGCCTGGCGGGGGCTCCAGTGGTGAACATTACAGTCACAACCATGCACCTGCAAGAACACAAAAAACACAGCAAACAGACGTCAAGTCCTTTCAAAATCCCCTGCAAATCCTAGTGCACGCCCCATCTCCCCTCCTGTCTGTAACCCCCATTGCCAGGCCTTCAAGCCCCCCTTTATTATGTGGCCCCTCCATCGGCCCCCCAACTCGGTTGCCTGTGCAACGCACCCAAACCTTGAAGCCGCACCCACCTCCCGACCCCGTCACACCCCTCCCCTGCTGCAGTCGCCACCCAATGTCATCGACGACTGTGCAGTGCACCCAACCCTTTGAAACCGCACTCATGTGCCTGCCCCCGTCAACCCCCTTCCCTGCCGCCATCACCGCCACACCCCTTCGTCATTTGCCAACCCTTCTAGGAACGGCTCTCCCTCCGCATCCACCTGCCCCCTTCCTGACCCTTCTGTGCATGCTGCAGCCATACATCATCACCCCTGAGCTACCCAGCCAAGGATGATACACTCACTGGACATGCCTTGTTGATACTGGTAGGCCTGCAGCAGGACAATCATCTTGGCCAGCTAGCGCACCTGATTGCATGCGGCATTTGTGCATCTGCGGGCAGATCGTAGCAAGCAAGAAAAAAATAAATGGATCGCAGCGCAGTAGATCCTGTGCAAACGAACAGTAGCAGTAGCAACCCTTCCAAACCGCACTCATCTGCCCGCCCCAGTCACCCTCCTTCCCCTGCCACTGTCGCCACCCAACTCCGTTGCCCCTGCCATGCACCCAACCTTTGAAACCGCACCCACCTGCCCGCCCCCGTCACCCCCCCCTCTCCTGCTGCCGTCGCCACCCCATGCCGTCCCCTGCTGTGATACCATATGCAACCCACGCATCCAACCTTTTGAAACCGCACCCACCTGCCCACCCCCGTCACACCCCTCTCCTGCTGCCGTCGCCACCCAATGCCGTCGCCTGTGCAGTGCACCCAACCCTTTGAACCGCATTCATGTGCCTACCCCGTCACGCTCCTTTCATGCATGCTGCCGTTGCCACCCAATGCCGTCGCCTGTGCCACACACCCAAACCTTTTGAAACCGACGCCATCGACTCGTCCCCGTCACACCCCTTCCCCTGCCGCCGTTGCCACCCAACTCTGTCGCAGGTGCCGTGCACCCAACCCTTTGAAACCGCACCCACCTACCGCCCCCGTCACACCCCTCCCCTGCTGCAGTCGCCACCCAACGCTGTCGCCTGTGCAGCACACCTTACCATCAACACTGCGGCATTACCAGAGTCACTGTTCAGCGGTTCCTGCTTGTCTCTCGGTGTCACCACTGATGCCACATGCACACCTGTGCATGGTGGCAACACAGGAGAGCGGCCCACTGGCAGATTGGGATGCGGCAGTGGGGATCCATTTGGGTCGTTAATACACGTCTAATTAACCTAATGTCCATATACATCGTCCTATTAGCCATACCACCGTGACCACTGGATCATCGGAGGGCCGCTGGTGTAGCATTAGCGCCAGTGGTAGCGGCAGCAGTGCGGTGGTGCCATCAGGCTGCCAAGGAGTTCTCAATGCCCGCCACCACCAGGTTTGTACATGAGATGGGACAAGCTATCTCATATGTGGCGGTGTGATGCTTATTTCGGAGGCCAGCATCTTAAATAAGGTGCCTACACCGCTGATGAGGGCGCCGGTTCTCCAGCTGGTTGTTTGCGGAGCAATGGCTGCCCGTAGGTCAATTAATGGTTTCATAAGTTGGGGGCGGCATCTCTGCGACATCCAGAGGTCACGCTTAATGGGGGCGCTTGGAGTAAATTAACAAGGGTGGATTATTGTAGGTTTCAGTTGGGAAGCACCTGCGTGGTGAAGGGGGTCGCACAGGTGGCAAAGGTGGCGAAACAAGAACAGCAGATCACCGCCCCACAGGTGGTCCCCAGGCGGGGTCCTCTCGAGGATTGTAACACATTGGTCTATAGGTGGTGGGGGCGGCGGCAGTGCCGTCAAAAAGCACGGCAATGAGAGCAACCCTTGCGATACAAGTTGGGTAATTTCTACCACGTGTAGCCGTTGCCTGGCTGCCCAGCAGCTGGTGGCGGGGCTTATAGGGGCGTACAGGGCAGTGGGAAAGCTGAGGCAGCACATTCAGGTGCATATGTGAGTTTAGGTGGGTGTTATGTTGCGGAAAAACCCAGAATGTAAAGGGTTGCAGGCTGCTGTCACCCGGGTCGGAGCCAAGGGTGGTATGAAGTTATTTTGAGGGCAAGGGTAAAAGGCGACGGCGGGATTGTTGACTCCTCTCAATACGTAAGGAGCTAGTGATTACTGTGCCCCAACCTGGCCTGCACAGGCAGAAGACGTCAGTGAACCATCGTAATGTGAAGCTTCCAGACATTTGGATCTTTGTGACACTCGACCACTTGGCTGTTTCATCATTTTGGTTGTATTCATTAACACGGTCCTGGTGCCGCTGAAGTGTTGTATCACGGTTTGCCCCACGCCCATGCACCGGACTATAGGACCCGGTAAGGCGCCCGGCAACCAGTGATTAGAAGCATTATCAGATTGGCACCATGCTCTCGGTGTAGCGCTTGCAATGTGACCGGTATCCACCCTGTCGTACTAACCAGCTGGATAGTACGACAGGACAAGCACTCGCAAAAAGTAGGTTTTTCACAAATCTCTTTGCATAATATTATAAGCAATAATATTCGGTTCCTTATCATGCGAATGGTTCGACCAATATGACGCACAAATGTGAGAAGTGACGCCGCGTGGAAGCTCTAGTCATGCGACCAGGGCAAGTCCGCGTACGTGCACTGAAATAATTATCTGAGAGCGCGCATTCTCTTATACTGATTTATCATGCAATATCCACTTCACGTGCGCGAGCGGAATGCGACTGAGTGAATGATATTCGCATCGACTCACATGGCGGTTGAGCCACATAACGAACGTTGCCAAGTATTGCATTTGCATTGCCTTAATGCTGTGAAGGCTAGAGGACGATAGAATATCGTCTGCGACATGATTACGAACATGTCACACATGCGGATCAGCGATCTGGTGTGATATGTACTACGGACGACGTCGTGAGTATAAGTCGCGCGATGACGGCCTTGTTTATATATTGAATATTATATGCTATCGATCTCCCTTGATCGTATGCTCTTACTTATTGACGTCCTGAGTCTGGATACGCTTTTACTTGGCCTGAGTGAAGCCTGAGCATTGAAGGAGTGTGAAGTGATGATAGCGTGTTTCCGGTTCTGATAGCCTTCACTGGATATTCTGCATTCTGTATCGTACATTGTAATCCCTGGCCTCTGAAGACTTCCGCTGTGCCTGACTCTCATTACGGTACACTTGGCTTGCTGTGCTTGCATCTTAGCACTTAACACCAAAGCGTGCAGAGATATGCTTGAAGGGCAGGAGGGGTACATGGGGCTCCTCCTTCTTGGATATCCCACATGCTTACCTCCACCACGCAGGCTGAATGGGCACCTGCAGCCTCCAGTCTGCCACCCATTCAGCATGCGGTGGTTGCCGCTGCCAATTCTGTTCTGGTGCTCTGGCTGTGGAACTACTGGTTCGACAGCCCCACAGTACTGGGGCCTCTGCATGGGGCTGATCTGGACCAGGAGCTGTGGCCGCCACTGGATACGTACTGTAATGGGGGACTTCGCACCCCAGTATCATGCGCTATTGCACCAGTGTTATATTGGTATGAACTGCTAGGATCTGCCTTTAGATCCCTGTGTCGAACCCTGTCTAGTGTAGTATCCTGGGGTATCTACGGGTAGTATCCGAGGTTGGCCAGTTGTCTGGCATCCTTTCAATCGAGCCTTTGCTGTAGGCGGATATAACAGAGATACAACATCTAGTGCACACTGCCTGAACACTCACAACAGAATGCGCATGAATCCCTTCAGCCTTAAGGTGGTTGCCCGGGTTGGCACTGTATCAGGGTTACAACCAGCCGTTATGAGCAAAGAAAAACTGCAGTAGTGCCAGGAAAACAAAAGAACCCCATCCGTTGGGTGCAAGGCAGAAGCTGCCCTACGGGGTGCCAGGGGTGCCCATGGAGGTTCACTGCAAGGCGGGGAGGATTGTAATGAGGGATTTCACACCCCAGAATCAATCGCTATTGCACCAGTGTTACAGGTACGGAGTGTGCAGTGTAGAGGGTCTCCATGTCACCAGTTATATTGATGGCTTTGATGCCCACCATGGACACTGGTTGCTAAGTCATGTGCATATGCACACATGCATAGATAAGCAGCTAAACATGCAATAATGCGTCACAACACGGTGAATAGCCATGGAGTGACATCCCGTTCCTTCGTTCAGTAAATCTTAAGTGATAGTTGTTGTACCATCATCTAAGAACCTGCTGTCTCATCCTGAGAAACCTATGCTTCTTATCCTCAGTATGTTACAATTCATAACCTAGCGAGCCATGACAGAAGTGGTCCCCTTTCGGCTCTCTACATACCCCTGTGCTGTCCAACTGATGAGCTTGGTGATCCCCTGTGCTGCCTCACTGATCGGCTTGGCAATCCCCTGTACCCTGTGGCCCCCACTAATCGGCCTGGCACCTGTAGTATCTTGGGGTATCTCATGGCTAATATCCAGGTTGGCCATACAAATTGGCATGAAGATGGGTAGGGACTGACCCAGGTACAAAGCCCCCATCCAAACACTGGAATGCAAGTGCGGCTGATGTGTGTGGGATATATAACCACAAGTATGAGGCCATCAGGGACAAGAACGCAATGAAACATGATTGCCCCTGTAGGTGTGGGGACACACCCACAGAAAGGGGGATGATTGCAGTATCCTGGGGTATCTCATGGCTCATATCTAGGTTGGCCAGTTGTTTGGCATCCTTCGATCGAGCCTGTGCTTTAGGTGTAATGACAGAGATACAACTAACAGCATGTAGTGCATTAAAGTGCGCAATTTCCGCTTGTTGGAAACTGGTCAGTTGCTCGTCCTGTCGTACTTGCCATTTTGCTAGTCAAAACATCAAAACACAATTCACATGCACTGTTTCGGGTGTTACACTGTGGGCGACTCACCCTACAAGGGCGAGAAGCAAGGGGCCTGACCGGCAGGTCCACAGCGAAGGGGAGGGGCACATGGCTTTGTCTGTCTGTCCTGCCATGTTGTTTTGGTTGAGCGGTCATGCACTTCATGTTTGTCTTTGCACACTGCAGCATTCAGCCAAACGATTTTAAAGCACTACTATGGACACAATATTATCATCGACAATGTATGACATAAATGCACATTCCTGCTTGTTGGGAACTAGTCAGATGCTCATCTTATTGTACTCACTCTAAACGTCAAAACACGATTCACTTCGAGTGAATTGCGACGGCGCCTTTGCGAGGAATGCTCGCAACCTTGTCGGAGGTGTATGCTTTGTTGTGTCCTGGCGACATGAGAGGGGAACACATTTCAGCCCGGTTAGCTCAGTCGGTAGAGCGCAAGGCTCTTAACCTTGTGGTCGTGGGTTCGAGCCCCACATTGGGCGAGGAGATGAGAGACATGGATTTTACCAAAGTGACACGCGCACCTCAGGGAAATGCACGGCTACTCAAACCTGGACGTGGGTGAGCAGTGTGCGTCTGAGCAGCGTGTAGGCATGGACGGGGCCAGATATCCAAATTTGAGAAACAAGATGTCGATCAACAGTTGATGGTCACTAAGGTCACTACTGCACGACCAGCAGACACATTCTCGCATTCCCGCATTCTCGCATTCGCTGGCTCGCAAGTAGTGATAGATATTGTATGCAGTCCTGAGGTAAACATAGCATTGCCTAGATCAGGCCAGAGGGAAGCACTAAACGAGATAGATAGATGCAAGAAACAATAAACCCTAAGTATATGATGATAATGATGAGCACATAAAATAATATATAATAATAAACATAATCATATATAAAAGACAGCCAAAGCAAGGCCCAGCATCCACACCGAGGATTCCATCCATGTGTATGTACGCAACTCAGAAAGTAACTAAGATTCCCCAGCCAAAAGATTCACCACCACGTCACTACCTGCGTCACTCAATCAAGAAGCACAAACATGTGTACCTCGTGTGCAGCAGCAAACAAATCCCACTTATCATTACTTGTTTGTTAAACTACGTAACATGTGCAGGCCTTGATTGCTTGTCCATCATGTGGACAATGTCATCAATAGACAGTGCGTGTACGTGTGTCCTTTTTACACACGCATATACATCATGGAAGTAAGGGAGATAGAGGTGGTCATACAAACTGCAGCTCTTTTGGAAGCATACCCAGCTATTATTTTAGCCCTTATTAACAACAGAGCAAGCATACCCACCGACAGTGTAGATGTCTCCAAAACCAGCAGTGTGCAAGCAGCGAGCCATACATGACAAGGGTGGGTATCATGTACGTGTCCATCTCATCACTAGGATCATTTTCTGCCAAACCTTCTTTGAAAGCGAGCTCCGTCCACGGCAGTTTCTGCTGGCACTGCTTTTGGTTCTGGACAGGGTCATCCTGATCTGCAATCAGAATGATCTGATGCTGCTAGCTAGGCGGTGTTGGGTATTGGGTCAGATGCAAACAAGGTGTATATCGGAGGTGTATGCTTTGTTGTGTCCTGGCGACATGAGAGGGGAACACATTTCAGCCCGGTTAGCTCAGTCGGTAGAGCGCAAGGCTCTTAACCTTGTGGTCGTGGGTTCGAGCCCCACATTGGGCGAGGAGATGAGAGACATGGATTTTACCAAAGTGACACGCGCACCTCAGGGAAATGCACGGCTACTCAAACCTGGACGTGGGTGAGCAGTGTGCGTCTGAGCAGCGTGTAGGCATGGACGGGGCCAGATATCCAAATTTGAGAAACAAGATGTCGATCAACAGTTGATGGTCACTAAGGTCACTACTGCACGACCAGCAGACACATTCTCGCATTCCCGCATTCTCGCATTCGCTGGCTCGCAAGTAGTGATAGATATTGTATGCAGTCCTGAGGTAAACATAGCATTGCCTAGATCAGGCCAGAGGGAAGCACTAAACGAGATAGATAGATGCAAGAAACAATAAACCCTAAGTATATGATGATAATGATGAGCACATAAAATAATATATAATAATAAACATAATCATATATAAAAGACAGCCAAAGCAAGGCCCAGCATCCACACCGAGGATTCCATCCATGTGTATGTACGCAACTCAGAAAGTAACTAAGATTCCCCAGCCAAAAGATTCACCACCACGTCACTACCTGCGTCACTCAATCAAGAAGCACAAACATGTGTACCTCGTGTGCAGCAGCAAACAAATCCCACTTATCATTACTTGTTTGTTAAACTACGTAACATGTGCAGGCCTTGATTGCTTGTCCATCATGTGGACAATGTCATCAATAGACAGTGCGTGTACGTGTGTCCTTTTTACACACGCATATACATCATGGAAGTAAGGGAGATAGAGGTGGTCATACAAACTGCAGCTCTTTTGGAAGCATACCCAGCTATTATTTTAGCCCTTATTAACAACAGAGCAAGCATACCCACCGACAGTGTAGATGTCTCCAAAACCAGCAGTGTGCAAGCAGCGAGCCATACATGACAAGGGTGGGTATCATGTACGTGTCCATCTCATCACTAGGATCATTTTCTGCCAAACCTTCTTTGAAAGCGAGCTCCGTCCACGGCAGTTTCTGCTGGCACTGCTTTTGGTTCTGGACAGGGTCATCCTGATCTGCAATCAGAATGATCTGATGCTGCTAGCTAGGCGGTGTTGGGTATTGGGTCAGATGCAAACAAGGTGTATATCGGAGGTGTATGCTTTGTTGTGTCCTGGCGACATGAGAGGGGAACACATTTCAGCCCGGTTAGCTCAGTCGGTAGAGCGCAAGGCTCTTAACCTTGTGGTCGTGGGTTCGAGCCCCACATTGGGCGAGGAGATGAGAGACATGGATTTTACCAAAGTGACACGCGCACCTCAGGGAAATGCACGGCTACTCAAACCTGGACGTGGGTGAGCAGTGTGCGTCTGAGCAGCGTGTAGGCATGGACGGGGCCAGATATCCAAATTTGAGAAACAAGATGTCGATCAACAGTTGATGGTCACTAAGGTCACTACTGCACGACCAGCAGACACATTCTCGCATTCCCGCATTCTCGCATTCGCTGGCTCGCAAGTAGTGATAGATATTGTATGCAGTCCTGAGGTAAACATAGCATTGCCTAGATCAGGCCAGAGGGAAGCACTAAACGAGATAGATAGATGCAAGAAACAATAAACCCTAAGTATATGATGATAATGATGAGCACATAAAATAATATATAATAATAAACATAATCATATATAAAAGACAGCCAAAGCAAGGCCCAGCATCCACACCGAGGATTCCATCCATGTGTATGTACGCAACTCAGAAAGTAACTAAGATTCCCCAGCCAAAAGATTCACCACCACGTCACTACCTGCGTCACTCAATCAAGAAGCACAAACATGTGTACCTCGTGTGCAGCAGCAAACAAATCCCACTTATCATTACTTGTTTGTTAAACTACGTAACATGTGCAGGCCTTGATTGCTTGTCCATCATGTGGACAATGTCATCAATAGACAGTGCGTGTACGTGTGTCCTTTTTACACACGCATATACATCATGGAAGTAAGGGAGATAGAGGTGGTCATACAAACTGCAGCTCTTTTGGAAGCATACCCAGCTATTATTTTAGCCCTTATTAACAACAGAGCAAGCATACCCACCGACAGTGTAGATGTCTCCAAAACCAGCAGTGTGCAAGCAGCGAGCCATACATGACAAGGGTGGGTATCATGTACGTGTCCATCTCATCACTAGGATCATTTTCTGCCAAACCTTCTTTGAAAGCGAGCTCCGTCCACGGCAGTTTCTGCTGGCACTGCTTTTGGTTCTGGACAGGGTCATCCTGATCTGCAATCAGAATGATCTGATGCTGCTAGCTAGGCGGTGTTGGGTATTGGGTCAGATGCAAACAAGGTGTATATCGGAGGTGTATGCTTTGTTGTGTCCTGGCGACATGAGAGGGGAACACATTTCAGCCCGGTTAGCTCAGTCGGTAGAGCGCAAGGCTCTTAACCTTGTGGTCGTGGGTTCGAGCCCCACATTGGGCGAGGAGATGAGAGACATGGATTTTACCAAAGTGACACGCGCACCTCAGGGAAATGCACGGCTACTCAAACCTGGACGTGGGTGAGCAGTGTGCGTCTGAGCAGCGTGTAGGCATGGACGGGGCCAGATATCCAAATTTGAGAAACAAGATGTCGATCAACAGTTGATGGTCACTAAGGTCACTACTGCACGACCAGCAGACACATTCTCGCATTCCCGCATTCTCGCATTCGCTGGCTCGCAAGTAGTGATAGATATTGTATGCAGTCCTGAGGTAAACATAGCATTGCCTAGATCAGGCCAGAGGGAAGCACTAAACGAGATAGATAGATGCAAGAAACAATAAACCCTAAGTATATGATGATAATGATGAGCACATAAAATAATATATAATAATAAACATAATCATATATAAAAGACAGCCAAAGCAAGGCCCAGCATCCACACCGAGGATTCCATCCATGTGTATGTACGCAACTCAGAAAGTAACTAAGATTCCCCAGCCAAAAGATTCACCACCACGTCACTACCTGCGTCACTCAATCAAGAAGCACAAACATGTGTACCTCGTGTGCAGCAGCAAACAAATCCCACTTATCATTACTTGTTTGTTAAACTACGTAACATGTGCAGGCCTTGATTGCTTGTCCATCATGTGGACAATGTCATCAATAGACAGTGCGTGTACGTGTGTCCTTTTTACACACGCATATACATCATGGAAGTAAGGGAGATAGAGGTGGTCATACAAACTGCAGCTCTTTTGGAAGCATACCCAGCTATTATTTTAGCCCTTATTAACAACAGAGCAAGCATACCCACCGACAGTGTAGATGTCTCCAAAACCAGCAGTGTGCAAGCAGCGAGCCATACATGACAAGGGTGGGTATCATGTACGTGTCCATCTCATCACTAGGATCATTTTCTGCCAAACCTTCTTTGAAAGCGAGCTCCGTCCACGGCAGTTTCTGCTGGCACTGCTTTTGGTTCTGGACAGGGTCATCCTGATCTGCAATCAGAATGATCTGATGCTGCTAGCTAGGCGGTGTTGGGTATTGGGTCAGATGCAAACAAGGTGTATATCGGAGGTGTATGCTTTGTTGTGTCCTGGCGACATGAGAGGGGAACACATTTCAGCCCGGTCGTCGTAGTTCCGACATAGACGTGAACGACGATAGTCGTTCCGTCGTCGGAACGGAGACCTTACCCCACTTTTTCGTTGTCCGTCGTCGTAGTTCCGACATAGACGTGAACGACGATAGTCGTTCCGTCGTCGGAACGGAGACCTTAGGCCGTTTTTGGGGCGCTTGTCGTCGTAGTTCCGACATAGACGTGAACGACGATAGTCGTTCCGTCGTCGGAACGGAGACCTTACCCCGATTTTTCGTTGTCCGTCCGTCTGTCTGTTCGGGTTTCTGGAAACTCGCGTTTTTCGGGCCGTCGTTCTCGGGTTTCGGAGCTCCGCGCGCGCTTAAGACATCGCGGCGTAAAAGGCGAGGTCGCGGGTTCGATTCCGGTCGTCACCGGATGGTTCTCGCTGAGCGATCGCGGTGCGACTCGACGCATCTCCGGGTGCGCGGTTCGCTATACATACTTGTAATATTGTAGTCGGACCGGATTGATATATACCCATACATATTTGATAGCCATATATTCGAACCTTCCGGCGTTGGATGACGCGGTCATCCAACGCCGGTGCGCGTCCCGTCCAACGTTGTTTGCGCAAAATGTGTGGCTTTTTGAAAGGCGTACGGCCTTCTTTGCGTGCGTCGGCTCGCCCCAGGTATCATATGCATCGTGGTCGCGGATATATATATATATATATATATATATCCGTTCGATTTCTTTCTCTTAACGTTCTCTTTTCCTGGACTTGGGCTCTTTACAGTTGTCGGATCGTTCCTCGTCGGTTCGTCCCTTCGTTGGCCCGGCCGTCGGTTCGTTTAGAGACGGCTCCCATCAGTTATGACGGACCGAATAAATGATGATTCGCCTCGGCGGGCCGAGGCTCGCGGTCGCGAGCGCCTGGGTACACTGGCCGGCGGTTTCCATTTGAGAGGTACGAGTGCGTCGAGCGTGCAGCTCAGCGCGGATGCAATACGGATGCGGGAAGCTCGTCTCGATCCGGAGCGCAGGGCTGCGGAGCAGGGGCGTGACGTCGCTGACGGGCAGAGGTCCGCGCTTGCCACTTCGCTCTGTGCGGCGCCGCAGTCCGAGGTGCGTAGTCGGGAGCGTCTGGGTACACTGGCCGGCGGTTTCCATTTCAGAGGTTTCAGAGGGACGAGTGCGTCGTGCGTGCAGCTCAGCGCGGATGCAGCACGGATGCGGGATGCTCGTCTCGATCCGGAGCGCGCGGCTGCGGAGCAGGAGCGTGACGCTGCTGCGCGAGCGGTTGCGCGTCTCGATCCGGAGCGCGCGGCTGCGGAGCAGGAGCGTGACGCTGCTGCGCGAGCGGTTGCGCGTCAAGATCCGGAGCGCAGGGCTGCGGAACAGCGGCGTAACACCGCTGCACGAGCGGCTGCCCGTCGAGATCCGGAGTGCAGGGCTGCGGAACAGCGGCGTAACACCGCTGCACGAGCGGCTGCCCGTCGAGACCCGGAGTGCAGGGCTGCAGAGGCCGCGCACGCGCAGGCCCGTGCTCGGTTACGTGGGATACAGCTTCCGCAAGCTAGCTTGCTTGAGCGTTTGCGGGACCTCATGCGATTTCCCTGCTTGCACGAGGGTCAGCACCCTGCACCACCTGATTTTCTTGGGGTGATTCCGGAAGGGCGTGTGCAGGACTTGCCTGGCGGTCAACTTCCGGTGGAGCGGCAGGTACCATATGAGAAACACCTGCAGCTTGCTTCCAGCATGGCCGCCGCGCTGCGTCGGCGCATGCCTTCCCGGGTGTGTGCCGTCTGTTCGGAGCAGTGTTCGGAGGACCAATCCGCGCTTCGTGCTTGGGTGGACATCCCCAACGTGGACATCTTACGCGCTGACGTCATGTGTACAGGCGCCGTGCCGCGTCATGCGCGTACTCTGGCTTGGCGGCGCATGCCCTGCACCACCCAAGGTGTTGCACCACCGCCGCCGGATCCGGTTTTACCGGCACGGTATCGTGTCGGCAGATCCGAGCGCGGCAGTACTGCAGGTGCCAGCGCTGACGCCGATCCCGCGGCATTCGTGGATGAGGATGCGGTGGCAGTTGACAGTGATGGTGGTGTCGATGGGGCTGACGAGTCGGATTCATCGACGGGTGGTGCAGAGGGCACGGCCCCGGTGCAGCTGCCATCGGAGTTGTGGCCATATCCACCACGGGTGCAGCCGCGACCTTGCTTTGACGATCCGCGGAGTGTGGAGGTGCCGTTTTGCATGCGCCTTGATGCGGACTTGCCGAATCGGACCGTGTTCCGCGGCGATGGTGGCTCCGAGCGATTCGTTATCTGCGCCTTTTGCGAGAAGGCACTGGCGGGTGAGGACCTTCTCCGGCCCGTTTAGGGGAACATGAACGCCTCTGATTCATCGAGCCGCCTATATTGCCATTCGAGTTTGCTTAACTGATGTCCGCCTGTCGCCGCTCTCATTGCAGCACGCCGAGTGCCTGAAGCGGCTCTGGCGCGTCTCGATCCGGGCGACGTGCCGTCTGTCAATCACCTGGGCGACCCGCTGCCTACACCCACGTTTGTGGAAAGTCAGCTTTTGGGGCGGGGCCGTCTGATGCAGCAGCTGCTGATTGTGCATCTCACGGGCCGTCCCCCCCAGGTCTTCCCGTGTGCCGTTCAGTCGCATGGTATCGCGGTCGTCAACCCCGACCCCAATATGCTACGCGGCCAGCTGCCTGCGCGCATTGCGGATTTGGCAGGTGCGTTCACTGTGGTGTGCGTGGACCAGGTCCGAGACCGGCAGGACTTGCTGGATCGCGTGCGCCGTGCGCCTGGCGTTAAAGTGCGAGGACACGTCATCGTCGCCTGGGTGCGCTTTCTTCAACACAACGATGAGGATGAGCTCGCGGTGGATGAAGATGCTCTGCAGGAGTACGAGCGTATGGGATGTGTTGCACAGGTACCTGAGGCACTGCTGCGCTCCGCGATCGGTCCTACAGATCCGGAGGTCGCCGGCGTACTGCGGAGCACGTTCCTCCATGACCGCACTGGCGCCGCTGGTGTACGGCAGCTGCAGGAGACGTTACAAGGAAACGCGGCTGGTGAAATCGTTCAGGGCGGTGGTGCGTATGCATCGCCGTCTGATACAGGTGTGATTCCTTCTTGTTGAAAGACGGGGTCAGCCGACGGGGCTCACAGACGGGGAACGGTGGGGGGGCGGGCCGAACGGGAAACGTAGATACGTCACTATCGGACTGACAATCCTGGTCCCACGTACTTTGCCCGCATCCTTCCGGCGTTGGTATTTCTGTACTTCTACATCTGCTGGAAGTCCCGACGTACCCACGACCGGGGCTACCGTCTCGGACACTCCTATGGCGGGTATGTCTGTGAGGGCACAGCTGCGAGTTGCCCGTGCCGCTGCTGTGTTTTGCGACCTGTACGTACCCGTGGGTTTGCACGGGTCGCGGCTGCTGGTCTGTGTGTCGATCGGACGCGCTCAGCCTCCTGTCAGGTTAGGCGTCGCGGAATACTCTACGTATTGCCACTTGTTGATCTACGGTGTGTGCGCGACTGTGACTACTGTTCACTGCAGAAGCTGGCGCTACGGGCTTACCGCCCCTCGCGGTCGTCGTGCGTGAGGCAGCCGACCCTGCTCCCATCCGGGGTGAGTGAGGGCGTGCATTTTATCACCTTCGTACACCTCCATTCGCGTATTCCGTCACATTCACCGAACGGCCTCGAAACAATTCGCGCATACATACGACCTCGAGAGGGTGCACCCGTCCATCTGTCTGCCCGTCGTGTTAAGCTTGTGGATTCCCGTCCCCTCTGTCCGACACAGCTGATGCCGACCTGGGCGCTCCGAATGAGCTGGAACTGGTCCTGCCGCAGCCCGCTGCCGTTCCAACCGACGGCAGCGAGTTTGATACCCGGCCCAACGTGGTGCATGATCTGCTGACCGGCCGTGCACGTCTTGCATTCGCCGCTGGCGGCCGTGACGCTCGGATCCTGGATGATCGTCATCCGGCCATCCTCAACGTCTGCTTCCCGGTCTCGTTTCCGTATGGCTTGTCCGGACAGCGGCCGCCGGGAATGTCCTTCGCATCATACTGCAGCCACCTGGTACGGCGGGTGCCTCGGGCACAGTTCAGCGGCAACTTGATGCTGCTTGCCCGCATGTACGACATCAACGTTCGGCAGCAGAGCATGGCGCAGGTGGGAGTGGCCCTGCGCATGCGACCACGGCTGGGTGAACCAGCGGCGCGAGTTTCAAGGGATGTCGTACGCGCCATGGCGGACATCTTGGCGCTGCCGTACCGTCACGCCCAGCGACGGCAGCTGCTGTCGCAGCAGTCGCCCGTGGTGCGCGCTCTCCTCGAGGGCGCACGTGCCAGCTTGCTGCGAATTGACCTCACGGATGCCTACTACAACGGTGCGAAGGCCACGATGCGTGCAGCTGCCCTCACTATTGGCTGGCCGCCGCTGTTCTTCAACCTCAACCCGGCGGACATGCATGCTGGCTGCGCCGTTGTAGCGTCTGGCCGGTTCATCGAGTTCGACGACACCGGCCGTCCCGCCCAGATCACCAGCACGGTGGAAAAGTGGCGCCGCGTTAAGGAAGACCCGTACAGCTGCGCCGCGCTGCTCGTTGCCACGAAAGAAGTGGTGGTCGAGCAGCTGTTTGGCTTTGCACCTGGGGCAATGCGGCAGACTGACCCGAACTGCTTCTGCGGTGTCGTATTCGAGGTGGTTGTCAAGGTGGAGCAGAGTGGGCGATTGGCGTTACACCTGCACGGAGTTGCACATCTCGAGTGCTTCGCGCTGGAGAACCTGCAGGCGTTCTTTTGTGGACCCAACTGTCGGGCTCTGGCACTTGCGTATGCGCTCTGCGAAATGTGGTATCCTTCGCCGTACTACGCTCCGGCCCCGGACGGTGCAACGCAGCCTCTGGTCATGGGTATGTCTGAAGCGGAGGCGCAGCAGCACGGCCTGCCCGTGCCGGCGGTGCAGGTAGATTGCCCACCTGCCGCGTGCGACTTCGAACGACTGGCCGGGTGCGCGAACGGCGGGCTCCCTCCACCATCACGGCACGCCGCCTGCCGTGCCCACCACGCTGCCGTCATACACGGTACCCTCACCCACACCCACAATACGACCTGCAAGCGCCACGGCTGCCACGGCACCGACGACAGCTGCGGCATGGCCTTCCCCCGGCTCATCCGCACGGCCTTTCAGTGGATCGGCACCGGCGGCCTCTTCTTGTTGCCCCGCCTGGCGTCCAACCTCGTGCCGCACATGCCTGCCGTTGCGCTCGCGTTCGGCTGCAACCAGTTGATGTCCCTGGCCTGTGAGGTCGACCGGGAGTACACGGCTGACGTCGCCGCACAACTAGCACGCCCCGTCAACGAACGTGGTGACTGCCCCCTCCTACAGCCCGCCATCGACCGTGCCCGTGATGCTGCGTACTACAGTTCAAAGTACACCGCAAAGACAATCGAGCGCAGCCAGGCACACCTCACCTGTGCCGCCGTCGGGCGCGTGCAGGACTTCATGATGGCGGGGAGCCCGCCCAGCGCCAGCGGCGATGGCCCCAGCGCGTTCGCCAACCTATGCGCCGCGGTACACCGCATGACGGCCACCATCACGGCCGGCATGGCACTGGTCGTCTTCAAGCTCTCGGGTCACGATACGTTTCAAGCGTCGTACAAACGTAACTACCTGCCGGTGGGCGCATTCACTGTACTGGCGGCCGAGTCCGCCGTGGAGCCAGAAGACGCGGAAACCGGCGTGGAGCTTGTGGAGGCAGAGGAGCACGGTGGCTACACTCTCGCCGACGCCGTACAGAACTATACGCAGCGCGGAGTGGAGCTCAGCGGCTTCGATTGCAGCGCCTACAATATCGTGGCCAACTTCGAAGTGCAACGTGTGACGCCCGCACAGCACCCCCACGCTGCCATCCTTGGCGCCCAAGTCCTTCCCGCGACTCGTCACCGCAAACGCAAGGCCTCTGACACCGCTGTGACCCCCGTGACTGATGCACCTTCCGGCCCATCTGGCGCCCAGCCCACCGCCGCCGCGACGTTCCTTGCGTCAGGCGGTTCAGCTGCGGACCAGCTACCGACCAGTCCAGCAACGACCATTCCCCCCAAGAAGGTGGCCTTCCAACCGACGCACCCGCTGTACCTGACACACGTCCTCCGTCGCCTGGCGCAGCCGAGGTACGTCCTGCTGGGCGGTGCACTGCCCCGCCGTCCTCAAGCAGGCAGTACCACCGCAGCCGCCGTCGCCTACTACGCATTCGTGTTGGGCATCTTCAAGGCTCACCGTGGCCAGCCGGTGGCTGCCAATCAAACGGTGAAGGAAGCGTACGATGCTTGGTGGACGGACCTGGGAACCACCGGTGCAGGCCGATCCTACAGAGCCTGCGTCAGTGCCCTGCTTGACAACATCGAAGCAGAGCACCTCGCCAGCGGCCGGCGCCAGGCCGAATACAACTTGCGACGTCGCCAGCGCCGCGCCGCCGCTGCGGCTGCCGGTCTCCCCCCGAACTACACCTCCAGTGACTCGGATGATGACGACCCGGACGCCGCGCGAGGCCGCCTCGAACCCGACCCTGACACACAGCCACCACACGACAATCAGGTCGAGCGATATGACTTCGTGCCAGGCCAAGGCGACCCGACGACGGGGCTCAACCTGTCTGACGTCGCCCTGACGGACCTGTACGACCGCACCACGGTGGAGGGGCTGTACGCATACGGTGCAGCCCGGCGTTGCCGTGCGCTTCCTCTACCCGACGCACTCGGTGCCAACACCAGCCCCTTCATTCGCCGTGTACGCGCCACCGACATCCCGCTGCTGAGTGAGGCTTCCAAGCGGTTGAAGCGCTACGTGGTCCTGACCGAAGGCGCCATCGCCACGCCGGCTACCGCCGTCCGCCCCCCCCGCCTGTGTCTGGATCGCCGCCCCGGCTACCCGCTAGTGGCGGTACTCATGAACGACGGCCAACAATCTGACCGCGCACTCGTCACAGCGGAGATGCCGACATACCTGCGTCTGGCTCAGCCGCCTACCGTTGACGACACCATCGAGCTCTTCACCCTGGCGCCGGATCAGGCTGTACCGTTCATGCTCGTGGCACGCTACTTCGACCGCCGCAACGAACCCGATCCAGGCGTTCCGCCGCAGATGCTCATCATGGGTCCCCCGGGCACGGGCAAGACAAGGTTCGTGCACGCGCTGCTGTGGTACACGTACCAGCACGACAGCCCCGACTGGGCCGCCACATGCGCGTACTCCTGGGCCGCCGCGATCGCCTTCAACACCCCAGTGCACCGCAGCCTGTCGACCCACTCGATGTTCGGCATCTCTGCGAGCCAAAGCAGCTCGCGTGGCGCCAACCTTCCCAAGCGCGGTGCCCACGCCAGCCTTCAGGTACGATCCACTTGCCGGAGCACGTACGACAACCATCCCACGAATCCACACCTCCCGCCCCAACATCCTACGCACCCCCCTTCTCCACGCGCTCCCCCCCACCCTTCGTAGGTCAAACGCAACGTCGGTGATGGCGCTGTCTTCATCGACGAAATCGGCATGCAGAGCCATGAGCACCTCGGCGCCATCAGCTACTCCTGTACGGCCAGCGTACCGCCCCCGTCACATCTTGGACCCACCCACTCGAGCACCCGTGTCCTGTCCGGCCGCGCCGCTGCCGGAATCGGCGACCTGCTACAGCATCCTCAACCGGGCGGTTCGCCACCATACCGCTTCGCGGCCGACGTCGAGCGGAACCCCAACTTCACTCCGTCGGCACCGAACACCCGGCGCCGGCCAGCCTCGGCTGACGAAGACGAAGGTCGCCGTGCGGATGACAGCAACACCAGCAGCAGTGACGAGCACAACAACGACCGCGACACTGCCGCGACCATGCGTCGCCCTCGCCGACCCGTACCACAGACGCACGCCCGCCTGCACGATGGCTTCCAGCTGTACCGGCAGCTCGGCAACGTCGTGTTCATGCTGCAAAAACAACAACGACAAGACAACAGCCCGTCCGGTCAGCAGCTCACGCAGTTCGCGACCATGTTCGGCGGCGGCGAACCCACTGAAGCGCGCATGGCGGCATTGATAGACGCGCTCAACCAACGTGTCATCACCGACCTATCGGACCTCACGGACCTCGAGCCTCGCGTGGTGTTGCAACGCAACGAACCCAGGCACGTCCTCAACACACGACTGCTCATGCTCCAGGCGCGTCGCAAGGGTGCACGGTTGGTCAGCTGGAACGCGGACCACGTCCCGGTCCGCCAACACGGCACAGCCCAGCAGCCGCTACTCTCGCACGTCGAGAAGGCTGTCGCGATGCGAGTCAAAGACGCCGCCTTCGACCACACAACCGCCGACACTTGGTACTACGAAGGAGCACGCTACACGCTACTCGACACCGTTGCCGCCGACGCTGGCGCCTGCCACAACAATGAAGTCGAGGCGTGCGGCCTGCTCACCGACAGCCGCGAACCGCCCGACGACGGCCACGGCCCGTACTGGCGCCTTCACTACCTCCCCGCAGCCGTCATGGTCCGTCCAATTAAAGGACACGCGCCCAATACGGTGCTAGCGGACTTGGCGGACTTCGCATCCAAAGGTGGTGCCTTCACCGTCGTACCACGCCCCTCACCAGCAGCCAATATCACCGTACCTGCTGTCAACACCGGCACCGCCACCAAGAACGTGCGTCGCATCAACGTGCCGCTGGGTGACTACTACGCCGTGACCGACTATTTCGTACAGGGTCGCAGTTTCAAGGAAGAATGCTGGGTTGCGGACCTCTCCGTCCCACCTGGCGGCTTGAAGCGCGCAACCGTGTATGTACTACTGACACGGTACAAGACACTCAACCACATCCGCCTCTTGCGCCCGCTCTCTACGACACCCGACGAGCGAAAACGAGTTGTCCAGCAGTTTCTGGCAGCAACAAAGCTCGACCCCGACCTGGCGGCCGAACTGCGCCTCCTTGACCGCCGCGCGACCGCAACCCGCAACCGCTATGCACCCGAATACGAGCACGCCCGGCACCTGGAGGAGCGTTGGACTACCGCAGCCACCACCACGTGACACGGCGACGATGGTGAGGGGTCTGCAACGAAGGCGACGGTGGCGAAAAACAGGGCGGCGGATGAAGATGAGGATGCGGGTGTGGATGAGAACGCTGTGGCAGGTTGCCGATTCCGAGTACTAGGTGGGCCCGAGATGTGGCGGACGCGGTACGTTGATCGTACGTTGCTCGTCCCGGAGTGGCTGGTGACGCCGAGGTGCTCATGGCTCTGCATGCCGATTTCGTCGCGAAAATAGACTAGAGGGAGTAGACAGAACACCACCGTGTTACCGTGTCGTCACCGACGTTGCGTCTGACCTACGACGGATGGGGGGGAACGTGTGAAGAAGGAGGGTACGTAGGATGCTGCGATGGGAGGTGTAAATATGTGCCGGACGTTGGCATTGCAATACATCTGCCGCATGCGCGCAACACGAGTCGCGCAGGTGTTGAGAGACGCAGGGACGACGTAGTCTGTGGGGCAGAGGTTGAGCACAAGAGACGGCCGTGGTCGAGTGTGTTATGGCGGTCCAGCGGCGTGTTGGGGAGTCGAGGCAAGCACCGAAATGACACGGGTGTTTGTCCGTGTGCTTCCGTCACCCGGACAGGCACCTGTACCATTTCTGTGCTTGCCTCGAATCCCCAACATGCTGCTGGACCGCTACAACACACCTTTCCGCCTCCTGTGCCCGCTCTCTGCCACACCGCCGTCCCTACATCTCCCAACCCCTTTGCGACCTGTGACGAAGGCGCGAAGCGCGGAGAAGGGGAGCGCGTAGGATGGTGGGGTGGAAGATCCGGGACTGGAAGTCTGACGGACTCGGCGGATAGCTGTACGACGACGGCGGCAGTGGCGAGGGCAAGAGGCGTTGCATTTGACCTACGAAGGCGAAGGACTGCGCGTAGGGAGGGAGGTGTAGATCCGTGGTATGGGTCTCCTACGTGCTCCGGAGAGTGGATCGTACCTGACCAGGTGGGGCGAAGACGATTGGAGTAGGTGTAAGTATAGATATGTGCCGGACGTTGGCATTACGATACATCTGCCGCATGCAAGCAACGCAGATCACACAGGTGGGGCAGAGAATGAGCACAGCAGACGGTCGTAGTCGAGTGTGTTGTGGCGACTCGGCAGCATGTTCGAGGACTCTAGGCGAGCACCGAAGTGACACGGGTGCCAGTCCGTGCTCCACTTCGGCGGCCAGGCCATCCAGGTTGAAACTACGGGGTCGCGGAGCCTAAAGTACGCTGTGAATTGAAGGGGGCGTTGTAGATTGCGCTCGTCCGCAGTCGATTGCGCCTTAGGACGCGGTGGCGCACGGACAGCCCCCCCTCCCGTCTGTACGCCCCCTGCAATCCACAGCGTACCTTAGGTTCCGCGACCCTAGGTGGCCTGGGTGCCGGAGTGAAAGCACACGGACAAACACCCGTGTTCAGTGTTCGCTTCGAGTCTTCCAAAATGCTGCTGGACCGTTACGACACACGTTCCCGCCTCCTGTACCCGCTCTCTGCCACACCTGACGAACGAAACCGAATTGACAAGACCGTCCCTACGTCTTTCAACGTCTGTGCGACCTGCGTTGCCAACACCAGCCACACTCGGTGCCAACACCAGCCCTTTCATTCGCCGTGTGCGCGCCACCGACATCCCGCTGCCAAAGTCCGTAAAAGCACGCCCGGCACCGGACTATCGCATCCATCACCACCTGACGCAACAAACCGGGATTTCGCACTTGAGGACCTGGTCTACACGCGAGCCGTCCGCAGCTATCAGGCGTCTAGCCCACCACGCGACACGGCGACGATGGTGGGGGTTCTGCAACGAAGGTCTGCAACGAAAGCAACGATGACGAAGGACAAGGCGGCGGCAACGACGGCGACAGTCGTGATGGAAGTGGCAGAATGGCGAAGTGGTGACCGCGGCAGTAGCGAAGGCAGAAAGCGCGAAGAAGGGGAGGTGGGAGGTGTGGATCGGGCGCGTTGTCGCTGGACGACGGATGCCTTGTAATGCCGAGAACGGGGCCGTCGAGGTTGCCGCGCGCAGCAAGTGGACCGCGGTGACCCGTGGGTTGATGAGGCGGATTTGAACACAAGATTGCCAATCTTGTACAGGCGTTATACCGCGGTGTCCAGCGTTGCACAGCGTTAAACACACGGAGCTTCCCATAACTTGTACTCTACCTTAACATCTCTCTACCCATATACTGCGCCGCTTTCCGTCGTCCCTTCCCGCCCCGAATGGAATCGCCCGACCCCAAACGCCGGCGACTCACCCCGGCACCGTCTACAAGCAGCACGTCCACCTTCGGCAGCCCCACCGACGCTGCCTCCGCGTCCACGTAAGCGATAGCTACGGGCCATCTTTAAGGATGAGGACTAACATGCGACTAACGACCCCATCCGTAGGTCGCGAACCGTCACCTGCCACGTCACCTTCACCGCCGGCCCGGTGACTAAAGATGAAGACCGGCTCTTTGCCGGCGCACCGAACCGAAACGGCAGCTTCGTCGCAGGCGTAAACACAGTCGGACAGGGCGTCATCATCCTGCAGCTCGATAACCGCGCCCTAGCCGACATGGAGACCAACCACGCCTTTGCACGGGCCGTCACGTTCACGAACGTGGAGCCAGCTGCCCTGCCCGCCTTCGTCACCTCCCGCTTCGCCGGACCGACACTGGCCCAATACAAGGTCACCCCGACGACTCAAATTTCCGTGGCCAGCACCTCCGTCCTCCCGATGCTGTACACCGCCAAGCTGCGTTATCCCACATACAACGCGGCAACCGACAAAGCGGACGCCGAGGACAAGTACCCGGCCGACGGCAGCGCCCTCCTGGTCGTCCCGCACGGTAAGCTGTTCCGCGGCGGACCCTTCCGCAAGTTCAACGCCTGGGTCGCGTGCAGCAACCCCGACGCCCCCGACCTCGGCTGCGTGGAGCTGGCGGTCAAGCAATCCGCGCCCGACAACTTCGTTACGCAGCTACAAGCGGCGGCTGACGACAACACGCCGCTATACATCTACGCCGCCAAAATCAGCGCGCCGTCCAATACTCAGTACAACAACAGCATCTTCCTCAACGGGGCGCTAGTCGCGGCAGCAGCTGCCCCGGGCAAGCGCCCTCCCAAGCGGGTACAGACCTTCCGAGCAGCTACCCAGCAGACCACTGCGGCCACCGACAGCCGCGCCGACACGAACGACATGATGGTTGCGTGGGAGCAACGCGACCGGGCCGCCGTTGTCCTACCGTCGGATGGAGCACACGCCGCCGCCACCCTCTCCCCGAATCCCAGCTCCGTCACGACGGTCGGCTCCCGGCCCGTCATACCACTCGTCCTCAGCGTCGGCAATAGCAAGTATCCAGTCTGCACGGACAGCCCCAGCGTCCTCCAACAGCTGCCCAACTACGCGGACTTCTTCGCCGACGCGAGCTTCGCGGACGACAACGACCGCGTCGCGTACACCGCCTACGACTCCTTCGCCATCGCCGGCACCGTCACCACCAGCACGGAGGGCCGGACCACTTTCGTCACGGCCCTCCAACAGTAAGTCACTCCGGTTGCCCCAAACACAGGTGCGTGCATGGAGTTGCCGCCACTGGATGGCGTTAAATGCCAGCGTCAAACGGCCACCTCGCTGTATGACGACACGCTTGCACGGCCGAGTGCGATCCGCGCGCTCGTGGGTTCGACTCCCACGCTGGTGAACTGCATCTCTGCATCCCTGTATTACCCCTTCCATTCGGCACGCGTGCCCTCGCCTCCGCCGCGGGGACGGGGAACTACGGCCCCCCTCGCGGGCGGACGGCCCGCGTCTAGTCCGTCGTCGTAGTTCCGACATAGACGTGAACGACGATAGTCGTTCCGTCGTCGGAACGGAGACCTTAGGCCGTTTTTTGGGGGCGCTTGTCCGTCTGTCCGGAACATATTTGGTAACTCGCCGTTTCTCTCGGCGTCGTAGCGCTTTCGGAGCGTCGCACGCGCTTAAGACATCGCGGCGTAGTAGGGGAGGTCGCGGGTTCGATCCCGGTCGTCACCGGACGGCTCGCGGCACGAATCGTCGCCGAGTCGACGTCACCGGACGTTTCACGGCGCGTTCAGGTGCGACATCTCAATATATGCAAGGGCACGCACATATGCAAGGGCATGCCTTTTATCGTCACCGGACGTTTCATGGCGCAAACCGGACGTTTCGCGGCACGAATCGTCGCCGTGTCGTCACCGCACGTTTCGCGGCACAAATCGTCGCCGCGGCGGCGTCTGGCCGTGTATGATATTATGATATTATGGCACATCGAATACGGCACGTCAAATTGCGCACCTGGACGCAACGATGCGCCTTGCGCGAACCGGACGTTTCACGGCACGAATCGTCGCCGCGCCGTCACCGGACGTTTCACGGCGCGTTCAGGTGCGACATCTCAATATATGCAAGGGCACGCACATATGCAAGGGCATGCCTTTTATCGTCACCGGACATTTCATGGCGCGAACCGGACGTTTCGCGGCACGAATTGTCGCCGTGTCGTCACCGCACGTTTCGCGGCACGAATCGTCGCCGCGGCGGCGTCTGGCCGTGTATGATATTATGACATTATGGCACATCGAATACGGCACGTCAAATTGCGCACCTGGACGCAACGATGCGCCTTGCGCACCTGACATATGTGATATGCTGATGCATGTGCAAGTCCGTCTGTTTGACTCTTTGTTGTGTGCGCAAGTATGCGCACACGTGCAAGGGCACACATTTTAGCGTGAATGACATGATCTCATATAACATAATATGACATATGTAATATGCTGATGCATGTGCAAGTCGTCGCACCGGATGTTTCGCGCCGCGGTACAGGTGCGCGATTCAACGTGCGACATGCCAATATATATTGTAGCCATCTATGATTATGGCTACGATCAGGGAAGATCACCGGCGTCAAAGTGCGCATCTGCGGCCGTCCAACGTTGTCCGCGTGAAATGTAGGGCTTCTTGTAAGATGTACGGCCTTCTTCGCGTGCGTCGGCTCGCTACAGTAGGTCGGATTGCATCGCGCCGTTTTTTGGGGGCGCTTGTCCGTCTGTCCGGAACATATTTGGTAACTCGCCGTTTCTCTCGGCGTCGTAGCGCTTTCGGAGCGTTACTCGCGCTTAAGACATCGCGGCGTAAATTGCGAGGTCGTCAGTTCGATTCCGGTCGTCCCCGGATGTTTCGCGGCGCGAATCCCCGAATGTTTCGCGGCGCGAATCGTTGCGTCCAGGTGCGTGCGCAATTCGACGTGCGACGTGTGCCAATATATTGTATTGTTAATTACTTTTTGCCGGCACCGAAGTGCGCATCTGCGGCTGTCCAACGTTGTCCGTGTAAAATGTATACGGCCTTCTTCACGTGCGTTGGCTCGCTACAGTATATAATATACACGTCCATCGAATATATATATACATCCGTCCGATTTCTTTCTCTTAACATACGCACACAGAATTACATTAAAGCCGGCGGCTGTACACTAGTCGGTCGCGCCGCCAACGTAAGCTGCACGGCCTTTCGCGAAGCTGGGTTATTTACAGGCGTCGGCTCGCTACTGTATGCTTGTATCACATATACATCGCGTATATATCGCGCCCATATTACATTCCTCCGTGCGTGGTATTGCGGCTGAAGACGGCTTCCGTCAGTTATGACGGACAGACCAAATGATTCACCCCGGCGGGCCGGGACTGACGGTCGCGAGCGCCTGGGTACGCTGGCTGGCGGCTTTTCCCCTACAGGATTTCGTCCGTTGAGCGCGGACCTCAGCGCGGTTGCCGCTTCGGCCTGTGCAGCACCGCAGTTCGGGGTGCGTAGTCGCGAGCGTCTGGGTACACTGGCTGGCGGCTTCCATTTTAGAGGGACAAGTGCGTCGAGCATGCAGCTCGGCGCGGATGCAGCACGGATGCGGGATGCTCATCTCGATCTGGAGCGCAGGGCTGCGGAGCAGCGGCGTAACACCGCTGCACGAGCGGCTGCCCGTCAAGACCCGGAGTGCAGGGCTGCGGAGCAGCGGCGTGACACCGCTGCACGAGCGGCTGCCCGTCGAGACCCGGAGTGCAGGGCTGCGGAGCAGCGGCGTAACACCGCTGCACGAGCGGCTGCCCGACGAGACCCGGAGTGCAGGGCTGCGGAGCAGGGGCGTGACACTGCTGCACGAGCGGCTGCCCGACGAGACCCGGAGTGCAGGGCTGCGGAGCAGGGGCATAACGCCGCTGCACACACACAGGCCCGTGCTCAGCTGCATGCGATGCAGCTTCCGCAAGCTAGCTTGCTCGAGCGTTTGCGGGACCTCATGCGGTTTCCCTGCTTGCACGAGGGTCAGCACCCTGCACCGCCTGATTTTCTTGGGGTGATTCCGGAAGGGCGCGTGCAGGATTTGCCCGGCGGTCAACTTCCGGTGGAGCGGCAGGTACCATATGAGAAACACCTGCAGCTTGCTTCCAGCATGGCCGCCGCGCTGCGTCGGCGCATGCCTTCCCGGGTGTGTGCCGTCTGCTCGGAGCAGTGTTCGGAGGACCAGTCCGCGCTTCGCGCTTGGGTGGACATCCCCAACGTGGACATCTTACGCGCTGACATCATGTGCACGGGCGCCGTGCCGCGTCATGCGCGTACCCTGGCTTGGCGGCGCATGCCCTGCACCACCCAAGGTGCTGCACCACCGCCTCCGGATCCGGTTTTACCGGCACGGTATCGTATCAGCAGATCCGAGCGCGGCAGTAGTGCAGGCGCCAGCGCTGACGCCGATCCCGCGGCATTCATGGATGAGGATGCGGCGGCGGTTGACAGTGCTGGTGGTGTCGATGGGGCTGACGAGCCGGATTCACCGGCAGGTGCTGCAGAGGGCACGGCCCCAGTGCAGCTGCCGTCGGAATTGCAGCCATATCCACCACGGCTGCAGCCGCGACCTTGCTTCGACGATCCACGGAGTGTGGAGGTGCCATTCTGCATGCGCCTTGATGCGGACTTGCCAAATCGGACCATGTTCTGCGACGATGATGGCCCCGACCGATTCACTATCTGCGCCTCCTGCGAGAAGGCACTGACGGGTGAGCAACTTCTCCGGCCCGTTTACATATTCTGTCCTCCCTTCGTGGGTCTATGCTCTCGAGCACATTTGATTCATCAAGCCGTCTATATTGCCGTTCGAGCCTGCTTAGCCGATGTCCGCCTGTCGCCGTGCTCGTTGCAGCACGCCGAGTGCCTGAAGCGGCTCTGGCGCGCCTCGATCCGGGCGACGTGCCATCTGTCAATCACCTGGGCGACCCGCTGCCTACACCCACGTTTGTGGAGAGTCAGCTCTTGGGGCGGGGCCGTCTCATGCAGCAGTTGTTGATTGTGCATCTCACGGGCCGGCCCCCCCAAGTCTTCCCGTGTGCCGTTCAGTCGCATGGCATCGCGGTCGTCAACCCCGACCCCAATATGCTACGCGGCCAGCTGCCTGCGCGCATTGCGGACTTGGCAGGTGCGTTCACGGTGGTGTGCGTGGACCAGGTTCGAGACCGGCAGGACTTGCTGGATCGCGTCCGCCGTGCGCCTGGTATTAAAGTGCGAGGACACGTCATCGTCGCCTGGGTGCGCTTTCTTCAACACAACGACGAGGATGAACTCGCGGTGGATGAAGATGCTCTGCAGGAGTACGAGCGCATGGGATGTGTTGCGCAAGTGCCTGAGGCACTGCTGCGCTCCGCAATCGGTCCTACGGATCCGGAGGTCGCCGGCGTACTGCGGAGCACCTTTCTTCATGATCGCACTGGCCCCGCTGGTGTTCGGCAGCTGCAGGACGCGTTGCAAGGAAACACGACTGGTGAACTCCTTCAGGGTGGCGGCGCGTATGCATCGCCGTCTGATACAGGTGTGATTCCTTCCGGTTGAACGACGGGGTAACCCGACGGGGCTCACAGACGGGAAACGGTGGGGGGAGGGAGGGGGGGCGGGAAACTTTCCAACTGACAATCCTAGTTCCACGTGCCTGTGGGTTTGCACGGGTCGCGCCTGCTGGTCTGTGTGTCGACCGAACATGTTCGGCCTCCTGTCAGACTAGGCGTTGCGGAATATTATACTTATTACCGCTTCTTGATGTGCGGTGTATGCGCGACTGTGACTACTGTCCACTGCAGAAGCTGGTGCTACGGGCTTACCGCCCCTCGCGGTCATCGTGCGCCAGGCAGCCGACCCTGCTCCCGTCCGGAGTAAGTGAGGGCGTGCATTTTTTCACCTTCATACACCTCCATTCGCGTATCCCGCCACATCCATCGAACGACCTCAGAACAATTTGTGCGTACGTTACAAGTATCCCTGCATTCCCGCTCCATCGGTCTGTCCGTCATGTTAAGCTTGCGGATTTCCGCCCCCTCTGCCCGACACAGCTGATGCCGACCTGGGCGCTCCGAATGAGCTGGAACTGGTCCTGCCGCAGCCCGCTGCCACTCCGACGGATGGCAGCGAGTTTGATACCCGGCCCAACGTGGTGCATGATCTGCTGACCGGGCGTGCACGTCTTGCATTCGCCGCTGGCGGCCGTGACGCTCGGATCCTGGATGATCGTCACCCGGCCATCCTCAACGTCTGCTTCCCGGTCTCGTTTCCGTATGGCTTGTCCGGACAGCGGCCGCCGGGAATGTCCTTCGCATCATACTGCAGCCACCTGGTACGGCGGGTGCCTCGGGCACAGTTCAGCGGCAATTTGATGCTGCTTGCCCGCATGTACGACATCAACGTTCGGCAGCAGAGCATGGCGCAGGTGGGAGTGGCCCTGCGCATGCGACCACGGCTGGGTGAACCGGCGGCGCGGGTCTCGAGGGATGTCGTACGCGCCATGGCGGACATCTTGGCGCTGCCGTACCGTCACGCCCAGCGACGGCAGCTGCTGTCGCAGCAGTCGCCCGTGGTGCGCGCTCTCCTCGAGGGCGCACGTGCCAGCTTGCTGCGAATCGACCTCACGGATGCCTACTACAACGGTGCAAAGGCCACGATGCGTGCAGCTGCCCTGACCATTGGCTGGCCGCCGCTGTTCTTCAACCTCAACCCGGCGGACATGCATGCTGGCTGCGCCGTTGTAGCGTCTGGCCAGTTCATCGAGTTCGACGACACCGGCCGTCCCACCCAGATCACCAGCACGGTGGAAAAGTGGCGCCGCGTTAAGGAGGACCCGCACAGCTGCGCCGCGCTGCTCGTTGCCACGAAAGAGGTGGTGGTCGAGCAGCTGTTTGGCTTTGCACCTGGGGCAATGCGGCAGACTGACCCGAACTGCTTCTGCGGTGTCGTATTCGAGGTGGTTGTCAAGGTGGAGCAGAGCGGGCGACTGGCGCTACACCTGCACGGAGTTGCACATCTCGAGTGCTTCGCGCTGGAGAACCTGCAGGCGTTCTTTTGTGGACCCAACTGCCGGGCTCTGGCACTTGCGTACGCGCTCTGCGAAATGTGGTACCCCTCACCGTACTACGCTCCGGCCCCGGACAGTGGAACGCGGCCTCTGGTCATGGGCATGTCTGATGCGGAGGCGCAGCAGCGCGGCCTGCCCGTGCCGGCGGTGCAGGCAGACTGCCCGCCTGCCGCGTACGACTTCGAGCGACTGGCCGGGTGCGCAAACGGCAGGCTGCCTCCACCATCACGGCACGCCACCTGCCGTGCCCACCACGCGGCCGTCATACGCGGTACCCTCACCCACACCCACAATACGACGTGCAAGCGCCACGGCTGCCACGGCACCGACGACAGCTGCGGCATGGCCTTCCCCCGGCTCATCCGCACAGCCTTTCAGTGGATCGGCACCAGCGGCCTCTTCTTGCTGCCCCGCCTGGCACCCAACCTCGTGCCGCACATGCCTGCCGTTGCACTCGCGTTCGGCTGCAACCAGCTCATGTCCCTGGCCTGTGAGGTCGACCGGGAGTACACAGCTGACGTCGCCGCACAACTAGCACGCCCCGCCAACGAACGTGGTGACTGCCCCCTCCTACAGCCCGCCGTCGACCGCGCCCGTGATGCCGCGTACTACAGTTCAAAGTACACAGCAAAGACAATCGAGCGCAGCCAGGCACACCTCACCTGTGCCGCCGTGGGGCGCGTGCAGGACTTCATGATGGCAGGGAGCCCGCCCAGCGCCACCGGCGATGGGCCCAGCGCGTTCGGCAACCTGTGCGCCGCGGTGCACCGCATGACGGCCACCATCACGGCCGGCATGGCACTGGTCGCCTTCAAGCTATCGGGTCACGATACGTTCGAAGCGTCGTACAAGCGCAACTACCTGCCGGTGGGCGCGTTCACTGCACTGGCGGCCGAATCCGCCGTGGAGCCAGAAGACGCGGAAACCGGCGTGGAGCTTGTGGAGGCGGAGGAGCACGGCGGCTACACCCTCGCTGACGCCGTACAGAACTACACGCAGCGTGGAGTGGAGCTCAGCGGCTTGGATTGCAGCGCCTACAATATCGTGGCCAACTTCGAGGTGCAACGTGTGACGCCCGCACAGCACCCCCACGCTGCCATCCTTGGCGCCCAAGTCCTCCCCGCAGCTCGCCACCGCAAACGCACCGCCCCTGGCGCCGTTATGACCCCCGTGACTGATGCACCTCCCGGCCCATCTGGCACCCAGCCCACCGCCGTCGCGACGTCCCTTGCATCAGGCGGCTCAGCTGTGGATCAGCTACCGACCAGCCCAACCACGACCATACCCCCCAAGAAGGTGGCCTTCCAACCGACGCACCCGCTGTACCTGACACACGTCCTCCGTCGCCTGGCGCAGCCGAGGTACGTCCTGCTGGGCGGTGCACTGCCCCGCCGTCCGCAAGCAGGCAGTACCACCGCAGCCGCCGTCGCCTACTACGCATTCGTGTTGGGCATCTTCAAGGCTCACCGCGGCCAGCCGGTGGCCGCCAATCAGACGGTGAAGGAGGCGTACGATGCTTGGTGGGCGGACCTGGGAACCACTGATGCAGGCCGATCGTACAGAGCGTGCGTCAGTGCCCTGCTCGACAACATCGAGGCAGAGCACCTCGCCAGCGCCCGACGCCAGGCCGAATACAACTTGCGACGTCGCCAGCGCCGTGCCGCCGCTGCAGCTGCCGGTCTCCCCCCGGACTACACCTCCAGTGATTCGGATGATGATGACCCGGACGCCGCGCGAGGCCGCCTCGAACCCGACCCTGACACACAGCCACCGCACGACAATCAGATCGAGCGGTATGACTTCGTGCCAGGCCAAGGCGACCCGACAACGGGAATCAACCTGTCTGACGTCGCCCTGACGGACCTGTACGACCGCACCACGGTGGAGGGGCTGTACGCATACGGTGCAGCCCGGCGTTGCCGTGCGCTTCCTCTGCCCGACGCACTCGGTGCCAACACCAGCCCCTTCATTCGCCGTGTGCGCGCCACCGACATCCCGCTGCTGAGCGAGGCTTCCAAACGGCTGAAGCGCTACTTGGTCATGACAGAAGGCACCACCGCCATGCCGACCACCGCCGACCGCACCCCCCGCCTGTGTTTGGATCGCCGCCCCGGCTACCCGCTCGTAGCGGTACTCATGAATGACGGCCAGCAGTCCGACCGCGCACTCGTCACAGCGGAGATGCCGACCTACCTGCGTCTGGCTCAGCCGCCTACCATTGACGACACCATCGAGCTCTTCACCCTGGCGCCCGATCAGGCTGTACCGTTCATGCTCGTGGCACGGTACTTCGACCGCCGCAATGAACCCGATCCAGGCGTCCCGCCACAGATGCTCATCATGGGTCCCCCGGGCACGGGCAAGACACGCTTCGTGCACGCGCTGCTGTGGTACACGTACCAGCATGACAGCCCCGACTGGGCTGCCACATGCGCGTACTCCTGGGCCGCCGCGATCGCTTTCAACACCCCAGTGCACCGCAGCCTGTCGACCCACTCGATGTTCGGCATCTCTGCCAGCCAAAGCGGCTCACGTGGTGCCAACCTTCCCAAGCGTGGTGCCTACGCCAGCCTTCAGGTAGGATCCACTCTCCGGAGCACATAGGAGAACCATAACACGGACCCACCATCCTACGCACCCCCCTTCTCCGCACGCTCCACCCCGCCCTCCGTAGGTGAAACGTAACGTCGGTGACGGGGCTGTCTTCATCGACGAGATTGGCATGCAGAGCCATGAACACCTTGGCGCCATCAGCCACTCCTGTACGGCCAGCGTACCGCCTCCGCCACATCTCGGGCCCACCCACTCGAGCACCCGTGTCCTGTCCGGCCGCGCCGTTGCCGGAATCGGCGACCTGCTACAGCATCCTCAACCGGGCGGCTCGCCACCATACCGCTTCGCGGCCGACGTCGAGCGGAACCCCAACTTCAGTCCGTCGGCACCGAACACCCGGCGCCGGCCAGCCTCGGCTGGTGAACGCGAAGGTGACCGTGCGGACGGCAGCAACACTGGCAGCAGTGATGACGACGAGCACAACAGCAACCGCGACATTGCCGTGACCACACGTCGCCCTCGCCGACCCGTACCACAGACGCACGCACGCCTGCATGACGGCTTCCAGCTGTACCGGCAGCTCGGCAGCATCGTGTTCATGCTGCAAAAGCAGCAACGACAAGACAACAGCCCGTCCGGTCAGCAGCTTACCCAGTTCGCGACCATGTTCGGCGACGGCGAACCCACTGAAGCGCGCATGGCGGCACTGATAGACGCGCTCAACCAGCGCGTCATCACCGACCTATCGGACCTCACGGACCTCGAGCCCCGTGTGGTGTTGCAACGCAACGAGCCCAGGCACGCCCTCAACACGCGGCTCCTCATGCTCCAGGCGCGTCGCAAGGGTGCACGGTTGGTCAGCTGGAACGCGGACCACGTCCCGGTCCGCCAACACGGCACAGCCCAGCAGCCGCCACTCTCGCACGTCGAGAAGGCTGTCGCGATGCGAGTCAAAGACGCCGCCTTCGACCACACAACCGCCGACACTTGGTACTACGAAGGAGCACGCTACACGCTACTCGACACCGTCGCCGCCGACGCCGGCGCCTGCCACAACAATGAAGTCGAGGCGTGCGGCCTGCTCACTGACAGCCGCGAACCGCCCGACGACGGCCACGGTCCGTACTGGCGCCTGCACTACCTACCCGCAGCCGTCATGGTCCGTCCCATCAAAGGGCACGCGCCCGATACGGTGCTAGCGGACTTGGCGGACTTCGCATCCAAGGGTGCTGCCTTCACTGTCGTACCACGCCCCTCACCAGCAGCCAATGTCACCGTACCTGCTGTCAACACCGGCACCGCCACCAAGAACGTGCGTCGCGTCAACGTGCCGCTGGGTGACTACTACGCCGTGACCGACTACTTCGTACAGGGCCGCAGCTTCAAGGAGGAATGCTGGGTTGCGGACCTCTCCGTGCCACCTGGTGGCCTGAAGCGCGCAACCGTGTATGTGCTGCTGACACGGTACAAGACACTCGACCACATCCGCCTCCTGCGCCCGCTCTCTACAACACCTGACGAGCGGAGACGAGTTGTCCAGCAGTTTCTGGCAGCAACGAAGCTCGATCCCGACCTGGCGGCCGAACTGCGCCTCCTCGACCGCCGCGCGACCGCAACCCGCGACCGCTATGCGCCCGAGTACGAGCACGCCCGGCACCTGGAGGAGCGCTGGACTACCGCAGCCACCACCACGTGACACGGCGACGGTGCTGGGGGTTCTGCAACGGAGGCGACGGTGGCGAAGGACAGGGCGGCGGCAGCAACGGCGGCAGTGGTGATGGAAGTGACGGACTCGACAGAGAGCTGGACGGCGGCGGAGGGGGTGGCGGGCTCGGCAGCAGCGGTGACGCCGATGGACAACTGAGCGGCGGCGACGACAGCAGCGGTGGTGGGGGTTCTGCAACGGAGGCGACAGTGGCAAAGGACAGGGCGGCGGCAGCGACGGCGGCGGTGGTGATGGAAGTGGCGGACTCGGCAGACGGCTGGACGGTGGCGGCGGCGGTGGCGGTGGAGGGGGTGGCGGGCTCGGCAGCAGCGGCGACGGCCATGGACAACTGAGCGGCGGCGACGACAGCGGTGGTGGTGGGGGGTCTGCAACGGAGGCGACGGTGGCGGTGGTGATGGAAGTGGCGGACTCGGCAGAGGGGGGTGGCGGATGGGGGGGTGGCGGGCTCGGCAGCAGCGGCGACGCCGATGGGCGGCGACGACAGCGGCGGTGGTGGGGGTGGCAACAGTAGTGGGGGTCGGCGAGAGCAGAGGACACTCCGTTGCATACAGTCGTACAATTGAATGCACTTGACTGCAGTTGCATGGAGTTGCCGCCACTGGATGGCGTTAAAGGCCAGCGACACACTTGCACGGCTGCTCCCACGGTCGCTCCCCGGGGAACTACGGCCCCCCTCGCGGGCCCACGGCCCGCGTCTAGTCTGTCCGGAACATATTTGGTAACTCGCCGTTTCTCTCGGCGTCGTAGCGCTTTCGGAGCGTCGCTCGCGCTTAAGACATCGCGTCGTAAAAGGCGAGGTCGCGGGTTCGATTCCGGTCGTGACCGGACGTTTCGCGGCACGAATCGTCGCCGCGCCGTCACCGGACGTTTCACGGCGCGTTCAGGTGCGACATCTCAATATATGCAAGGGCACGCACATATGCAAGGGCATGCCTTTTATCGTCACCGGACGTTTCATGGCGCGAACCGGACGTTTCGCGGCACGAATCGTCGCCGTGTCGTCACCGCACGTTTCGCGGCACGAATCGTCGCCGCGGCGGCGTCTGGCCGTGTATGATATTATGACATTATGGCACATCGAATACGGCACGTCAAATTGCGCACCTGGACGCAACGATGCGCCTTGCGCACCTGACATATGTAATATGCTGATGCATGTGCAAGTCGTCGCACCGGATGTTTCGCGTACAGGTGCGCGATTCGACGTGCGACATGCCAATATATATTGTAGCCATCTATGATTATGGCTACGATCAGGGAAGATCACCGGCGTCGAAGTGCGCATCTGCGGCCGTCCAACGTTGTCCGCGTGAAATGTAGGGCTTCTTGTAAGATGTACGGCCTTCTTCGCGTGTGTCGGCTCGCTACAGTAGGTCGGATTGCATCGCGGATATACACATCCGTCCGATTTCTTTATCTTAACATACGGTACTGCGGCTGCACACTGCATTACTGCACACTGGTCGGTGGCGCCGCCAACGTAAGCTGCACGGCCTTTCACGAAGCTGGGCTATTTACAGGCGTCGGCTCGCTACTGTGGGATTGTATCGCATATAGATCGCGTATATATCACACGATGCGTGGTATTGCGGCTGAAGACGGCTTCCATCCGTTCAGTCACATGGCATCGCGGTCCTCAACCCCGACCCCAATATGCTACGTGGCCAGCTGCCTGCGCGTGTTGGACGGACGGACAGACGGACAACGTCCCCCTAAGATCGGCGTAAGGTCTCCGTTCCGACGACGGAACGACTATCGTCGTTCACGACGGACAACGCACAAAAGACGGAATGACAGATCGGCGGACCTCGGCGAGACGGAGGCAAGTGCAGCGCGGGGTCGACGCAGAGACGGACGCAGCCGCGCAGGCACGTTCCCGGTGGTGTGCGTGGACGAGGTCCCAGACCGGCAGGACTTGCTGGATCGCGTCCGCCGTGCACCTGGCATTAAAGTGCGAGGACACGTCAGCGTCGCCTGGGTGCGCTTTCGTCCGCACAACGATGAGGACGAACTTGCGGTGGATGAAGATGCTCTGCAGGAGTACAAGCGTATGGGATGCGTTGCACAAGTACCTGAGGCACTGCTGCGCTCCGCGATCGGTCCTACAGATCCGGAGGTCGCCGGCGTACTGCGAAGCACACTCCTTAATGACCGCACTGGCGCCGCTGGTGTATGGCCGCTGCAGGAGACGTTACAAGGAAACACGGCTGGTGAAATGCTGCACGGCAGCGGCGCGTATGCATCGCCGTCTGATACAGGTGTGCTTCCTTCTTGTTGAAAGACGGGGTAACCCGACGGGGCTCACAGACGGGAAACGGTGGGGGGAGGGGGCGGCGGGAAACATACGTACATCGCTTTCGACGGACTATCGTCGTTCTTGACGGACAACGCACAAAAGGCCGGCGCGCACTACGACGACGAGAACATCCGACGGAACGACAGACCGGCGGACCTCGGTGAGACGGAGGCAAGTGCAGCACGGCGTCGACGCCGAGACGGACGGATCACGTCATCGTCGCCTGGGTGTGCTTTCGTCCGCGGCTGAAGACGGCTTCCATCCGTTCAGTCACATGGCATCGCGGTCCTCAACCCCGACCCCAATATGCTACGTGGCCAGCTGCCTGCGCGTGTTGGATGGACGGACAGACGGACAACGTCCCCCTAAGATCGGCGTAAGGTCTCCGTTCCGACGACGGAACGACTATCGTCGTTCACGACGGACAACGCACAAAAGACGGAATGACAGATCGGCGGACCTCGGCGAGACGGAGGCAAGTGCAGCGCGGGGTCGACGCCGAGACGGACGCAGGCGCGCAGGCACGTTCCCGGTGGTGTGCGTGGACGAGGTCCGAGACTGGCAGGACTTGCTGGATCGCGTCCGCCGTGCACCTGGCATTAAAGTGCGAGGACACGTCAGCGTCGCCTGGGTGCGCTTTCGTCCGCACAACGATGAGGACGAACTTGCGGTGGATGAAGATGCTCTGCAGGAGTACAAGCGTATGGGACCTCGGCGAGACGGAGGCAAGTGCAGCGCGGGGTCGATGCCATGACGGACGCAGGCGTGCAGGCGCGTTCACGGTGGTGTGCGTAGACCAGGTCCGAGACCGGCAGGATTACCCACCTGCACCTCGCTTCCGGCATGGCCACCGTGCTGCGTCGGCGCGCATACCCTCGCCTCCGCGGTCGCTCCCCGGGGAACTACGGCCCCCCTCGCGGGCGGACAGCCCGCGTCTAGTCTGTCCGGAACATATTTGGTAACTCGCCGTTTCTCTCGGCGTCGTAGCGCTTTCGGAGCGTCGCTCGCGCTTAAGACATCGCGTCGTAAAAGGCGAGGTCGCGGGTTCGATTCCGGTCGTGACCGGACGTTTCGCGGCACGAATCGTCGCCGCGCCGTCACCGGACGTTTCACGGCGCGTTCAGGTGCGACATCTCAATATATGCAAGGGCACGCACATATGCAAGGGCATGCCTTTTATCGTCACCGGACGTTTCATGGCGCGAACCGGACGTTTCGCGGCACGAATCGTCGCCGTGTCGTCACCGCACGTTTCGCGGCACGAATCGTCGCCGCGGCGGCGTCTGGCCGTGTATGATATTATGACATTATGGCACATCGAATACGGCACGTCAAATTGCGCACCTGGACGCAACGATGCGCCTTGCGCACCTGACATATGTGATATGCTGATGCATGTGCAAGTCCGTCTGTTTGACTCTTTGTTGTGTGCGCAAGTATGCGCACACGTGCAAGGGCACACATTTTATCGTGAATGACATGATCTCATATAACATAATATGACATATGTAATATGCTGATGCATGTGCAAGTCGTCGCACCGGATGTTTCGCGTACAGGTGCGCGATTCGACGTGCGACATGCCAATATATATTGTAGCCATCTATGATTATGGCTACGATCAGGGAAGATCACCGGCGTCGAAGTGCGCATCTGCGGCCGTCCAACGTTGTCCGCGTGAAATGTAGGGCTTCTTGTAAGATGTACGGCCTTCTTCGCGTGTGTCGGCTCGCTACAGTAGGTCGGATTGCATCGCGGATATACACATCCGTCCGATTTCTTTATCTTAACATACGGTACTGCGGCTGCACACTGCATTACTGCACACTGGTCGGTGGCGCCGCCAACGTAAGCTGCACGGCCTTTCACGAAGCTGGGCTATTTACAGGCGTCGGCTCGCTACTGTGGGATTGTATCGCATATAGATCGCGTATATATCACACGATGCGTGGTATTGCGGCTGAAGACGGCTTCCATCCGTTCAGTCACATGGCATCGCGGTCCTCAACCCCGACCCCAATATGCTACGTGGCCAGCTGCCTGCGCGTGTTGGACGGACGGACAGACGGACAACGTCCCCCTAAGATCGGCGTAAGGTCTCCGTTCCGACGACGGAACGACTATCGTCGTTCACGACGGACAACGCACAAAAGACGGAATGACAGATCGGCGGACCTCGGCGAGACGGAGGCAAGTGCAGCGCGGGGTCGACGCAGAGACGGACGCAGCCGCGCAGGCACGTTCCCGGTGGTGTGCGTGGACGAGGTCCCAGACCGGCAGGACTTGCTGGATCGCGTCCGCCGTGCACCTGGCATTAAAGTGCGAGGACACGTCAGCGTCGCCTGGGTGCGCTTTCGTCCGCACAACGATGAGGACGAACTTGCGGTGGATGAAGATGCTCTGCAGGAGTACAAGCGTATGGGATGCGTTGCACAAGTACCTGAGGCACTGCTGCGCTCCGCGATCGGTCCTACAGATCCGGAGGTCGCCGGCGTACTGCGAAGCACACTCCTTAATGACCGCACTGGCGCCGCTGGTGTATGGCCGCTGCAGGAGACGTTACAAGGAAACACGGCTGGTGAAATGCTGCACGGCAGCGGCGCGTATGCATCGCCGTCTGATACAGGTGTGCTTCCTTCTTGTTGAAAGACGGGGTAACCCGACGGGGCTCACAGACGGGAAACGGTGGGGGGAGGGGGCGGCGGGAAACATACGTACATCGCTTTCGACGGACTATCGTCGTTCTTGACGGACAACGCACAAAAGGCCGGCGCGCACTACGACGACGAGAACATCCGACGGAACGACAGACCGGCGGACCTCGGTGAGACGGAGGCAAGTGCAGCACGGCGTCGACGCCGAGACGGACGGATCACGTCATCGTCGCCTGGGTGTGCTTTCGTCCGCGGCTGAAGACGGCTTCCATCCGTTCAGTCACATGGCATCGCGGTCCTCAACCCCGACCCCAATATGCTACGTGGCCAGCTGCCTGCGCGTGTTGGATGGACGGACAGACGGACAACGTCCCCCTAAGATCGGCGTAAGGTCTCCGTTCCGACGACGGAACGACTATCGTCGTTCACGACGGACAACGCACAAAAGACGGAATGACAGATCGGCGGACCTCGGCGAGACGGAGGCAAGTGCAGCGCGGGGTCGACGCCGAGACGGACGCAGGCGCGCAGGCACGTTCCCGGTGGTGTGCGTGGACGAGGTCCGAGACTGGCAGGACTTGCTGGATCGCGTCCGCCGTGCACCTGGCATTAAAGTGCGAGGACACGTCAGCGTCGCCTGGGTGCGCTTTCGTCCGCACAACGATGAGGACGAACTTGCGGTGGATGAAGATGCTCTGCAGGAGTACAAGCGTATGGGACCTCGGCGAGACGGAGGCAAGTGCAGCGCGGGGTCGATGCCATGACGGACGCAGGCGTGCAGGCGCGTTCACGGTGGTGTGCGTAGACCAGGTCCGAGACCGGCAGGATTACCCACCTGCACCTCGCTTCCGGCATGGCCACCGTGCTGCGTCGGCGCGCATACCCTCGCCTCCGCGGTCGCTCCCCGGGGAACTACGGCCCCCCTCGCGGGCGGACAGCCCGCGTCTAGTCTGTCCGGAACATATTTGGTAACTCGCCGTTTCTCTCGGCGTCGTAGCGCTTTCGGAGCGTCGCTCGCGCTTAAGACATCGCGTCGTAAAAGGCGAGGTCGCGGGTTCGATTCCGGTCGTGACCGGACGTTTCGCGGCACGAATCGTCGCCGCGCCGTCACCGGACGTTTCACGGCGCGTTCAGGTGCGACATCTCAATATATGCAAGGGCACGCACATATGCAAGGGCATGCCTTTTATCGTCACCGGACGTTTCATGGCGCGAACCGGACGTTTCGCGGCACGAATCGTCGCCGTGTCGTCACCGCACGTTTCGCGGCACGAATCGTCGCCGCGGCGGCGTCTGGCCGTGTATGATATTATGACATTATGGCACATCGAATACGGCACGTCAAATTGCGCACCTGGACGCAACGATGCGCCTTGCGCACCTGACATATGTGATATGCTGATGCATGTGCAAGTCCGTCTGTTTGACTCTTTGTTGTGTGCGCAAGTATGCGCACACGTGCAAGGGCACACATTTTATCGTGAATGACATGATCTCATATAACATAATATGACATATGTAATATGCTGATGCATGTGCAAGTCGTCGCACCGGATGTTTCGCGTACAGGTGCGCGATTCGACGTGCGACATGCCAATATATATTGTAGCCATCTATGATTATGGCTACGATCAGGGAAGATCACCGGCGTCGAAGTGCGCATCTGCGGCCGTCCAACGTTGTCCGCGTGAAATGTAGGGCTTCTTGTAAGATGTACGGCCTTCTTCGCGTGTGTCGGCTCGCTACAGTAGGTCGGATTGCATCGCGGATATACACATCCGTCCGATTTCTTTATCTTAACATACGGTACTGCGGCTGCACACTGCATTACTGCACACTGGTCGGTGGCGCCGCCAACGTAAGCTGCACGGCCTTTCACGAAGCTGGGCTATTTACAGGCGTCGGCTCGCTACTGTGGGATTGTATCGCATATAGATCGCGTATATATCACACGATGCGTGGTATTGCGGCTGAAGACGGCTTCCATCCGTTCAGTCACATGGCATCGCGGTCCTCAACCCCGACCCCAATATGCTACGTGGCCAGCTGCCTGCGCGTGTTGGACGGACGGACAGACGGACAACGTCCCCCTAAGATCGGCGTAAGGTCTCCGTTCCGACGACGGAACGACTATCGTCGTTCACGACGGACAACGCACAAAAGACGGAATGACAGATCGGCGGACCTCGGCGAGACGGAGGCAAGTGCAGCGCGGGGTCGACGCAGAGACGGACGCAGCCGCGCAGGCACGTTCCCGGTGGTGTGCGTGGACGAGGTCCCAGACCGGCAGGACTTGCTGGATCGCGTCCGCCGTGCACCTGGCATTAAAGTGCGAGGACACGTCAGCGTCGCCTGGGTGCGCTTTCGTCCGCACAACGATGAGGACGAACTTGCGGTGGATGAAGATGCTCTGCAGGAGTACAAGCGTATGGGATGCGTTGCACAAGTACCTGAGGCACTGCTGCGCTCCGCGATCGGTCCTACAGATCCGGAGGTCGCCGGCGTACTGCGAAGCACACTCCTTAATGACCGCACTGGCGCCGCTGGTGTATGGCCGCTGCAGGAGACGTTACAAGGAAACACGGCTGGTGAAATGCTGCACGGCAGCGGCGCGTATGCATCGCCGTCTGATACAGGTGTGCTTCCTTCTTGTTGAAAGACGGGGTAACCCGACGGGGCTCACAGACGGGAAACGGTGGGGGGAGGGGGCGGCGGGAAACATACGTACATCGCTTTCGACGGACTATCGTCGTTCTTGACGGACAACGCACAAAAGGCCGGCGCGCACTACGACGACGAGAACATCCGACGGAACGACAGACCGGCGGACCTCGGTGAGACGGAGGCAAGTGCAGCACGGCGTCGACGCCGAGACGGACGGATCACGTCATCGTCGCCTGGGTGTGCTTTCGTCCGCGGCTGAAGACGGCTTCCATCCGTTCAGTCACATGGCATCGCGGTCCTCAACCCCGACCCCAATATGCTACGTGGCCAGCTGCCTGCGCGTGTTGGACGGACGGACAGACGGACAACGTCCCCCTAAGATCGGCGTAAGGTCTCCGTTCCGACGACGGAACGACTATCGTCGTTCACGACGGACAACGCACAAAAGACGGAATGACAGATCGGCGGACCTCGGCGAGACGGAGGCAAGTGCAGCGCGGGGTCGACGCAGAGACGGACGCAGCCGCGCAGGCACGTTCCCGGTGGTGTGCGTGGACGAGGTCCGAGACTGGCAGGACTTGCTGGATCGCGTCCGCCGTGCACCTGGCATTAAAGTGCGAGGACACGTCAGCGTCGCCTGGGTGCGCTTTCGTCCGCACAACGATGAGGACGAACTTGCGGTGGATGAAAATGCTCTGCAGGAGTACAAGCGTATGGGACCTCGGCGAGACGGAGGCAAGTGCAGCGCGGGGTCGATGCCATGACGGACGCAGGCGTGCAGGCGCGTTCACGGTGGTGTGCGTAGACCAGGTCCGAGACCGGCAGGATTACCCACCTGCACCTCGCTTCCGGCATGGCCACCGTGCTGCGTCGGCGCGCATACCCTCGCCTCCGCGGTCGCTCCCCGGGGAACTACGGCCCCCCTCGCGGGCAAACAGCCCGCGTCTAGTTAGCTCAGTCGGTAGAACGCAAGGCTCTTAACCTTGTGGTCGTGGGTTAGAGCCCCACATTGGGCGAGGAGATGAGAGACATGGATTTTACCAAAGTGACACGCGCACCTCAGGGAAATGCACGGCTACTCAAACCTGGACGTGGGTGAGCAGTGTGCGTCTGAGCAGCGTGTAGGCATGGACGGGGCCAGATATCCAAATTTGAGAAACAAGATGTCGATCAACAGTTGATGGTCACTAAGGTCACTACTGCACGACCAGCAGACACATTCTCGCATTCCCGCATTCTCGCATTCGCTGGCTCGCAAGTAGTGATAGATATTGTATGCAGTCCTGAGGTAAACATAGCATTGCCTAGATCAGGCCAGAGGGAAGCACTAAACGAGATAGATAGATGCAAGAAACAATAAACCCTAAGTATATGATGATAATGATGAGCACATAAAATAATATATAATAATAAACATAATCATATATAAAAGACAGCCAAAGCAAGGCCCAGCATCCACACCGAGGATTCCATCCATGTGTATGTACGCAACTCAGAAAGTAACTAAGATTCCCCAGCCAAAAGATTCACCACCACGTCACTACCTGCGTCACTCAATCAAGAAGCACAAACATGTGTACCTCGTGTGCAGCAGCAAACAAATCCCACTTATCATTACTTGTTTGTTAAACTACGTAACATGTGCAGGCCTTGATTGCTTGTCCATCATGTGGACAATGTCATCAATAGACAGTGCGTGTACGTGTGTCCTTTTTACACACGCATATACATCATGGAAGTAAGGGAGATAGAGGTGGTCATACAAACTGCAGCTCTTTTGGAAGCATACCCAGCTATTATTTTAGCCCTTATTAACAACAGAGCAAGCATACCCACCGACAGTGTAGATGTCTCCAAAACCAGCAGTGTGCAAGCAGCGAGCCATACATGACAAGGGTGGGTATCATGTACGTGTCCATCTCATCACTAGGATCATTTTCTGCCAAACCTTCTTTGAAAGCGAGCTCCGTCCACGGCAGTTTCTGCTGGCACTGCTTTTGGTTCTGGACAGGGTCATCCTGATCTGCAATCAGAATGATCTGATGCTGCTAGCTAGGCGGTGTTGGGTATTGGGTCAGATGCAAACAAGGTGTATATCGGAGGTGTATGCTTTGTTGTGTCCTGGCGACATGAGAGGGGAACACATTTCAGCCCGGTTAGCTCAGTCGGTAGAGCGCAAGGCTCTTAACCTTGTGGTCGTGGGTTAGAGCCCCACATTGGGCGAGGAGATGAGAGACATGGATTTTACCAAAGTGACACGCGCACCTCAGGGAAATGCACGGCTACTCAAACCTGGACGTGGGTGAGCAGTGTGCGTCTGAGCAGCGTGTAGGCATGGACGGGGCCAGATATCCAAATTTGAGAAACAAGATGTCGATCAACAGTTGATGGTCACTAAGGTCACTACTGCACGACCAGCAGACACATTCTCGCATTCCCGCATTCTCGCATTCGCTGGCTCGCAAGTAGTGATAGATATTGTATGCAGTCCTGAGGTAAACATAGCATTGCCTAGATCAGGCCAGAGGGAAGCACTAAACGAGATAGATAGATGCAAGAAACAATAAACCCTAAGTATATGATGATAATGATGAGCACATAAAATAATATATAATAATAAACATAATCATATATAAAAGACAGCCAAAGCAAGGCCCAGCATCCACACCGAGGATTCCATCCATGTGTATGTACGCAACTCAGAAAGTAACTAAGATTCCCCAGCCAAAAGATTCACCACCACGTCACTACCTGCGTCACTCAATCAAGAAGCACAAACATGTGTACCTCGTGTGCAGCAGCAAACAAATCCCACTTATCATTACTTGTTTGTTAAACTACGTAACATGTGCAGGCCTTGATTGCTTGTCCATCATGTGGACAATGTCATCAATAGACAGTGCGTGTACGTGTGTCCTTTTTACACACGCATATACATCATGGAAGTAAGGGAGATAGAGGTGGTCATACAAACTGCAGCTCTTTTGGAAGCATACCCAGCTATTATTTTAGCCCTTATTAATGTTGTATCACTCCTCATAATCGCCCATTGATTCTGCGAAGAACCAGGCTCAGTGCATCATGCTCGATTATATCGGAACGTACCAATCGAGGCAGTGGAAGTCTTCGATGCAAGGAGTTACAACGTATATTCCAAGACAGGCGAAGATGACGTGATAGGCTATCAGTGCCTAGCCGAGGCAATCATCATCTAACCGATGCAAATCGGTGCTCGGGCTTATCCAAGAAATACGGCCATAAGCGATATAAAGGGCGTAAGCTCAACCAAAGCGCGGTTAGCTTGTATAAATGTCAATCGCAACGTTCGCGTGGTGATTCTCCACTTAGGCCGTCAATGCGCATAGCAGATATACTCGCAGCGACGGCTCGCGGTACAAGAGATCTGCAAGTAGTAAGTGTACTACCGTGATCCCGCGTGCGGATATTGCTATATAAGCCGTCATAGCAATAGTGCAATGTTCTTTACTCGCGTAAAGGTGCCGACTACGCCATCGCGCGTAGTGCTGCATTCGACGCGCCGCATCGCTCGAGCCATTGCCTCGCGACCTCAGGGTACGCTCGCATTATCATGCTCGTGCGCGCGCGTATGCATAGTGCATGTGTTATCGTTAGTGCGCGTTGCTATGCAATGCCTCATGCGTTTTAGACCGTCCGCGACCAAGTCGCCGGACCATGCGCACTTATCGCGATGCCGATCACGCAATGCATACTTGTAGCGTTGTGCACAATGCATTAGGCGTTATGCTGTCCGTGGGTTGCTTGTGCCCTTAGCCAGTGCGCCTAACATGTGCGGTGCGACGTGCTGCGTGACATGCGTGCGATCGCGTCGCGCCCGCTGCCGTACTACTCCAAGCGTCCACGTACGACAGGGGTGACGTCATCAGTGCCGTATCGCTCCCCGCGTCCACGTACGACGGCTGACGTCATCATTGCCGTATCGCTCCCCACGTCCACATACGACGGCTGACGTCATCATTGCCGTATCGCTCCCCGCGTCTACGTACGACAGCTGACATCATCATTGCCGTATCGCTCCCCGCGTCCACGTACGACAGCTGACGTACCGTCGTACCGTGCCGCCGTACCGTACGACCGTGCCGTACCGTCGTACCGTGCTGCCGTACCGTACGACCGTGCCGTACCGTCGTACTGCCATACCGTACGATAGTGCCGTATCGCTCCGCACATCCACGTACGACAAGGTGACGTGGTGTAGTGCGCGACAGAGTGATGGTGGGTGCAACTCTAGCAGGGCTTAGGAAAGTGACGCGTGGTACAACAATTATTCCCCCCCCCCATAGGCAGCGTCCTCGCTGCCGCTCGGGCGACCAGAGCTACCGAGATTGCGTGGCACGCAACCTAGCTTCTTCGAGGATGGGCGCCATCTCCGGGGAGAAATTGCGCGCAGGTTCCCACGAGTTGTGCTCACTTGAGTAGTCCGTCCACTTGACCAGGTACTCGTGCACGGTGCGCTTACGCCGGTGTCTACCCACACGTCGAGTGCGGTAGTCCAAGATGCGCTCCACGTTGTATACCTTCTGCTTGCCTGCGGCCCAGGTCTCAGGACCCGGTTCGACTGCTGCAGGGGTATCAGTGGTGACAGGCGCGGGCTCCGTGCCACGATACAGACGAACGAGTGACACATGGAACGTAGGGTGGATATTCATGTTAGAGGGCAACGCGAGCTCGACAGCCGCGTTCCCTACCATACGCACAACGGGGTACGGACCAATCCAGCGAGGCAAAAGCTTGCGGGATCCTTCGGCAAAGGAGCGCAGGTTCTTAGTGCTCAGCAGAACCATCTGTCCCTCCGAAAAGACCACGTCCCGCTTGGACTTGTTGTAGTACTCCGTTGCTCGTTGCTGCGCCGCGTCCAAACACGACTTCGCGTCTGTCATTCGGGATAGAAACGTCTTGGCAAAGGTCTTAGCCGCAGGGACATACACCTCCAGCTCACGCCACACAGGTAGCGCCGGGTGAAACCCATACGTCAGGAAGAACGGGCTTTGACCTGTCGACCGATTAACAGCATTGTTAATCGCAAACTCTGCCGCAGTCAGGTAGGTATCCCAAACGAGAGGCGTGCGACCAGCGAAGTTGCGCAGCATATCCCCCAATGTGCGGTTGGTGCGTTCGGTCTGGCCGTCAGACTGTGGGTGGTATGCCGTGCTCAGGTTAACCCGCATGCCCACAAGCTGACAGAGCGCTTCCCAAAACTTAGACGTGAACTGACCGCCACGGTCCGAGACCACGTTCTTAGGGACGCCATGCAACCGAACCACGTTATCGAAAAACAGGCGTGCAGTCTGCTCAGCAGTGCAGGTCGACGTGGTAGGCGCAAGGTGAACCATCTTAGTCAAACGGTCAACCATGACCAGCACCGAGTCGTACCCTCCCTCAGTTTTGGGCAGCGCGACCACGAAGTCCATGGAAACACTTTCCCAAGGCGCGTCAGGGACAGGCAATGGTTGCAGCAACCCGTGGCCCCTACCGGACAAAGCCTTGTTGCGCTGGCACAAACTGCATGTCTGCACGAAGTTCTCGGCATCTCTCGCCAGACGAGGCCACCAGAACGAGCGTCGCACCAACTCGACCAGCCGTGTGCTACCTGGGTGTCCTGCCAACGGATCCCCATGGAAACGGGAAAGGATATCGCGACGAAGGGAGTCGTCGTTAGGCACGACAATCTGAGTCGTCGATCCTTCCGTCCGTAGCCAAAGACCATTCTGCTTGCGTAGGTGCTCAACATTGCCGGGCGAAGCGAACCAGGAATCGCCAGCATATGCAGCCTTCAGGCGAGCCGCGAGGTCTGAGGAAAGAGGCACGTCCGGGGTCGGTGGACGTTGGACAGGCGCCGCCAAAATCGCAGCATGTAGCGACGGATGTCGACTGAGAGCGTCGGCGATGTTAATCCGGCCGGCAACATGCTCCCAGATGCAGTCAAACCGCGCGAGGTACTCCATCCACCTCGCTTGACGTCGGTTCAACGTGGGGACGCTTTGCAAAAACGTCAGGGGCTTGTGGTCAGTCTTAAGGGTGAAGGGCCGTCCCTCTAGGTAACAACGCCACTCCTTAAGCGCGTGCAAGACCGCTAGTAGCTCCTGCTCCCCTGTAGTGTAACGGGTTTCTGCGCCCGTAAACTTCTTACTCGTGAAGGCGATCGGTCGCCCTTCCTGCAACAGTACAGCGCCGCTCCCATACAACGAAGCATCCGAAAACACTTCGACACGAAACGGCAACGAGTAGTCGGGGAATGCAAGGGTAACATCGTCGGCAACGACACGTTTTAGCTCTTCGAACGCCAGCTGGCACTCAGGCGTCCAGGCACCAGGCGAATCGAAAGCTCCCTTACGCGTTAGATCAGTGAGCGGGGCCGCAAGGACAGAGTACTGCTTGATGAACTTACGGAAATAATTGGTCAAGCCGAGGAAGGCTACGAAGCTCCTGAAGGTTCCGCGGCGCTGGCCAATCGCGAACCACGGCTACCTTCCGCGGGTCCATCTTGACGCCGGTGGCCGACACAATGTGGCCCAAGTACTCCACCTGCGGCTGCGCCCAAAAGCACTTGGCACGCTTCGCAAACAATTGCTCCCGCCTCAACACCTCAAGCACAAGCTTAAGATGCTCCAGATGCTCCTCGCGCGTCTTGGAGTAGACCAGGATGTCGTCCAAGTAGCAGACGACGAACCTGTCGATGTACGGTCTAAACATGCGATCCATGACCGCCTGAAACGTCGCAGGGGCATTAGTCAACCCGAACGACAAGACCGTGTACTCGAAGTGACCAAAGGGCGTCCGAAAAGCGGTTTTCGGCACATCAGACGCAGCGATGCGAATCTGATTGTATCCCTGTTGCAAGTCGATCGAGCTGAAGTAGGCCGAGCCTTTTAGCTTATCGAGCAGGTCGTCCACGCGCGGCAATGGGTAACGGTTTTTGACCGTCGTCGCATTCAACCCCCTGTAATCGATGCACATGCGCAAGCTCCCATCCTTCTTACCGACAAACAGAATCGGCGCAGAATACGGAGATGTGCTGGGGCGAATCATACCCTTTGCGAGCAGATCGGTTACCTGGCACTTCACCTCGTCCAACTCCAGAGGACTTAACCTGTACATAGGCCTTGACACAGGCTGAGCGCCGGGTACGAGTGGGATGGTATGGTCCACGGGACGCAAAGGAGGAAGCCCAGGCACGTCACGGAAAACGTCTGCGTACCCTGTGAGCAAGGCTTCAACCTCAGGATCCAAAGAAGACTGAGCGGTCGTCGCATTCAAATGCAACCTAGGCCTCACAAGCAGTCCGTGGGCACCCTTCCGGATCATCCGGATGGCCTCTTTACGCCCGACTGGCTTGGGTTCGGAACGCTGCCCCAAGGCTTTCACAGCGTAGTTAACCACAGGCTCCGCCTCAGACTTACCCCCCTCTGGCTCAACACTTACAAACGGCACGAAGGGTACTTTGCACGACAGAGTCCCCTTACGAAGGCGAAGGGTTCCAGACTCTAGGTCAATGCCGGCCCCATACTGCCGTAATGTTGAGGACCCCAGTATATATGTCGCAGCATCAGTCAGCTCACGCAACACATAAGGTTGGGTCGTAATACGCAGAGGACCTATACACAGGCGAAGGGTGACCCTGCCCAATATGGGTTGCTTACCCCCATCCGCGAGGGTAACCTGCGACCATTCCGACGACTGTGGGTGCAGACCCAATGCATTCACCTCTGCCGATGAGATGAAGTCGTCACTGGCGCCGGTATCGACGAGCGCCTTCAGGGTGCGACCAGCAAGATCGACCTGAATCAAGGGAACCCGATTGTCTGCCGGTACCGACTCTGCGGACGAAAGCAAGACGCTCAGGGTGGGTTCGAAACGTTCGGCAGAACCCTCAGAATGAGGTGCAGGAGCATCGTACCAAACGTCAACGGCGTAGGCCTGGACCGACAACGGAACAGGTGCACCTGCTAAATCAACACCGTTATATAGAACGGTGCCCGGCTCGAACCGGCAGACTTTCCGCATACCCGTTAGCAAAGTCGAGGCTTTTTCGCCGACTATAAGCGGGTAGAAGGACGCAAGCGGCAGTGTCTGGACGTTGACGCCTACTTCTCCTATAGAAGGTCAGCTGCACTGACAGCTCGCGCAGAGATGAGGGGAGGAACAAAACGGTGTGACCTAACAAATCGATAGACGCCAGCGGTTTACTCGGTGCGTACAGGTTACACAGCGAGTCAAAACCTACACGTCCTGAGCGACCGTCGAGCGACAATCGACGTCCAATCGCGCGTTCGATTTGTTCAAGGACCGAAGGCAACGGTGCCCTCACGGCTTGCCGCACTGACGACAACCGCCCACCCTCTGTTTCCGACTTCCCAGGTGGAGTCCCCTCCGAGCCATCCTGGGCAATCCCCTACTTCGGCCGCTGAGCCAAAGGCGGTAGGTGCGGACACTCCCTCGTAGGATGTTCCGCCGACGCGCATCTCAGGCAAACCTTCTTGCTCTTCTGACGCGCAAGCTCGGAGTGCGTGCAACCCCATTTTTCCAACCAACCGTCGCTGGTGCGTTGCCGCTTGGTCTCGTTCTTAGCTTCGTGCGCAGCCGCAGCAGACGGCGAACCCCCTTTCCTCTTGCCCTTGGCTGGATCTGCGCGTTGACCTGCGCCGGTTGACCCTTTGCGGTTACCCGATCCGGAAGCGCCGCGAACACCGTGACCGCGATCCGTACGAACGGTGGTCACTGCTGCCGTTGGCGTTCGACGCTCCGTTTCGGCCCCCTGGTCCGTGGCCGCAGCGTCAGACGCCGGATCCTGCACTCGCATGGCATTAGCACGAGGGACGGGTTTAACAGCACGCTGGCCAGCTAAGAGACGCTTCTCGACCCCTTGCGCGAATTGCACCAAATCCTCATAGGACCCGAAGTCCTTTCCCGCCAAGTCCGTGGCACATTGCTGCGCCAGGACCTCAGACAATCCACGCTGAAACCAAAAGATGCGGTCCTCCTCCGTCAGGTTACCGATGGGCGTGATCAGGGCCTCATAGCGCGACTGGTACGCAGGTACTGTTTCATCAGGGCGCATGCGATATGTGCCAGATGCTAACGTACTGCGAGCCTTAGCACTTAACGATTGAACCTCGGGAGCAAAGCGCGCAAGCAAAGCACGGGCCAACTCCTCAAACGTGTATGTCTGCCTTGCCATTGTCCATTGATCGTACCATGCCTTCGCCTCACCCGCGAGGGTGTTCCCGACGAACAGGCATTTCACAGGGTCACGATCACCACCACGGACCAGTCGCAAGTACACGCGGACATCACGCAGGTATGCGCGAGTTGTATCGGCAATGCTTCGCCCCGCGATCTTATGTTTCGCATCATGCGGGATGTCTAATTTTGGGACAGGAATCGACAGTTTCATCACCTCTTCTTCGTCGTCAGATCGACCTTGACGAAGTGGTGCAGACGGACCCCTCTGCTCCTCGCGTCCAACGGGGCCTGCTTCGGCTGCCGTGACAGGAACAGTCGGATGGATGGGAGTCCGTGGGTCTAGTAGCGCAGGGGGATCTCGGACACCGTCAACAACATGCGTGTAAGGGCCCCTCCGAGATGTCTCAGGGACGACGGACGTGTCGGCACGACCGTCCCCCACTACTAGCCCTACATCACCGCTACCAGATGCCATGGTAAATCGGCGACTGACCGGTCACAACCTCGTGCGATAAAGGCACTCTCACACAGGTATCGGTCGAGCGACAATCAGACGGTTTTTAAGCCTACCGACGGAAAGCGCTCCCTGCAGATACAGCAAGTATCCGTCCAAAGAGTCTCGCACTTCGCGTGTGCGCGCAATAAGCGCCCGCAACTGATCCGGACTCGGATTCGAATCAGTCGATGCAGCAGCGAGTGAAACTCGATTCGATTCACCTGCGACTCAGAAGCGCGTACTTCGAACAGGCAAAACGAATGACAATGCAAGAGCAGCAAGGCAATTACAGACCAGAGGCGGCCGCGGCCATCACAGCTCGGCCAAGCTCCTCCGCGAATGTATCCAAAGGACTAAGATCGCCATCGCTGACTCCAGCCATATGAGTGACCTACTTACGGAAGAGATCAGGGTGAGACAGCAGGCCGTGAACGAACCTTGCGTCTCGCTACCAAATTTGTTGTATCACTCCTCATAATCGCCCATTGATTCTGCGAAGAACCAGGCTCAGTGCATCATGCTCGATTATATCGGAACGTACCAATCGAGGCAGCGGAAGTCTTCGATGCAAGGAGTTACAACGTATATTCCAAGACAGGCGAAGATGACGTGATAGGCTATCAGTGCCTAGCCGAGGCAATCATCATCTAACCGATGCAAATCGTTGCTCGGGCTTATCCAAGAAATACGGCCATAAGCGATATAAAGGGCGTAAGCTCAACCAAAGCGCGGTTAGCTTGTATAAATGTCAATCGCAACGTTCGCGTGGTGATTGTCCACTTAGGCCGTTAATGCGCATAGCAGATATACTCGCAGCGACGGCTCGCGGTACAAGAGATCTGCAAGTAGTAAGTGTACTACCGTGATCCCGCGTGCGGATATTGCTATATAATCATCATTGCCGTATCGCTCCCCACGTCCACATACGACGGCTGACGTCATCATTGCCGTATCGCTCCCCGCGTCCACGTACGACAACTGACGTCATCATTGCCGTATCGCTCCCCGCGTCCACGTACGACAGCTGACGTCATGATTGCCGTATCGCTCCCCGCGTCCACGTACGACAGCTGACGTACCGTCGTACCGTGCCGCCGTACCGTACGACCGTGCCGTACCGTCGTACCGTGCTGCCGTACCGTACGACCGTGCCGTACCGTCGTACCGTGCTGCCGTACCGTACGATAGTGTCGTATCGCTCCGCGCATCCACGTACGACAGTGCCGTATCGCTCCGCACATCCACGTACGACAAGGTGACGTGGTGTAGTGCGCGACAGAGTGATGGTGGGTGCAACTCTAGCAGGGCTTAGGAAAGTGACGCGTGGTACAACAATTAACAACAGAGCAAGCATACCCACCGACAGTGTAGATGTCTCCAAAACCAGCAGTGTGCAAGCAGCGAGCCATACATGACAAGGGTGGGTATCATGTACGTGTCCATCTCATCACTAGGATCATTTTCTGCCAAACCTTCTTTGAAAGCGAGCTCCGTCCACGGCAGTTTCTGCTGGCACTGCTTTTGGTTCTGGACAGGGTCATCCTGATCTGCAATCAGAATGATCTGATGCTGCTAGCTAGGCGGTGTTGGGTATTGGGTCAGATGCAAACAACGTGTATATCGGAGGTGTATGCTTTGTTGTGTCCTGACAGGGTGACATGACAGGGGAACACATTTCAGCCCGGTTAGCTCAGTCGGTAGAGCGCAAGGCTCTTAACCTTGTGGTCGTGGGTTGGAGCCCCACATTGGGCGAGGAGATGAGAGATATGGATTTTACCAAAGTGACACGCGCACCTCAGGGAAATGCACGGCTACTCAAACCTGGACGTGGGTGAGCAGTGTGCGTCTGAGCAGCGTGTAGGCATGGACGGGGCCAGATATCCAAATTTGAGAAACAAGATGTCGATCAACAGTTGATGGTCACTAAGGTCACTACTGCACGACCAGCAGACACATTCTCGCATTCCCGCATTCTCGCATTCGCTGGCTCGCAAGTAGTGATAGATATTGTATGCAGTCCTGAGGTAAACATAGCATTGCCTAGATCAGGCCAGAGGGAAGCACTAAACGAGATAGATAGATGCAAGAAACAATAAACCCTAAGTATATGATGATAATGATGAGCACATAAAATAATATATAATAATAAACATAATCATATATAAAAGACAGCCAAAGCAAGGCCCAGCGTCCACACCGAGGATTCCATCCATGTGTATGTACGCAACTCAGAAAGTAACTAAGATTCCCCAGCCAAAAGATTCACCACCACGTCACTACCTGCGTCACTCAATCAAGAAGCACAAACATGTGTACCTCGTGTGCAGCAGCAAACAAATCCCACTTATCATTACTTGTTTGTTAAACTACGTAACATGTGCAGGCCTTGATTGCTTGTCCATCATGTGGACAATGTCATCAATAGACAGTGCGTGTACGTGTGTCGTATGCAACGTCCTTTAAAGGTCCGTTGACCTAAGTCCTACACTGGTAGGCGGGGCTTCACGGGAAGCTTGGTGACACGCGTCACTGGTAGTTCGGGATGTCGACCATCCCACCGCATGAACTATCTATCGGTTGATATATAAAAGTCGAATCTTTTATAAAGACCTCGAATATAACTATCTCGATGATAGTCTGATCCGTCGTACGGGATCTCGCGAACACTATTTAGGTCTTCCTCTCTATCAATCGGTAGTTCTCACTACCACCCTCACTTAAACGATTTCTATAAAATGTTTTTTAATTGTTGCATAATACAACAACTAGGTATCGAGACCGTAGGTCTCTGTGGCTAAGTCGCTACTCGCCGCCGTCGCCGCCTTATGGACCGCGAGGACTTGCTTGGACAAATGCTCGCGTCCTTACAAGTTGAAAATATTTCCGGTAAGCAGTAGGGTTCCTTTTAGTCTTCGCTTTGCTGGATAGCTCAACTCGGAGTGCCCGCAGAGGACCATCGCTGTCCTGCTTGCAGTAGAACATCGCGTCTCGCTATCGCGACGTTGCCATACGATGCGGGTACGAATCCTAGCGAAAATTAGTCGATATCGTGTGCGAACAGACCTTGATATGTCCTACTCGCAACTTTTAGCTCTTGCGCACTCGCGCGGTGCGCCATTGCCGGAAACCGCGACTCCTGCACGCAATACGGCTTCTCAGGCAGCCCAATTAAACGTAGGGGCAGGTCCGTCGGGATCAATAGGGCAACCTGCGACCAGTCCCGTGCCTGTCCCTAGGGCGCCTGTTGGTGCTGACGCCCTGTTTACGCCTATTGCTAACATCTTCGGTCTGCATGCTGCTCGCGCAGAGACTCAGACAGATGTGACTCCTCCTACTGTGCAACTGCCGGTGCCTGAAGCTTTTGGGGCTCAGGTCACGCCTACCGTCACTGCTACGACAGTGCTTACGCCCGCTGCGGTGAGTCTTCAGCCTAGGGATCAGGTCACGCGGCCGCCGTCAGCTGGGGCCGAAATGCTCAAGCTGGCTATCCCTACGCCGAAACTCAACATAGACGAAAAGTCCGACGTTAAAACCACACCGGTTCGCGTTAGGGCTTTTGTTCGTGATGTAGTAAAGCTCTTTGCGCTAGTAGCCTGGGGTCAAATCGACGAAGCTCGCTGCCTTTTTCTGTCACAAGCGTTGTCAGGGCAGGCTAAGACGTGGTTTGATTCCTGGTCACTAGCTACGAAAGAGTATACCTCGAACGACGTCATAGTACAGCTAATTCAGCGCTTTGCACCTCAGATCCAGTCTTTGGAAGAAGAGGCCCGGCTAAAACTGTATCAGCTGACGTACCGGATGACGCCAGGCGAATCTATTGCAGCCTACCGAAGTCGTTTCAAGGCTCTCATAACAGACATTCCGTCGATTACGGAAGGGGAGCTGTTGTTCGCTTTTAGACAAGGGCTGACTGAAAGTTTGCACGCCGCGTGCGCTGTCGATAACCTGAATCAGCCGTTTAAGAAGTACAGCGATCTTGTCCAGCATGCGTTGGGTGAAGAGCGCCGCATTGTGGCTACGCGACAAGCCCGTGCCGCTATCCGCTCTAATGCCGTTGCTGCGCAGTCTGTTGAGGGAGACGTGGAAATGGCTAACGCTGCCGGCCCGTCTACGTCCCGCCCGCCACGTGCGGCACCTACGGCTGCGTTGGCCGTGAACCGCCCTGAGATGAAGAAGAAGGGCCGGCCACAGCAGCACAAACCGCGGGGACAGAGCGCCGCTACGCACGACGATCTGGCGCCCACTAAGTTCTACGACGTGAACGACCGGAACATTCCTTACGGCATCTACGTAAAGCGCCGTGCGGCTCGGGTCTGCCTCTGCTGCGGAAGCAAGGACCACCGCTACAATGAATGCCCACGTCGCCCTCAGCATCGTCCGCCAGTTGCGGGGGGTGATCCCGCGGTGGGACCGATCGTTCAATAGGACCCTGCCCAGGCCGGTACTTCGGGGATATCCCCTGGGTCAGTTTCAGAGGAGGCCACCTTTTCGCACAAGGTTGCCGCAGTGGCAGTGATTCCAGCTGTCTTATCCGCGGTCGAGAAGATCGTTGGACGTTTGTTCACGTTTGATGCGTGCACGATGCGCGCCGGTTTTGGAGAGCTTTGTAACCTCTTTGAGCCGCAACGTCCACTTCTTGCCTCCAATGCTTTCGAGAGCCACACCGTGTGGTTCGTTCCCCGTTCACGTGCACATCTGCACCAGTTCCTGAAGCAGTATCGAGCTCAGAAACAAAAACGTCCGGACACATCTCTAGCGATGCTGCTGCCATCCTCCTTCATCACGCACTCGGTTGGGTTGTTTCAGGGTATGCGTTGCATCCACCGCTTCCCTCCTGGTTCAGTCCTGTTTCATACCCTTGACCTTCAAGGGCAACCAACCCCCACACCACCCACGGCACATGAGTCGGAGGTTTGGTTTGATGCACCATCAGCTATGTCAGGTCCCGTCCAGCCTTTTGCTCAGGCTCTCACCCTGCCCTCTGCTGCAGCGCTAGCTAATGGCGCCCTTCCGCTAGTGTCTACTGAAGTTGCTGGTCTGAAAATGACCACTCTTGTAGATACTGGGGCGAACCATGACTTCATCAGTGAAGCCATCATTTCTCAGCTTGGGGTAGAGGTACAACCATCCGAGTGGTCCTGTGTCCACTTGGCCGATGGGAACACGCAGACGATCCTAGGCAAGGTTACATTGCGGTTGGCCTTAGGCGCCCTCCGTGTCAACGTAACACCTTACGTTTTGCCTACGCTCATGGATGCTGCTTCGTTCATCCTTGGCTCAGCCACGCTTCGTGCGTATCGATCCGTTATCGACTACGACACGAACACGTTACGGGTGTGCAAAGGAGAGACGTGTGCTCACGTTCCTCTTCTTACGGCTGCCGATCTCGAGCCCCGTGATGTTAACGCAGCTCCAACCGAAAACTACGCTGCAACAGCCTTTTGCACCAGCAAAAACCCGCCTGAACGCATAGGCAGGAAGGCTGCTAAGCGTGACCTACGTCACGGTGCTCACGGACTTCTCGTTTGTCCTAAGCTGTGCTTAAGCGCTGTCCAGTCACAGTCTAGCATGGACCCGGACGTTGAGCAACTCCTCGGCGAGTATGAGGACGTATTTCAGGACGTTCCTGGAATACCCCCTGTCCGTCCAGTCGATCACACCATCCCCTTGGCACCGGGGGCCCGACCGGTGGCACGCCCCATGTACCGCCTCAGTCCACTCGAGTTGGAAGAGGTTAAGCGACAGGTAGCTGACCTGATCGCCAAAGGGATGATACGTCCGAGTACGTCACCGTATTCCGCTCCTATCCTCTTCGTTGCCAAAAAGGACGGAGGCTTACGGATGTGCATCGACTACCGGGGTTTAAATGCGACCACCGTTAAGAACCGCTACCCTCTCCCACGTGTGGATGCCTTGCTGGATAAACTGCGAGGGGCTGCATACTTCAGTTCCGTTGATCTGCAGCAGGGGTACAATCAGATCCGTATTACGGATTCCGATATCCCTAAGACGGCGTTCCGAACCCCGTTTGGTCACTTTGAGTACACTGTGCTCAGCTTCGGACTCGCAAACGCACCTGCGACATTTCAGGCCGTGATGGATCGTATATTCCATCCATACATCGATCGATTCGTTGTATGCTACCTGGATGATATCCTGGTATACTCCAAAACGAAAGAGGAGCATTTACAGCACCTTCGGCTCGTTTTGGATACCCTGCGTAAGGAACGGCTTTATGCAAAACGCTCCAAGTGCCATTGGGCACAAAGCCAGGTCGAATACCTCGGGCATGTCGTCTCAGTCGATGGGATTCGTATGGATCCTCGTAAGACTGCTGCGGTACGAAACTGGCCAGTTCCCTCCACGGTGCAAGAACTTCGGCAGTTCTTGGGACTCACGAACTACTTCCGGAAGTTTGTCCCCTGCTATTCGTCGGTAGCAGCGCCGTTAACGAATCTGACACGAAAAGACGCCTTTGTCAGAGGGGACTCTTGGACACCTGAGTGCCAAGCTGTGTTCGAATCAATTAAACGCGCCATTACCGACGACATCGTTTTGCAGTTCCCAGACCACGCGAGTCCTTTCCGTGTAGAGCTCATTACTGATGCTTCGCTACTTGGAACGGGGGCCGTACTCCTACAGGGCGGACGTCCAATTGCGTACACCAGCAAGAAATTTTCGCCGGCCGAGCGTATCTATACAACTGGGGAGCAAGAGCTCTTAGCCGTTGTACACGCCTTACGTGAATGGCGTTGCTACCTCGAGGGTTGTCCCTTTGTGGTCAAGACTGACCACAAGCCCCTAACGTTTCTCCAGGGGGTTCCTTCGCTGAACCGCCGCCAAGCTCGCTGGCTAGAGTTCCTCGCACGTTTCGATTACACGTGGGAACACTGCGCGGGATCCTTAAATGTAGCGGATGCACTTAGCCGTCATCCGTCGCTACATATGGCCATCCTCGCTGTGGTCACCCGCCGCCAGTCCGCCGTTGCGGAGCTCACGGTAGCTGGGCTAGCGGATCGCATACGGCGCTCGTACGCGCATGATCCCTGGTTTTCCGAACCTCTCAACACAGCGAACCTTATGAATGAAAAGGGTCTGTGGTTGCGAACTGAGGGGGATCAACGTCAGGTCGTCGTACCCAACGATGACTTGTTACGGCGTGATATCCTGGATCGAATCCATTCGGACCCTCTTGCTGGGCACATCGGTTGCACTCGCACGCTTGAGTTGTTACGACGCACTTTTTGGTGGCCATGTATGGCTAAGGATGTAAACGATTACGTCCTGTCCTGTGATGTTTGCCAGCGGAACAAACCCCGTACGGGCTCATCACCAGGCGAACTCCAACCGTTACCTATCCCAGGTGCTCCATTTCCCTAGACTTCGTGGTCTCTCTGCCAAAAACGCAGGGGGGGTATGACGCCATATGCGTTTTCGTTGATCGATTCACGAAGATGACACACCTGGTGCCCACGACCACGACGGTTACGGCAGAACAGACAGCAAAACTGTTCTTTGATAGTGTCGTCCGGTTGCATGGGGTCCCTAAGTCCATCATCTCGGACCGGGATCCTCGATTCGCAAGTCAGTTCTGGGATGCGTTAGGTAAGCTGATAGGCACGCGAACCCAGCTTTCGACGGCCTTTCATCCACAGACTGACGGGCAGACGGAGCGCATGAATCGCACGCTCGGCGACATGCTGCGGGCTTACGCGGGACAGACCCCAACGTCTTGGGATGCGCACCTCACAACCGCCGAGTTCTCGATGAACAACGCTGTGAATCGTTCAGTTGGGAAGTCGCCATTCTTCCTCAACTACGGTATAACCCCGCCACACCTGTCTGGCGTGAGTTAGACCTGCCCGTCCCGGCAGCCAAGACCTACGTCAAGTCTTTCGTCTCACGTCTCGAAGCCGCAAGAGCGTGCCTAGAGGCTGCCCAACACCGCACGAAAGCGTACTACGATCTGGGTAAGAAGGACGTCACCCTTTCCCCAGTGCAGCTGGTGCTGCTTAGTACCAAGAATCTCCGTTTGGCTACGGAAGGCTCATGGAAGCTTTTGCCAAAGTACGTCGGCCCGTACCCTGTCGTTCAAATGGTTGGTAACGCTGCAGCGCAATTGCAATTACCACACGACATGCAGATTCACCACACGTTTCACGTTTCATTGTTGCGACCGTATCGCACTTCGACCGCTACGAATGCGGATGCTCAAGCGATGTTGCCGCCCGAAGTGCAACCATCCGGAACCCCTTGGCTAACGGCCGAACCTTTCTATAAGGTTGAGCGGATCCTCGACTACCGCACTCGACGTGTCGGGAAGAGTCGTAAGCGGAAACGGCTAGTACACGAGTACTTGGTCAAGTGGGCTGGTTATACATCCGAGCATAACACCTGGGAGCCAGCATCCAATTTTACGGCTGACCTAGCGGAGGCACTGGCTGAAGCTAGGCAACGAGCCCTTGACGCAGCGGGGACGCTGCGTCCGGAGGGGGGATAGTTGTCGTATGCAACGTCCTTTAAAGGTCCGTTGACCTAAGTCCTACACTGGTAGGCGGGGCTTCACGGGAAGCTTGGTGACACGCGTCACTGGTAGTTCGGGATGTCGACCATCCCACCGCATGAACTATCTATCGGTTGATATATATAAGTCGAATCTTTTATAAAGACCTCGAATATAACTATCTCGATGATAGTCTGATCCGTAGTACGGGATCTCGCGAACGCTATTTAGGTCTTCCGCTCTATCAATCAGTAGTTCTCACTACCACGCTCACTTAAACGATTTCTATAAAATGTTTTTTAATTGTTGCATAATACAACAACGTGTGTCCTTTTTACACACGCATATACATCATGGAAGTAAGGGAGATAGAGGTGGTCATACAAACTGCAGCTCTTTTGGAAGCATACCCAGCTATTATTTTAGCCCTTATTAACAACAGAGCAAGCATACCCACCGACAGTGTAGATGTCTCCAAAACCAGCAGTGTGCAAGCAGCGAGCCATACATGACAAGGGTGGGTATCATGTACGTGTCCATCTCATCACTAGGATCATTTTCTGCCAAACCTTCTTTGAAAGCGAGCTCCGTCCACGGCAGTTTCTGCTGGCACTGCTTTTGGTTCTGGACAGGGTCATCCTGATCTGCAATCAGAATGATCTGATGCTGCTAGCTAGGCGGTGTTGGGTATTGGGTCAGATGCAAACAAGGTGTATATCGGAGGTGTATGCTTTGTTGTGTCCAGGTGACATGACAGGGGAACACATTTCAGCCCGGTTAGCTCAGTCGGTAGAGCGCAGGGCTCTTAACCTTGTGGTCGTGGGTTCGAGCCCCACATTGGGCGAGGAGATGAGAGATATGGATTTTACCAAAGTGACACGCGCACCTCAGGGAAATGCACGGCTACTCAAACCTGGACGTGGGTGAGCAGTGTGCGTCTGAGCAGCGTGTAGGCATGGACGGGGCCAGATATCCAAATTTGAGAAACAAGATGTCGATCAACAGTTGATGGTCACTAAGGTCACTACTGCACGACCAGCAGACACATTCTCGCATTCCCGCATTCTCGCATTCGCTGGCTCGCAAGTAGTGATAGATATTGTATGCAGTCCTGAGGTAAACATAGCATTGCCTAGATCAGGCCAGAGGGAAGCACTAAACGAGATAGATAGATGCAAGAAACAATAAACCCTAAGTATATGATGATAATGATGAGCACATAAAATAATATAATAATAATAAACATAATCATATATAAAAGACAGCCAAAGCAAGGCCCAGCATCCACACCGAGGATTCCATCCATGTGTATGTACGCAACTCAGAAAGTAACTAAGATTCCCCAGCCAAAAGATTCACCACCACGTCACTACCTGCGTCACTCAATCAAGAAGCACAAACATGTGTACCTCGTGTGCAGCAGCAAACAAATCCCACTTATCATTACTTGTTTGTTAAACTACGTAACATGTGCAGGCCTTGATTGCTTGTCCATCATGTGGACAATGTCATCAATAGACAGTGCGTGTACGTGTGTCCTTTTTACACACGCATATACATCATGGAAGTAAGGGAGATAGAGGTGGTCATACAAACTGCAGCTCTTTTGGAAGCATACCCAGCTATTATTTTAGCCCTTATTAACAACAGAGCAAGCATACCCACCGACAGTGTAGATGTCTCCAAAACCAGCAGTGTGCAAGCAGCGAGCCATACATGACAAGGGTGGGTATCATGTACGTGTCCATCTCATCACTAGGATCATTTTCTGCCAAACCTTCTTTGAAAGCGAGCTCCGTCCACGGCAGTTTCTGCTGGCACTGCTTTTGGTTCTGGACAGGGTCATCCTGATCTGCAATCAGAATGATCTGATGCTGCTAGCTAGGCGGTGTTGGGTATTGGGTCAGATGCAAACAAGGTGTATATCGGAGGTGTATGCTTTGTTGTGTCCTGGTGACATGATAGGGGAACACATTTCAGCCCGGTTAGCTCAGTCGGTAGAACGCAAGGCTCTTAACCTTGTGGTCGTGGGTTGGAGCCCCACATTGGGCGAGGAGATGAGAGACATGGATTTTACCAAAGTGACACGCGCACCTCAGGGAAATGCACGGCTACTCAAACCTGGACGTGGGTGAGCAGTGTGCGTCTGAGCAGCGTGTAGGCATGGACGGGGCCAGATATCCAAATTTGAGAAACAAGATGTTGATCAACAGTTGATGGTCACTAAGGTCACTACTGCACGACCAGCAGACACATTCTCGCATTCCCACATTCTCGCAAACCCTAAGTAGTGATAGATATTGTATGCAGTCCTGAGGTAAACATAGCATTGCCTAGATCAGGCCAGAGGGAAGCACTAAACGAGATAGATAGATGCAAGAAACAATAAACCCTAAGTATATGATGATAATGATGAGCACATAAAATAATATATAATAATAAACATAATCATATATAAAAGACAGCCAAAGCAAGGCCCAGCATCCACGCCGAGGATTCCATCCATGTGTATGTACGCAACTCAGAAAGTAACTAAGATTCCCCAGCCAAAAGATTCACCACCATGTCACTACCTGCGTCACTCAATCAAGAAGCACAAACATGTGTACCTCATATGTTCTGCAATCAGAATGATCTCATGCTGTTTGTTATGCAGCTCAACCACCATGTCAATTGATACAAATAAATCCAACACTGTCAAATCCATTATAATATTATGCCAATAGATTGTTGGGAACCCCATGCGTTTACATTGCTCACATGATGTTGGTTGCAGCAAAACTGATTACATCGGCAGAATATGCGTGTATTACTGATCTATTGAGGCATGAGTATAGAGCTCAATGCAAATGTCACAATGCATCTAATTTGTGGTTGCTGGGCACCTTACTGGGTCACATGGACCGGTGCGTGGTGTATCACTGGTGCAATGGCGTGTGTTGTCGGGTGCAAATTCCCCCGTTTCAATCCTCCCCGCCTTGCAGTGAACGTCCTCGGGCGGCCCTGGCACCCCATAAGGTAGCTTGCGCCTTGCACCCAACGTATGAGGATCTTTTGTTTTCCCGGCACTACCGCGGCTTTTCTGTTGCTTATTGCGGCGGGTCGTGATGCAGAGCCAACCCCGTCATCCATATTGAGGCTGTCGGGATTCATGCGCATCCTGTTGTGAATTGTTCAATCAGTGTGCTCTAGTCCGGGTTCGACCAGGGGGATCCTAGTGTTGTATCTCTGTCATATCCGCCTAAAGCAAAGGCTCGATTGAAGGATGCCAGACAACTGGCCAACCTGGATATTAGCCATGAGATACCCCAGGATACTACACCTAGGTCAGATCCTTGCAACTCGCACCAATGTAACAGTGGTGCAATAGCGTGTGATGCTGGGTGTGAGGCCAACCGTAATATAACACATTGGATGCTTATCACATTTCACGTGAAATAGGAGTATCACCCTCGTCAGGTGAATGTGGCTGACCCCATCAGTTGGATCCACGATGTGTTGCTCAACCTGCTTTGTGCAGCACTGATAGACAGCAGCAACTTAGGACATCAAATCATCTGTGGGTATGACGATGATTGTAGTAGTTGAGAGCCGCAAAGGCCTCTCGAGATGTTGATGGCGTGTATCTGCACATATATATTGTGCTAGAGTGTGTACGACTACTACAATGATCCCAATCTCAGGTAGCAAAACTGCGGCTCAAAAAGAAGAGGTGACTTCTGGTACCATGGGTCCCAGATTTACATCCCTAATCACACTGACCTTAGATGGGACATCATGAAAGAATACCATGATACCCCATGTGCTGGCCACCACGGCATTGACCACACCAAACAAGTGATCTAGACTAGATATGGACGTGAAGGCCTACATCAAGTCTTGTCCTCAATGTCAGCATAACAAACCAACCAATACTAAGCCGGGTGGTTTGCTGTAGCTGCTCCCCATACCTTCTTCCATGTGGGAGAGCATATCAATGGACGTTATAACCCAGCTACCAACAACTCGCAATTGGCATGATGCGATCATAGTGTTTGTGGACTGGCTGAGCAAAATGACGCACTTTGGTCCCACATGCACAACTGCAGTAGCAGAAGAGTTGGCATGCCTTTTTGTAGCCACTGTATTCTGGCAACACGGCCTTCCAAAGAATACTATCTCTGACCGCGGCCCCACTGTACAAGCAATTTATGGAAAGAAATATTTCGCCTATTGGCACCCACCTCCATATGAGCACAGCCTTCCATCCACAAACAGACGGACAGATAATGTTGCATGGGCAAGACAATGTTGCACCCACATGACAAGACTATGTACTCTTCATGACCAAAGGGTGTCCAAAAAGCAGTTTTCGGAATATCAGACACAGCAATAAGGATCTGATTATACCCATGTTGCAAGCCAATCCAGCTGAAATAAGCTGAACCTTTCAGCTTATCGAGCAGGTCGTCAATGCGTGACAAGGGTAACAGTTCTTCACCATCGCAACATTCAAACCTGACAATTAATGCACATATGCAAGTTCCCATCCTTCTTATGGACGAACAAAATTGGTGCAGAGTAAGGAGATGTGCTGGGTCGAATCATATGCTTCACGAGCAGATCAGTCACCTGGCGCTTGACCTCGTCCAACTCCAATGGACTTAGCCTGTACAGGGGCCGGGCAACCGGGTGTGCTCCAGGAATGAGCGGTATGGTGTGGTCAACAGGATGCATAGATGGTAGCCTGGGTACGTAACGAAAAACGTCTGCATACTCCAACAGGGCTTCGATCTCAGGATCCACAGAAGTCGGAGTGGCAACAGCATTCAAATGCAACCGAGGCCTCACAAGCAATCCATGGGCGCCATTCCAGATCATTCTAATGGATTCCTTACGCTCAATCTGCTTGGGTTCTTCATCCTTGCCCATCATGGCCACCGTGTAGTTAACCATAGGCTCCGCATCAGCCTTACCCTCATCTGGCCTGACATGTGCAAATGATTCAACGGGAACCTTGCATGCTAGAGTCCCCTTGCACATGTGCAGGGTGCTCGACTCTAGGTCAATAGAGGCCGCATACTGTCATAATGTTGACGACCCCAGTATATATGCCGCAGCATCAGTGAGCTCACGCAATACATATGGTTGGGTTGTAACGTGCAGAGGCCCAATACACAGGCGTCGGGTGACCCTGCCCAAAATAGGCTGCTTATCCCCGTCCACAAGGGTAACCACTCCGACGACTTTGGAGTCAACCCCAATGCATTCACCTCCACCAGAAAGATGAAGTCATCACTGGCACTGGTATCAACAAGTGCCTTCAGGCGACGGCCAGCAAGACCAACCTGAATCAAGGGTATTGCAATGCCGGACGCTGCACAAACAAGTGGGGACAGCAAGACCCTTAGGGCGGGTTCTTAAGAACCCCCATGATGGAGTGCAGGAGGTTCATACCAAACCTCAACGGCATAGGTCAATCCCAGCAACAGAACTGGTACACCTGCAAGATCAACACCATTAAGCAAGACGGTGCCCAATTTAAACCAGTGAATACACTGCATCCCCGCTCACAAAGCTGAAGCTTTACGCCAGCTATAAGCAGGTAGGAGGATACATGCAGCAGTATCCGATCATTGACGCCTACACCTCCAGTAGAAGGTCAGTTGTGCGTGCAACTCGCGCAGAGATGTGGGGAGGAACTGAACGATGTGGCCTTAAAGATTGCAAGACATAAGCGGCCGACCTGGCACAATCAAGCAAATTACACAATGGGTTGAATCCCGTGCGTTCCCAAGTGACGACCATCGAACGAAAATCAACGTCCCCCTGCGGATACGTATAATCTGTTCAAGGACTGAAGGCAACAATGCCTTCATGGCCTGCCGCACTGACGACAGCCACACAGCCATTATTTGCACCAAGTTCCCAGGTGGAGTCTCCCCACGTCTGTAGTTTGGTTCTGCTTTCCAGCTAGGCTAAGTGGGAGTGTCTTCTCCTGGCTGTGTCTCTCCTCTGAGGGAGTTGTGTGTGTTTGCCAAGTTCTTGCCAGGCCAGGGTAGTGGTGGAGAGAGTGGTTCTCGTCTTTTAGCAGCTAGCTGTCCCCTTTTCTTAGGGTTCTTTTGTGCTGTCTTTGTGCTATGTTAGTAGCCAGGCTAGAACTTCTGAGCTTTTGTTTGCTCTTGCTGGCCTGAGTGAGGGGGGAGCATGTGGCAGGACAGACAAACAAAACCGCGTGCCCATACCCTGTGCTGTCCGATCAGGGCCCCCCGTGCTCATCTTTGTAGGGTGTGTCGCCCACAGTGTAACACCCCTAAAAGGCCCCAGAACCCGCACAACCACCATACATTTCAAGGTATTGACAGCATAGAAAGCGGTAGTCCGATGAATATTTAAAAGCATGATATTCCTTACTTATCCACGTATATGCCTGTTTTTCAGACCATTTTTCCCAGACCATCTCGTTCATCGATGATGCCGGACCGTGGCAGTTTGATGTGGTATGGTCATCATTAGATGGACGCGTTTTAACGTGGTGATCGTACACAAAGCACCAACTACCATTGCAATATCGTCCACTCAGTATCTCTTTTTTAATGTCCAATAAAAGCAAGATCATGGTACGTATACAATCTCAATTTCCAAGAGATCAGAGGCATCGTGTGTATGGAATCAATGCATGGAGTGAAAACGTCGGTGAAAACACTCGCACCAAAACAACATTGTTATCACAAATAAAGTATGTACACACGCAGGAGGCCCAGCAAGGCTCATTTTATTGACATGGCAATTGTGTTGCGGCCGTTGCAGCCATCCCTAGACGTTTTGCTTAGCTGCCTTTGATTTGTTCGGAGGATTTGGAGTACTCGGGATAATAATGCGAGCTTATTTTGCAGGGATTCAGGCGAATTATTGCCATCATCTATAGACGACAAGTCCCTTTTGTAACTGACAAGCAATCGGCTGCATTCTATCGAAAGTGATGAATCAAGTCAAGATCACTCTTCCCGAGCTCAAGACCTCAAGCATTGGAAACAAGGTATACTTGCATCATCGTCATCAGCTGCGACCTCTCTTGTTTGCTGGAGCAAGCTTGCACCCAAACATCCAAGGTGTTGTAAGCCTTGGACGAGCATCAAAACGTTAGTTGGCCCACAATGTCCTTTCCTGAGTAACTGCAGGAACCGAACGCCACCCAACAACTATGTCCTTGGATGTTTCAGGCTCGATCCCGTCTCCAAACAGGATAAAAATCCCTCCACCGGTTGAGGGTGGATGTGCCCCCACAAAGATGGACGGTGACAGACCCCGATTATAGTGACCTGCGAGCTGACCAGGAGTGGAGTTGATGCCGCCGTTGATCCGGCAGATTCCATTGGATGCTGGTGGTGGGTGCTGAACCCAGGAAAATCGCTGATTTTGGAGGAGTCCGCGTGAAAGGGTGAAAGGATGAGGGTCCGAAATACTGGGGACTGCCAGGTAGTGGCCACGGGTGAAGCAAAACCCCCCTATCCTACACACATACAACTAAGCACGTGGCGTTGGCCATTGTGGCCTCATCACGCAGTGCGTCATGACATTGTGACAATTCCGGAGGGCATACCTTTAACACAATTGCGCTCGTACTGCATACTGGGTACCATACCAGCATGGAATAATGTTAACCCTGAAAATTACACTTGTCATAAGGGCCAGTTTGTTCAATGGTGATGACAGACACTGCAGCTATGCTCGCTCAGCTGGGATGGGCTAAAAGAATAGCATGTTCCAAAAGTCCATAAGTCCCTGGTTGGACCACAATCTCCCTTTCATAATGTCTGCACTTACACCACCAGCCATCACAGATCGCCAACAATTATCGCCATCACAGATCGCCATACCATTAAGCATACAACCATACCTGTTTTTTCAGGTTTAGGGTTTATAGTCGAAACCCCAAGCCTTCGTGCTTTTCATGTCGCTTTGCTACACTTTACATACCTCCCACACCCACGAAGAGCCAACGGCCTTCAGGGCTCCAAGAACCAGTATACATCCTTAGTATCTGGGTTTGGTATTGAACCCCGGGCAATTCCACAAACTCACCTCACCTTATTCATGTGTGTTGTTTATTTGGTGGTGGCCTGTAAATACAACTTGCCACCTTGGTAGATGCAGTCACAGCCTACTAATCCTTCCCTTGTCACCACTCCCTTCCCCTCATGCCGCAAACACAGTTTGCTCCTTACGGCTCTTGGCCTCTATGGATCCCGGCTTAACCTTTGCAGCTTCATGACGGGCCAGCTCAGGGGGCACGGGTGCCTTGCTTTCCTCCAGCAGCTTCTTCAAATCGTAGAACACACCTGCTTATTCATGCGGAGGTTGAGGAGGGACAGGGGTAAAGGCATGGCGAAGATAGAGGAAAGAACCAATTCACCGATTGCGCAGTAGCACACCTGTATTCACACACATGCATATACGCATTACATGCACTTGTTGAATGACGAGCAGAATTCTCAAACCTTCCAGGAGAGCCAGCTGCATGAAACTATGATCCAGATCTCCCATGTAATGGGGGAATTCGCCCCCCGGTATCACGCGCTATTTGCGCCAGAGTGTTACATCCCGAGGACTCCGGGTGTGACTGCTCCATAACCATTATGATTTGACGCATGCTTGACAGCTTGACACTTAGGGAAAGCTGGATATACTTACAAACCTTTGTAAGTGGTTTTACAAAACAACATAGCTTGTGGACATTTTTTCCTTTAACAAGCAATGCCTACAGCAATGCCAACCAACTTAGCCACGAACATTCCTCCCCTCTTCAAACCAACGTAATCCATGCACAATTTCTATCCGCTTGCAGTTGTTAGCAGAACTACTATGCCTATACATAACAGAACGAAAAACGTGCCCGGCGTCTGGTTTGCATGGCTTTATTCAGCGGAGAGGTGGGGCTGGAAGTATTGGAGGGAGAGGATGAGGAAGCAGAAGAGGAAATTATATAGCTAGGGAACCTCGTTACCGTGCGAAAGGACAGGGCAGAAATGGTGGGCATTGGTTCGCAGAAAACGACAACTGTCGCGAAGACATATTAATATATGACATATTCTACGAATATATAACAAGATGTAACTTATGAAACGTGTCGTAACAGAAAAAAGTTGTCGTACAACAAGCATGCGTTTTGTGACCCGAGAAATGCAGGTTCCGGGGTAACCCCGGAATGCTTTAGGGCCTTGCCAGGTCGAGTTCCGATGCGCCGCCCAGAGAAAACGTTTTAGGGTTCCGGGGAATATGACCCCGGAAGAAAAAGCTACCCCTTCAGGAGACCTGCTGCTGCAATTGCTTGAATCTTAGGGGGTCATGGCATTGATGGCCGCATTAAATGAAGTCGACGTGGTCATATTTAATAACATCATTTGGCCCTGTGTTTTACCAACCCAAATCCCGACACCGCCTTTTTCCACATCTCTTCGGCCCCGCCTCACCTGTATCCCCGAGCGTAAGGAAGGTGACGGCCGAACCCTTTTTACCAGCACGCCCCGTGCGTCCAATGCGGTGTGTGTAATTTTCAATGTTGTTGGGCATGTCGTAGTTGATCACCAGCGCCACATCCGGTACATCAATACCGCGACCCGCCACATCAGTAGCGATGAGGCAATTATATGTCCCGTCCCTGAAAGTACGGAGAAAAAGGCAGCGTTGTTTAACCTAAGCTCAACAAGTATGGGCGTTTAGACCAGCCCTAATGGCGCCCCTCCCTCACAAATGGAGTGCTAGACGGGGCCTTTAACGCCCATGTGTACGAATACTGATGCCTGTGTGCACTTAAACCTCAGCCTTGCATGCCTAGCTATCACAGCCTATCATGCCTAGCTAACATCTTTCGCCAAGGTAACAAACCCGCAACAGAGTCTCAAAATGAAAACTGTCAAATAGTCCTAATATTTGTCATGGCTGTCACCTGGGCCTTACTTCGTAAATTCATTGTAATGGTCCCGTCTTCCTTTTTCCCTTAATAATATACTTGTATTTTTGGCGACATACGCTTTCGAGCTTCTCATGTGTCATGCATGCAGCCGCCGCGCACCTGAATCCCTTGATGCCTGCTTCGCGTTGATCCTGCGTCTTCCCGCCGTGCAAGATTGTGCAACGGTAGCCCAGCTCCTCCAGGTGGCGATGCACATTGTCGCACTGCCGCTGCGTGTTAACGAACACGATGACGCGCTTTTCGTCCACCAACTCCATCTCCTGCTCCAGGCTGCGGAAATGAATGGGAGAGAACGGGCACGAATGCAGAAAACCGGAGAACTTCACGAAACTGAGGAAAGGGGGGGGGGGGAAAGAACAAATTCGAGGGACAATGCAGCTATATTTCGTACGAAACATGGCAAATTCATGCAGAAGGTCCACTTTCCTCAACCTCAGCCGCATCCCAACATGCTGCCGTCCCGCACAGCCTTCCTACTTCCGCTGGTGCAAGGCCGATATGTTATACTAGGCTCATATGTGATACGAACCATATACGTTGTTCTCCCCCACACACACACAAACGTGTTCCTAAAATGCATATGCATGCGCTCTGCCATTACAGTATTTGTACTTCTTATAACCAAATGCGAGCAGGCACATAAACTGTGTATTCTTCCACATTGCACCGAGGTACACGCTTCAGGAGCATGACTTCACAGTCAAGTGGATCCTTCCACAATCACGGCTCGGCCACGCCAGGACACGAATCTATTCGGAAAGCACACGCTTCTCCTTACAGTCTCGGCTTCTCGTTCTCCTTGACCACGAAGACCCTCTGCGTGACATTGTCGGTGACCTTGCCGGCACTGCCGATCACCACCACCACCGGTCGGCGCAGGTACTTCTTGGCGAGTCGTTCCACGGCGGGTGGCATTGTGGCGGAGAACATGTATGTTGTGCGATAGGTGCGATTGGCCTCCAACACAGCACCCTCCTCGTCCGGCTTGAGGAACGAGGAGGGCATTGCGTCGAGCACTCCGATCACCTGAAATATGCACATACCAAGCCAGGTTTGGGGTTGGGGATTTTATGCTCTGCTAGATGACGATGTTCGAGGTAGTACGGCAGCACGTGCGGGGAATCGCCCAGGGAAGGGCTCAGGTTCAAGTGAAGATCTTGGAAAGTGCACAATCCATCGTAAGTGCCCACAGTGCAAGTGAGCTTCTACGGCTGGGTCTCTTATTTCCTACAAAAACATTGCCATTGCAACCGTGCCTGAGGCTCGAAGCCCAAATCGATCATTCGATCCGCCTCATCCAGAACCACGTAGTTGCACTGGTTGAGCACTGCATAATGGCGGTCGATGCAGTCCAGAAGGCGACCGGGTGTGGCGATGACGATCTCACAGCCCTGTATCAATGGCAAGTCGATTCAGGCAAATGATGATCTTATCCAGTTTACTAAAAACCCTTACACGGAACTCAATGTTCCGCGTAGAATATAATGTGCAGTCGTGTCATGCAGGCCCACAGCACATAAGGCGGTCAAGCGTACACCGGCCAGCCAACGACGCATTTGAGGTTGGCGGAGTACTGCGCCGCCGTGTGGTGCTGTCCCCCGTTGGTTTGCTCGTCGCGCGAGAATATCAACGTGCCTGCATTCCAGCCGCCCCTCCCTCAGAGGCATCCAATTATGATATATTTACCGACCAGCATCTAAGTGCCACTTCACATCATGGAACTGGAGCATATGGAAGGAAAACAAACAAATGTCTCCCTTTTCCACACACGCATACACACTGAACGCATAGGATATGTGCGTGCAAGCAGTTTTCCCCTTATTATGGTAACCCGAGACACACACAGAGAGAGAAACGCAGACATGTGTACACCAAGCCGCTTCAGCCGGCCGTGCTCCTCCAGACACACCTTCCGGAGTTTGGCCCCCTGTTCTTCGATGCTCTGCCCACCCACTACACTGGTGACCCGGAAGTTGGTGTAGTGGGCGAGCTTGTGGGTCTCCTCCTCGATCTGCTGGGCCAGCTCACGCGTAGGGGCCAAAACCTGTATGGTTATGTGATGGGGTGGCGGAGGGAGGAGGGTAGCAGGAGGGTTAATGCACTTCATTCAACGCCAATGCCCGGAGAAAAACAGAGACACGGAGGACGGTAGGTAGGGATCCTGGAGTCGATGTAAGGAAGGGCATCGGGGCGGTCAGAGGGGGAGAGGAAAGCAAGGAAGACGAAAAAGGACATGCAAAACAAGGTAAATCTTTTTTATCGCAGTTCGCAGAACGAGCTGTCACAGCACAAAATTGCTTCGTACAAATAGCTGTACAATAATTTCTTAATTCCTTGACCAGAAAGAATGATGACGTACGAGCCTTAGCCGCCGCTCAGCTGGTCAATACAAGTGGACACACAAACACCTCAACGGTACGGCTGCCCCGATAATAACCCTGTCCTTAGTTAGACACGCAATCAAATTCCCCCCAAGGACCCATGCATACAAACCTACCTGCGAACCGAGAACGCTCTAACTCATAACACGCACCACCGCCCCCAAACCCAGGCCGCTCTTGTTCGCCCCAGTCCACCCGCCCCCAACCCAGGCTAAACCCAAAGACATCAAGAGCTGTACCCACCACCGCATACGGCCCGTCCGCCTCGTTCTCCTCTGTCATTGGCGGCTGCTTCATGATATAGGACAGCATCGGTAGTACGAACGCCGCTGTCTTGCCGGATCCCGTCTCCGCGATGCCGATGACGTCCCGCTGGTGTAGGCCCAAGGGGATAGCGGCCATCTGAATCGGGGAGGGCTTCTTGTAACCCACCCGATCTATCGCCTGCAGCGGCAAACGAGGGGCAACGGCCGGGTCATAGACAAATGCAAATACAGAGGAACTGCGGATGCGGCAGACTAAACCGCTGCACGAGTGTGTATATGTACTCCATATGTCAGAGAGCTCCAATACCTGCCCACCCAATACCTGCTCAAATTCCTGAATCCCGTTTTGCTCTCCTCAGTCCCTCTACCGATTTCTTCTTTACCCCCTCTCTCCTTCCCTTTGCCTCCCAGCCTCTCCCGCCCTCCTGTCCCCTGCCTTCATCCCCCTGCCTCCATCCTCGGCGCTCAGATCTCGGGTCTCAACACACGACGCCTCCTTCCGACACCAGTTGCCCTTGTGGCGTCTGATACGGGGCAGCGCTGTACAGCTTAGATCATGTGGTTTAATGGTCCTCATTGCGCCGAGTGGAAGCACACCAGAGCAGCACCGAAGCAGGGTTTAAGCACCGATGCACCCAATCTTCTCCCGCCGACCCCTTGCGTTTTCGAGATACCTCCAGCCCTTCCCCCCCCCGCCGCCAGCAACGGCCCAGTCATGAAGACTTTCTGCTGAACGCTCGTTTGTTCGCCAACAGTATTTTGTTATGGGCATGTTTAGTGGCTTCTTTGCCGCTGGCTTCCATGACCGAATCCTGCCGCCTACCCCCACCCCATAACTCTTTCCCCTGACCCCCTCCTAACTCCAGCCACACCTTTCTCAGCAGCGATGGCAGACCGCTCTCCTCCCAGTTCCGAATGGGCAGCACCGTGTTGACACCTCGGTACCCAATGTTAAAGTCTTCGCGGAAGATGCGCCAATCGCGCTCCGTCATATCCTCCAAGGCCTTTTCAGTCCAGTGCTTCTCAACCTAGAGGCCACCAGGGGAGACCAGGAGCTCGAGAGGCCGTAGAATGGAGCTATGAGAGTCTTCAAGAAGTTGCCAAGGTGATAGGTCGAGATATACAAGGTATCAATAATGGAATGATGCTAGGAATCAGATCCAGAAATGAATACCGGACTTAAAACATGAGGCCAAGCTCAACTTCGTGTGGGAAATGCAGGGCAATCGAAAGAAGTCCGGCAACACAGACACCGCCGGAATAGGGTTATAGGATACACGCAGGAAACGAGACAGTAGGGTGGGCGGTTCAAAGCATACGCGTGGATGCATTCGAAATATCATGCGCTGCGTACGCGACTGGAACAATTGGAAGTTTCATCATCTCCCTTTCATCCCTTCGTGCACAACGCGTTCCCTTCCGATCCCATGGGTACGAACCCGCATATCAAATCCGTCGTACTGATCAGCCAGCCGCTTCCGCTCCCGGTCGTGCTCCCGTGTTTCTGCCGTCTCCACGAGGCCAGCAGCAGATCGGGCCTGACAGCGTGGGGTTTGAACAAAGAAAATAAGATTAAACGGCAGAGACAGCAGGGCATTGCGTCGGGGTATGTATATTTGTACCTTCACATCACACTTAACATTTGAAGACACGACCCATCATCGCCCGTTCATTTTTTCTCTCGTCCTCCCCACGAGCCTGCGCCATTCAGCAGGCATAGCCCCGTCTCCAAATCGAGCATACACGTAAGCATACACACGCACACACCTTTTTCAGCAGTTCCGCTTCCAAAGAGGCCGCTGCTTTTTTCTGCTCCCGACGGTCGATGCCGGCCCGCATGCCCCGACCGAACATAAGCGCAGCCTCTTGGAGCCATAAAGGGGGCGTAAAATTGAACCACATGGAGAAAGGGGTGATATGATTATCGAAGAGCCGAAATTTGAAGCAACAAAGTAAAGCTGTGGCGGGCAGTTCAATAACGGCGTACTGGTACCGAAAAGCAAATGCCCCTAGCAATCAAACGAACACGAACGTGACCGTTATTTATGCCTTTCCCTATAATTTCTCATACTTTCCCGCGGCTTTTCCACGTTCGAATCCATCCGCATGACACACACAGGTCACACACCAACGTGGCCTAGGTCCATAACGGTAGGTCAGGGGTTACACACCCATTACACGATGCAGTCAGTCATACAACCCTACCCACCCACCTATCCATCAGGTCAAACTATTACCCACCGTGAAGGTTGTTGTACAGCGGGTTCAGATCCCTGGAGGTGTCATCTTTGGAGTCCCAGTCGAAATTAAATTTAAATTTCTCACTGGGACGCAGTATCTGGATCGGGAAGGCAGGGAGAAGAATTGGAGAGGCAGCGGGCTAGAGGCGGGGAGTCAACAGGGCGAATGAACCTAGACACAGGAATCTCCAGACGTTATAGATTTGCCCCTTGGCTGGAAAGTCGCGGCCGCAGGGGTGCAAAGTCCAGACAAGTCACCTTTTACTCTCACGTGGCGCACAATCAAATGTACGCGCACTTTCAGATAGCAACATCCATTCGGTTCGGTAACACCAATGCTGTGCGATGATGCCCCTCTCCCTCCACGCCGCCGACTCCACCAATCGCTAAACGGCAAGCTGGCAGCGCCGCCACCCGCCTCTTTCCCCATCGCGCGTCCCTCGCTTACCCTCTTTTTAATCTTTTCCTGACCCAGGTATTGCTGTTTAATCAGCTCCAGCTCTCGCTCACGCTCCGCGGCAGTCTGCTCGGGCACTGCGCCACTGCTAGCAGCCGCACCGGGGACACCGGCGGGAGCCGGGGTGCCACCGCGGGCTCTGTTCGTGCAGGACGACGATGAGGCGGACATGATTTCAGTTTTAGAATATTTCCGCCCGATAATAATTGTAATCCGGACAGCGCGAACCAGAAAAGCCATGCAAAATTTAACAGCCGGAAAGCCATGCAAGATTTAACAGCAGGCGCCCAGGACGAGAGGCATTGATAATGGATCGGGGCGTGTGACATGACCTGTCCATGCATATACCCCGCACGAAATTCCCATGGCCAGCAGCATCCCAGACACTAGCTTAAAGACAATCGTTCAAGGAAGACGTCCAGCTACTAGCAATCGGGGCTGGTGGACAATTAAATTATCTTATCGGCAGGTGAAAGAGCTCAAGCCTCTATTACTATCCAAGATGCAAACTAAGTGTTTATTAAACTAAATGCAAACGAGAGCTAGACGCCTACATATCTTTCCTGATGTCAGACCTGCTCTGCAATCAATCCTCGCCTGTTCCTTGCTTCCTATCGCGTACAATCTTGGATACGGATTTTCCATGCATAAAACAAAAGGTATGAGCCCATTCGCACCCCCATTCAAATGCGCCCCTGGGTTTCGGTGCCTGAGTCTGGTGTTTACTGACCCCCTGAACCCCATCCATACCTAGCTTTATCGTCCTCCCGCACGCCTCCACGGTCTTTGTCCCGGTCCCGCCGGCTGCTGTCACGATCTCGATCTCGATCTCCATACCGATCCCGATCCCGATCCCGACGGTCGCGGTCTCGATCACGATCCCAATCGCGTCCTGCCGGCGGCACGGGAGGTGGCGGTGGCATCTGCCCTGACGCACCGCCAGCCGCGAGTGGCGGCGGTAGTGGCAGCGCCGTCGCACCGCCTGCCGTCGCTGAAGCGGTACGGGCTGAGTCCATTTTGGCCTGCTGGGCCGCCTGCACTCCGGCGCGAGAAGCCTCAAGACGGGCCAGGGCCAGCGCCTGTCGCTCGGCCTTGGTGAGATAGCGGGGCTGGGGCGGAGGAGGCCAGGGCAAGTCGAGCATTAAAAGTGTGAGAACGAAAACCAAAAGAATAATAAATATACGATCAATCATAGCCGTACCAGAATAGGACAGGATAAAGGGCTTTAAAAGATATACAGAGCAAGCTGTTCCCGGTGCCGTGAGATGCGGTGAGATAGAATGAAGGCACGACCTGCTTGCAGAAGTGTAGGGGAATATCCACATTTGGGATTGATGCCTTAAAGTACTCTGTCCATGTGGTCTAAGCCCCCCATGCACACGGGCGAATGAGCAGCGTGCATTAGTGCGCGATCCATCGTGTTATGTCAAAAAATGTTTCCATGCAGGTTCCCACGAAGCGTGCTTTTAAAAATGCCCAAAGGTAGCTTCACAATCCCAGTGTGCGTCTGTGATTTAGGCGATCGGTGGAGAGCAAAGGTTTAGGCGGCTGGTGCCGGTGCTGGCCAGGGCCGAAGCTGCAGGGTGCAATAGGGCTTGTTATGATCCTGCGGCACCAACTAAAGGGTTCAGGAGCTACGTTGCCTTATTGATGGCGGCGCAGATCTATGGTGCAGACCGCACCGCATGCGTAATCCTGGATGATCAACTTGGAAAAGAAGCACCGTATCATGTGTAAGGTAAAGTTCACGGGCAAGCTGCAAGACGACTGAAAGCACGGCTGTATGGCGGGTGCTGGGACGCCGGGCAAGTGGGCTCAACGCTGCACGGCGCCGAAAAGCCCGCCACGAGAACTCCCCCAGAGAGCGTGACGGCGGAAGCACAGCGGCCTGGAGAAGCCGACAACGCACGCGCGCCTTTAGCAGCTCTCGGAAAGGAACTTTTTTGTGGGAGGGCAGTATCGGCTTCAGTCCGCCGGCTTTACGCAGACCGTCCTTCTTAACCCTCCGTTGAGCAGATCCGCAGTGAGATCGTGGCCCGGGGGCCGACAAGTCCATCCAGGTTCCGACAGGAATATTGGGGGTCCGCTACGGGATGTATTTGGGTCGCCATGTGGTGCTTCCTGTCTATATGGCAAGACTACGCTCCCGGCAACGCTGAGGGCCCCGACCATGTTTCTTGGTCCCAATCCACCCCAAACCATTCTGCTTCGTTCTCACCTTGGACTCCTCCTCCTGCTGCTGCCTCTTCTTCTTCAGCAGCTCCTCCAGGGAAAGCGGCTGCGGTGCGGGCGCAGCATAGCAACTGAGTAACATAAAATCAACGATGTAACTATGAACAACAGCATTGTCGGTAGGTCTTGTCGACATGCGATGGAAAGTTTTGGAAATGAAGGGAGCACATCAATCCAACGATGGCGTGGTGCGGGACTGGGGCTTGAAGATTAACTGTAATTAATGAAAAACGCCGAAGCGGCGGATGGTGTAAACCCGGACGAATGCGACCGGACCCATTGCCATTGGTGCACCTGGCAATTGAGGCCGGTTTTGCGACTACGGTTATTGACGTGACTCTGGAACCCCCGCTGCGACTCATATGGATAAGGGTTGATTACCTCCTTCCCCCTCCTAATGCATACGGTAACAATAAAAATTGGGCTTACTTCGGACTTCTTGGCAGCTGCTGGAGAAGTCGCCGGGACCGCACCGGGCTCCTCTTTCACTGGTGCGGCTTCCATGGCTGGCTTGGCATCCTCGTCGTCCTCCATCTTTATGCGGGGCCCAGGGCTGGGTGACCTGCGCCGGCTGTCTCGGCCGTCATCCCTTCCGTCACGCCTGTCACGACCATCGCGGCCGCCATCCCTAGCGTCGCGGCCATCTCGGTCTCGGCGATCCCGCTCTCGCTCCCGCTCCCTTTCTTTCTCGCGGTCTCGATCCCTATCACGATCTCGGTCACGGTCTCTGTCTCTATCACGATCTCTCTCTTTCTCGTGATCCCTGTCACGTTCACGGCGGTCGCGACGACCTTCCTCATCTCGACGACGGTCATCCTCACGGTCACGTCGTTCATCACGCCGTTCGTCCTTTTCAGACCTATTTCGCTTACTAGGCCGATCTGGACTGCGTGAACGATCTCGCTTGCTGCGCTCTCCGCCCCGGCTGGGGCTGGGCGAACGTGAGCGGCCCATAGCTCTGGGCGTGGCGCCCGGCTGCGCCGACCACGCCCGCCGCAAAGAACCTCAGATTACTAACCAATCAAGGTGCTAACGTTTGGTAAACGTGGAGGAAAGGATAAAGTTTTGCACGGAAATCTGGAGGTGGAAGCTTTTAGTGCTGGAAGCTTGAGTGTCATAATCACCAAGCAAAAATAACCAGATATAAGAATTCGCCAGATGCACTCCCAATTGGATTAACAGAACTGCAAGCGGCTTTATGCATACGCATGCAATTTCGGAGCACGACACGATATTCATAGCTTGCCCGTTGCCCCTTCCTCCAGCAATACACACTATTGATTAATATATAGTTTTGAACTATCCCATTTCACTACCTTTAGGGTGACCTTCGCTGCCAAAGGGACCCAAACATGCATATCCAGTTTTGCAAGCATACAATAATCAATCGTGATTGTGCGCGTAAATTTGATTCAGAAGTAGCATTCGTTATGTGAAAACCCATGGTCAACCTGGAAGGATGCGGGTTGAGTGCTGTGTCTGCTATGAGAAGACACGAGATCTTGGGGAGCTGGACTCATGCTTTCACAGGTGAAACCCACAGGAAGCTTAACCCCTGAAGATTTTGATGAATCGACCTCAGCGGCAACTGGGCGTCAATCGACGTGGGGCCCTTGGTCTAGTTGGACGGGACAGCCCTTTCTCTGCGGGATTATCCCTCCGCGCCTTGAACCGCCACCGACCAGAACTTTAACCGAATTCAACGTCCACGCGAACTCACGGACGGACCCAAATCAATTGGCACGGGGACCGGGACAAATGGGTGTCGCGCTGTAACTTCCAGCATGTCACCAACTGCAATCTTCTTCTATAACAGGTTTTGTTTCGAATGCATCTCCCGCTGGGCTGAAACCGAAAATCGGTGCCCTATGTGCAAGGAGCGTTTCATCGTCATCAAACGGAAGCGGCTCCCATCGGTAGGCGAAAAGGTAGTACGACATCGGATCCAGGCACGGGGAACCCATGGAGGGATGGGGACACCAGAAGTCTTCATTCGAGATATGATGACCGGTGTCCACTGTGCTTATTGTTAATTAAACATCCCTAGGGTTTACATTATTACGCTCCTGCTCCTTGTATCCGACCCACATTCTACACACACGGAGACATTCACGGCCCCATTCTCAACTCTTAACTTTCGCCCTGCTGAGACTCCTTCATCACGATATCGCGTTCCTGGCCGTTTCGTGTGGGTGCACTGTATGGATTCGTGTCCAGCGAAATCCTATGATAGCCACTACCAACCATCTACAGGCCGTGCCTGTCACAATGTTTCTCCAGTGATGCCAGGCAAACTCCCATTGGTTGAATCTCTTCCTTTAACGTGCACCCGGTTGTGGTCCTGCACCGTGTCGGGTAATGCTGTCATGCAGGGGCTTGGTGGCGGCGACGGCGGCACCAATGCATGCGGCAGCGGCCGACCCACGGGCCGCAAGCGCTCCAGGGAGGAGGCTGCAGCCACCGACGGCGCACATACGGATGAAATATCAGATGACGATGATGAGGACCCGGATGCAGGAGATGGCCCCCGCAAGCGATTACGGGGGACAGTGGTCGAGACGCGGGTTGTACCTGATAAGAAGCAGGTTTGCAGTAGGGCAAGACGCGAATGCTTTCCGGGGTTCTCCCAGAACAGAATTTGGGGCTTCCAGGGAGGAGCCGGAACAACAACTGCCATCCTGATAATCTTCGTGCAATGCAGTCAAAGTATCGCCATTGACCGAATAAGAGAATCGGGTTTGCAGTAAGGATGGGTCGCAGTCACGTTGGTTGGCGTGGCGGTCGGGATGAGGAGAGGCGATTGGCGGCTGACCACTCGAGGCCGAGTTTGCGGATGCGCTAGCTCGCCACTTCGGCTGTCCCGACTCTTATACGCCATACATCTGCATGCCCCATTATTTTGTTGTTGTACTAATTCGGAGGCATTATCATCCTCCCGTACGTCAGGGAGTAATCGTTCGCTCCTTGTTAGGTTGTTTCACAGTTTGCTTACTTTGGCTATATCTCGCAGACGTGGCGGCCTGCAGAGCTGCTCGCTTTGAACCTGGAGTCTTTACGCTGTCAGGTGTGCAACCGAGGTGATGATGACGAACAGTTGCTGCTGTGCGATGGTGAGCATGGGACTGGGAGGAAGTGTGAAGGCGATAATCTGCCTGGGGAAGCGGGGCTTACGAAGGAGGTTTATGCACCTCGTGAAGGAGGGGAGAGAGGGGGCGACGAATATTGCACATGGGCAGAAAGTGCATGGCGTTGCCAAGTGCCGTGGGAACGCAGCCTCACCAAAATGAGTAGATGCCAGAAGGCGGACTAGCGGAGGGTTAAGGGAGGTGCGGGTGGAAGCGGATCCTTTGTTCAAATTCATCAAAGTGTTGCATAGGGAAATGAGGGTCGCGAGAAGGCGTCAGGGAGGGGATGGAATAGGGAAGCAGGCGTGCCCAGGGGACGAACGGTGGGGCAGTAGGTAAAACACATTCACATCGTGTCGCTTGCGTGCCGTCTGTATTGGTACCTGCCCTACCAAAACGGTATGTGCCGGATGTCGCATGCTTCGGCATCCCTACACCGCCACTCTTTGGCTATGGAATATTAAGAAGTATGGACAGTGTTGGATGTGGCTCCCCTCCGGCTATGATGCCGCTCGCTCCATTCAGCTCCCCAACCTCCGCCAAAATATATCTATTACCAACACGTCTGCCATGAGCTCCCGAATGCCAGCGACGCCCTCTCCTTTCTATTCCCTTCCCCCCTCCCCCCAACACGTTCGTGCATCTCAGGCTGTGACCGGGGCTTCCACACCTACTGTGTGGAGATGGATGATATCCCTCAGGGTGAGCTGGGAGCCTGGGACCCCGCGAGAAGGGGGACTTGGGGAGCGGGGTAACTATTTCGTTGTTAAAGCGCATCATTATTGGGGCTCTGGGTTGGGGCTCTGGGTTAGGGTTCAGACGTAGATCCCCCAAGATCCTCAAGACCGCCCCCTCTGCCGCCGCCGTTTCCTGCCCCTGTCGCCAAAGGGGAGTGGTACTGCCCCGATTGCGAACAGCAACGGGTACTCCTGGCTGCCACAGCGCGGGGGAGACGGCGGAGGCAAGCGCGTGGCGGCGGCCGCGGCAGGGGTGTGGCGGCGGCGGGGGGGAATCCCGGCAGGGGCGGCGCTGCTCGTGGCCGCGGCCGCAGGGGAGCCGCCCCAGTGGCGGTGGTGATTGCAGAGGAGGTCAATAGCGACTCGGACTCATTCGTTGAGGTATCAGAGGAAGTCGCTGCGGAAGCGGCCACCGTCGCTGGCCATGGCGGCGGTGGGAGCCGTGGCAGTGACGCCAGCGGGTACGAAACGATCGGGTCGGATGCAGAGGACCAGGAAGGTCCAGAGGTTGGATGGGTTGGCAGCAGAGACGATGATGAGGATGCTGCAGAAGTAAATTACGACCAAGATGGAGGGGAGGATGATGGCGGGGAGGAGGATGGCGTTGGCAGCAGTGGCCAGGACGACGAAGATGAGGGGGAAGAAGCGGGGGAACATGGAGGAGCCTACGGCTCCGCTGCTACCAGCCGCGGCGGTGGCGACGGCGATGGTACCAGCCGTCGAGCTCGCCGCCGCTCCGCCGGCAGGGGAAGAGGCCGCAGCCGCGGCCGGGGCCGTCGCCGCCGAAGTTCCGCTGCCAGCGGTCGACGCAGAACCGGCAGCCGACGCGGCCCAACACGGGCGGCACTACGGGATCGGTTGGGTACGGCAGCCCAGTCACGGGCTCGCACTGCGGCGCAGGGCCCAGGGAGCGCCGCTGCCGCCGCTGCGGCGGCGGCTGCCGCCGGCGACCTGGAGGAGGTCCCTTTGGCGCAGCGTCGAACAGTGGCACGGGCGCGGCTTTACGCGGACCAGTTGCGGGTTGAGATGATGCGTCGAAACTGGGCGGTACGGCACTGGGATGGCCTGATGCGTGCGTGTTGAAGGGGCGAGCGCGGGACGGACCTTTGTTTTGTTCCCGGTGTTGTACCTCAGGGGTGGTATACCTCGCTTGTTGCCGCACGCTTGTAGGGCTAAAGTTTGGCTATTGGCCGGTCTTGTTACCGAGTACGACGTATCCCAGGTCGTCTTTTGGACTGCCCCTCTGTCGACGTTTCAGATTCAGATCTCAGTGTGTTGCTTTTTTCCGCATTCTCGCTGGAGCATGGTCCCTGGTCCGTATTTTCTCTCCATACGCAGTCCCTCCGAGACGCCGAGACTCAGGAGTTTGGCCAGTCCACGCTGGGGGCTGAATACCGCAGGGCGCAGCAAGAACAGGCAGCGTCAGCGGCGGCCGGCGGCGCTGGCGGCAGCATATCTGCCGCGGCAGCGGCAAGAGAGCGGGCGCTGCAAGCTCTGCGGGCGCAGCGCGCGCAGGAGGCGGCTGCTGCAGCGGCGGCGGCCCGTATACGCGGCCGTCGCGGCGGGACGTCGGAGTCTAGCGCAAGGCCCACGGCGTTCGGAACCGGCGCGTACGGTACTGCATCCACTGCCAACGGCAATGGCGGCGGTAGTGCCGATGATGAGCTGGCAGGTGCCTGGCAGACATTGGAACGACTGAGAGGCGTTGCGGGAGGGGGAGAAGGAGGAAGAGGATCCGGAAGAGGAGGAACTGCTACCGTTGCAACGGGTGCCTCCGACAGCGGACTCCGTAGCGGTGGTGGCTGTGGCAGCAACGCTCCCACTCGCCTGGGCGGTCCTCACGTGGGCCCCTCCCCTTTGGAGCTCCTTCGTTCTGCGGGACCGGGGGCGCTGGTGGGCGGCTTCTCAAGGCCGCAAAGGCTCCCGGCGATCGCCCCTCTCTTCACCGATAGCGGAGCAGCGGCGACGTCAGCAGCAGCAGGGGTGGCGGCGCCGTCGGCAGCCGCGCGGTCTCCTCGGGGAGACCCTAACCAGACCGCACAGCTGTCGGCAATCAATCCGACGAGGTCGGCACCGCCGGCTACAGCACCGGCAGGCGGCAGGTCCAGGGAGGGGCTCGCCAGGACCAGCAGCAGTCATGATGGCCGCCGTGATGGTGTGATAGTGACGCGCAATGGGTCTGCTAGTGCCAGTGGCGGTTGCGGCAGCGGGATGTCAGGACGAGCAGTTGGAGGTACGGCAGCCAGTAGGGGCATCATAATCTTTCCTGCTGATGGATTCAAGGAGAATGATACAGAGACAGGTCCTCATCCTCACCCATACCCACACACACGCGCGCAACCGTCTAGATCGCAGCAGCCGCAGCAGCAGTTACTCGATCCGGTTTTGCACTTGAGCTCACACGGTTCGGCGGCTTGTGAACCGGGAGCTCCTGCTTCCTTCGCCAATGCGGCAGCCGTTGAGGTGCAGCGTGAAGGAACCTCACGAGCGGGACAGGGACCGCAGCGGCAGGAGGGGGTGACTGCGGCGGTGGCGACCGCTGTATTGCCAGTGCGAGGTCCCGACGCAGTGCTCCCAAGCCTGGCGGCCCATCTGCCACCGCGATTATCGATGTCATCGCATCCATCCCCTCTCCAGCGTCCGCCGTCCCCTCTCCCGCCACGACAGCGCCCGTTACGTTCCGCATCCCGGCAGGCTGCACCCACTGAGCTGGGCCCCCCTCCCCCTGATCCTACACAAACTCAGGGTCGTTACCCACCTTTGCAACGCCCGACATATTCGCCGTCGTGCAGTTCCCAGGAATTGGAACCCGGAGAGATCCACCCCTCAGCGCTGGACTCGCAGCCGCAGCCGCAGCCCCAACTGTTAGGGGGTGTTGCACCAGACGCCCGCGCGGGGAGCAAAGTTGGCTCCAAAAGAGGTACGGCTGCTCCTGCGGAGGCTGTCGGGGCTTCCGACAGGGATGGCCGCAAGGCGAGCCGACACAGTCATCACCATCAGCACAGCCGTCATCATCACCACCATGGTGACCGGAATATGATGACACACCAGCGGCATCCCCGAGGCGGCGAGCGTCGGCATCATCATCATCAGGACAGGGGCAGGGATGGTGACAAACACCATGTCAGGGTTGGCACGGCGGGCCAGGACCACCAAGGTCAGCACTACGAGCGTGACCGCCATGATCGAGACCGGCAGTGTCGCCACAACGCCGTTGAGGAGGCCGGATCAAGCAGTGATGGTGGAGGTGCTGCTGCCACCGCCGGCGGGCAACATCCTGGTGACGCCTCTGGGAATAGTGCGAAGCACGGTGGCAGTGCTGAGGAGGCGCATGACAGTGCTCATAAGGCCGCTAAGGCAGCTAAGATGGCGGCGTGTGAGGCCATCAAGGCACTACTTGCGCCACTATATGCGCAGCATTTGCTTGGGAAGGAAGAGTTCAAAGAGGCGGCACGTGCGGCCACAGCTGGGCTGTGTGCAGATATGGCGGCGGCAGGAATGGGCGCGGAGGATTTGCGGAGGGCGATGGCAGCTAGAGGCAGCGGGGGAGGCGAGGCTGGACAGAGCGAATTGGCGAAGGACGCGCTGATGCGAACGTTGCAGGGCATGGGTCTGAACCACCTAATAATTGGTTGACAGTGTCATATGGTATGGCATGGGTCTGCTTGCCGGAGAGGTTTTAATAACAGTTCGCATAACAGCTCCTGCTGCTGGGAGGGGGTGTTGCACGTACGGCTTAGGTCCTTGTTTGTCCTTGATCTTGCACTTAATCATGTTCGGTACCCCCATGATCATGATGGTGCTCATGATGGTGTTTCTCGTCTGGGAAGTGAATGCCAAGTTTATTTCGATGTGTCGTAGGTTCGTAGCAAGGAGGTTAAACCTTAGGGTTCGCAAAGCGGGCAGGTTGCTGATGTAATTGGAAGGGCTGCGCTACTGGCAGGCAGCGTTGTGTACGTCCAAACCCACTGAGTTGTGAGATGTGCGTATATGTGTATGTGTATGCATGGGAGGGTACATATGTTTGAACTGTTTCGAGAAGAATATTAATTAATGTGGGACCAGAAACTGGACTCAACAACAGGAGTTTAGCTTCCTTCAAGCTGGTAACAAGAGTGGAGTCCTTTGCGCCCACAGAGGTGTGTTCTGGGGGGAGGAGATTTGCGCAACATATGGGTGCTTGGAGTGCACGAGTAGCTTCGCCCCGTACTTACCTGGTTGTAAAAATGCATGTCGTTGACGACCGTAATGAAAGAGCGGCGCCAGCGTGGTCCTCTCGGCGCGAAGCATTATTTGGACGGGAGTTACCCCGGGCTACTACGTGATGTTGGGGGTTGCGACAATAATACGTTGGCTTCTTGCGCTTACGGCTCTGCTGCCATGTAATCTGTATAGTCTACTTGCAATGCACGGCATGTTGGAATGCCCAGGATACATAGTTGGGCTAGTTGCTTGGTCTCCAGAGATGCTGTCGTATGATGCCGCCTTGACGGGTCAAGCACAGAAGTGTTCAAAGTTTGCAAACATACATCGGCTACTGATAAAAGTCTACAACAAGCATACCTGCACAAAAGGTGAGCATGCATGACTGGGGTTATAGTTGCAAACGGATGGACAACAGCTTGAACTTCGAACGCCGATTTGAAGATTACGCGGACGCAGACAGGCAGCCAGATAACCAGCCCGGGGGGCGGGGCCGTCGGGTCCATGAAACCGCTCCGCTATGAGGACTCCGCCAAAGATATTAGGCCATTTGGCCATGGTCTTCTGAAAGAAATACTGCCAAGCAGCTAGCCAACGAGGTCCACCCACCTCTGCAGGGTATCCTGCACACTATATATGGCACGGCAGTAGGTACGTTACCTTGCACTCTGTTAATTCCACCAGAAAGAACCAGTTTGCATTTGTTTAATTAGTTCCTTTGGGCCCATAGGGGCCCATACGCCAGGTATATACAGATGTTCCATTTGCCCTTGCATGCACCAGCAGCTCCAACACGTACGCACATACACCAATCACGCACAGTGGCCCAATTATGATGAGACAAGTCCACCAATGTTGTTTTGTCACTTGGAAACATATATAAGCCATATAGACACCTTCCTGAGCCCTTTGTGCTCTTTATTTCCTGTGTTGCCGGCACGGAGGGAGCGCACGGGCAGTAGGTGCAGCCTGCCTTCGCTCTATCTTTCTTTCCTCCTGTTGCAGCAATCGTAATAGAGTGGTGGCAATAATGGTGGCATTCGCCATCTGAGACTTACAGACAACCGGATGCAATTTCCTTTGCCTTCATTTTGCTAAATATTAATGAGCCGGTAGTACCTAGTTCAGGTTTGTAAGGGACCCTGGGGGCATATCCGCGCGGGCAATGTTAGATAATTTTATCATACGGTATGATCACAAGTCAACTTAATAAAGGGGGGGTACATGATCCCGGGGTTAACTAGAAGCCTTGACCTCGTCATGCCACGTAGCACTCCTCACTCTCTGGACCCGTTTTTTCCCACGTAACTCGGATTGGCCTTTATTTGTTATGCCCACAAATGACCGTGTGTGTTATTCACTGCACTATCCCCCCCCAGAAGGATATTCCAGACATACAAGGAAAATTTTGAACATCAGTGAACAACGCAAAAATCACACTTGATGCTATATATCATTATTGGCGGATGCCCGAGGCTGGAAACTGTGTTGTACCAAATGCAAACCTCGTCAAGGACCTAGATACAAGCATTGGAGCCACTTCATGCTAACATGCCCACAGCGGATTGCGAGGCCGAATGGGGCCGACCTAGCTGTATTACGGCCATTCATCACGTTTTAATCATGCATGCGTATGTCTCGTTTTGGGGCATCCAAGAGGCACTCGGGGAGCATCCAAATCGTGTATTGCAAGCGGTACGACAACAACGACAACAACGACAACGACAACACCCAGCAGCATATTGCGAAAGACAGGATGACACTGCGTACTGATTGTTACAGCGAGCACGGACAGCAACTTGTGACCCTCTTACGACATTGTGCGCTCGGAATGCCGTAAGCAAAGAAGATTATGTATATTTGTGCTAACCTAGCCTCCTAGGTAAGTACAACCATCCAATTAAGAACAAGACTAATTCTTGCAGAGCGGCTATATGTACACATACGTAGTTATGTACACAAAGATGAGGTCATGTGCTTGTGCGTGGAGTGGTAATGGCGAAAATGATCTTGCGTCTAAGATTGGTCTCCCCAAACTCCTTCCATTACGAGCACGGACTATCCCTGTTACCACTACTAATGAACGTCACCACCATGACCATTGTACACATGCACGGCCCATGAATGCCTCATCCGGCATTTCCTCGGCCACGACTTGCCGCGGCCTCTTTTCGATCGTGCGCTTTTAACCCGCGCCAATGTTGACATTGTGCTTCCGCTCACTGCGCACCTATGAACTCAGCAGAATCTTAGCGCCTGGGGCGAACGCTAACAGAGGTCCGGAGCTCAAGCACTCAACACACAAACACGTCAGCTTCCAACTCCACAACCGGTGCCTTTGTTAAAACCAAAATGCAACGCCTGCAATTCGCGAAACCGCAACCGTGCCTCCAACAATTCTACGCCAGGCGGCATGGAGGCCCCCACAACAGGGCAGCCCTGCCGTACATGCTTTACAGCAGTGACACACTGTCCAGCAGTTGTACAAGCGGCCCGCCACCAACACCATCTGCAGCTGCAGGGCCCTGTGTCGGGACGGCGGAGCCCGCCGACGGATTTTGGGGTTCATAGGGGTTCATCAGGCACATGAAGGGCATCTTAACAAGGGCATCTTGGGCTCCAGATCCCCACCCGTGTCAAACGGAGATGCCCCCTAGCTCTTTACGAGTGGGAATCTTTACCAACATAGCAACATAATTCATTAACGTATATTTGATGCTACTCCTTCCTGACCCTTTCCCTCCCCATTAACATTCTCGCTGTTAGATGACGTCTGGCATATGCGGAGGAGTACGGGCCAACTGCACAGCAGGCATACACGGATATGCAATCGCTGCGGGGAAGCACTGCGGGGTTGGCTTGCGTCCAAAATAACCCACCGCGGAAACCCAAAACACGGCACCATCCGCCCGCACTTGAGAACACAATGGTGGCGATGGTACGGTGTCACCTCGGTGCGGTGGTGATACCTCGGCGCGTTGCTAACCCACCTGAACAGTTACGATCCCCGCGTCGATGTTGCAACCGCCGCGGCTGCGATTGAAAAGTGGACGCGTATCCTCGCACGAGATGAGCTTGGCCAGCAGAGCATTGGCACACCAGGGCTGTGGCAAGGGAATACCCCGAATCCCGGCGTCAATTCAGCTGGAGAAAATGCCTTTGGGGAGGAATGGCATGAAGATGGCACATGCCCCTTGGCCGTATGAAAGGTACCCCTGTGAATAGAGCGAATAGACAAACCCTTAATCCATCTCGCCGAACCTGACGGCGCTCGTTGGGGTTGAAGATCGGGTGCTTTTGTATGCCCGGGAGCCTATCCGTCACAGACCCAAGAGAACATCGCGCCAAGCAACTGAATGTACCAAAAGTCGAAAAACGTAACCGTAACCGTAACCGTAACCGTCGAGGAAATATCTGGCTGAGGGGATCCCTGCCTTGCTTCTCAACGCATGTCATTTCCTTGGAGGCGATGTCAAACGACTGTGATATAGGCCTTGGGTGTTGTATGTACGTTAACATATATATATATATATACAGATTTAAGGAGAGATCATGATTATGTGCCGCTGTCTGTATACAACAGGCAATGTGTCGCCGTGTACACGACAGCAACAGATAGCCTTTTCCAGCCATAGTGCAAATGCCGGAGTCCAGACACGCATCCCCTGCCCATATCTCTGCACATGAATCCATGAATGAACATCTCCAGTAGCCGCACTGGCCGCAACCCTTAGGCCCCTTTTTTCATCATTTCAACCCGCTGCCGCACACTCCTCAATCGCACATGCCATGCAAGTGCTCCAAGCTTCCGAATGGAACCGGGATTTTATGATGCACCAGTGCCGACATGATGCCATATACGCGCTCAGCCAGTCCTCCCCCACCTGCTTCAGCCGGATCTGTACCATGTGGCCCACAGATACGGACGGAGCCGCCCAGCCGTATGTGTAACCCACACCTTCAACCGGCGGATCGCACGTGCGGGGTGTAGATTTGGGTAAAAGGCGCAGCCATAGTACCGTCCCGGAAATGGCAGTCAACAGTATTCCAACCGGGAGCGCAAATACAGGCGTGCGTTTCAACGACATACCGTATGGGGCGGGGGAGCAGGGGGAAGTGGCACGGGGAGCGATGAGAAGCAGATTGATCGATGGTAAGAAGCGCCCTAGCGCTGTGAGAGCGTCACGTGTGTGCGTATCACGTAGGTGTGGCGGGCTAAGGACGGTGACAACTGACGCAGGCCAGTGCCAGTCACCCCAAAACGCCATCTCCCGCCGAGCCACGGAACGTGCAGGTTGTGGGTTTGTGGTCTGTACGGAAACAGTGCGATGGATGGACTGCATCGGAACAGGAAAGACATGGAAGAGGTGCGTAGATGACCTAATTAGGAACAACTAACTCCCTTTAGATGTGAGGCTCGAAGCCTCAAGGCCTGACAGGGAAAGAATCGCCTCTGGGAGGGGGTTTTGGAGGAGGCGGAGAGGACACAATGGAGCAAACGGACATTACTCTGCGCAAACTGGACCCATACCGCCAACACCCAGATCCCCAACATTCCATTTCCTTATCCATCTCACAGACAATTTACGTACCTGGCGCAAGTGCCGTCAGGTTCGGCGAGATGGGGAAGATGGGCACCGACGGTGTAATGACGGCCTGCGCCATCAGGCGCCTGCAAGATGCCCCGGAACTGGCATCGGAACCGGCCGCCGTTGGCGGCTCCGTCGTCGCTCCAGCGGCCGGCATGCCAGCTTCCGCCTCTGCCAATACAGCATTGCAGGCTGCCGCCGCCGTTGCAGCGATAGCTGCAGGCGACAAACCCGCCATCGCCACTACCAGCTGTCCGGCGGTGCCTTGCTGCCCTAGCACAAGTTCGTCCTCCTCCTCTTCTTCCTCTCCGTCTTCGTCATCATCACTGGCCTCCCAACCCTCGTCCTCTTCCTCATCGCCATTGACCTCATCATCATCACCACCATCATCATCATCATCATCATCATCATAAACATTATCAAACCAGCCTTGTGGCTCCTGTTCTTCGCCCGCCTGAAGGCCTTCAGAGTCTGAGTCGCTGCTGGTATTGGTACCTGCCTCTTCAAGATTCACAGGTGGCCCCACTTGCTCTAATGGAGACGGGGATGGCACTGGCGCTGGCTCCAAAGGCTCCGGGACAGGTCCTATCGCGCTAACGCCAGCCGGCTGGGACAGTGGCGAGGAATCGCCAGGGCCGTCGCTGCCATTGCCGTGGTGCATGGGCATTCCGTCGCTCTCGACGCGGGAGCTGGTCTTTGCGACGGCGTCCGTGGGAGAATTTCTTAAAGTTGCCGCTATGGTGGTGCCCCAGGTAGTGGTGATGGTGCCCGGTACGACGTCAGCATTACGGCCCGCGTTGTCCTGCTGTTGCTGCTGCTGTTGCTGCGGCGGCGGTGGTGGCGGTGGCGGCGGTGGCGGTGGCGGCTCTTGCTGTCCATGTTCCGCCGCCAAGTGCGACAGCCCCAGCGTCGTCACCAGCGCCGCCACTGCGGCCTCACCTCCCTCGGGGATGGCTACCGCAGCCGGACCTGCAGCAGCAGCAACCCCCGTGGTAGCGGAAGCGCTGGGCGCAGTGGCGGGGCTGCGTCGCCGCAACGCACGCCACTCCTCCCGCGTCGCGAAACGAAACCACAGCACGGGCAATACACGGCAAGTCAGCCCGGCGTCAGGAGACGAGATGCCAGGTTGCTGCCCCTGCTGGCGGCGCTGTGGCTCTTCACTTGCCGCCGCCGCCGCCGCCGCCCCTGTAGCTCCTACGCCATTAGAGCCGAACGGTAGTGCCGCTCCTCCAGAAGAGGATGCTGGCGCCGCCGTCGTCGCCGTTGTCGCCGTCGCCGGCGGCGGTGCTGCATTCACCTTCCGCCCTGTGCAATCATGACTCGGACCTCGGTTGAGCGCATCGTGCTCCGACAGCAGTGAGTACGTGTCCGACCCCAGCGCCTGCGCGAACGTGGGCCGCTCGAATTCCACCCACTCCAGCCAGCCGTTGGTGAAGTATCCGGAGATGGGCGGCAAGGTGCCAGCTCGCACGGCGGCTAGGATAGCGCGGATATCGCAGACGTCTTCAAAGGCCTGTCAGGAGATCCAGGTTCAAGAGGCTATGAGGTGAAACCGCACATACCGGCATAGATTGTATTGCGGCGGAAAATGCAGACTTCCAGTCTGCAAGACCACGAAGTCGACGCGGGCAGAGAGCCCTTCGGAAGTTAACGTAAAAGATGACCAAGCAAAGAGACGCCCGGACGAATGGCATATCATTCGTTGAACGAATTCTCGTCTAAGCCCCCGACCCCGACCCCGCCCATGCATGTGTACGGGTCCGTGGGTCACTGGCACTCCACTCCCCGCCAACCAAAGAATCAACCACCCAATATATCATAACCGTGTTTTTCGTTACCATTGTGTCCCTTATTAAAAAATAGGCGAACAGCTTCCAGGTCACAAACCCGAAAGGTCCATCACTCCTCCCGCCCAGATCCTCGATCACCTGCACACAAGGCATTCCAGCTAGGCCATTCGTCAGCCTCGCGGCCAGCCGACCTGCAGCCTCCTCCGAGTCTGCCTCCACGGCACAGACACCGCCATCGCCACCCTCGTTGCCACCGCGACCCTCCGCTGGTACTGTCCACCCGCCGCTGCCGCCGCTGCCGCCAGCGACAACGGCGAAGAGCGCCCCGCAGCGGAGAGGACATGTGACGTTGAGGTGGCGGTTCAAAAGCACTGAGTCAAACAGGCCTGGCGGGGGGGGGGGGAAGCGGAGGTGGTCATTCATATCATATAGACCATTCACATTTGGCTCAAGTGGCTGAAAAAATATCTCATGGCCGTAAAAGGATCCCAGGGAAAGGGGATTAGGGATGTACGGGATGAAATCGTCGTACTCTTCGTCGTATTAGCATCTCCGCCGTAAAACTGAGTGATCCACAACTAAACTGATCCAGCAACTCCAATAACCCGGACAACCTAACGAGCTTTTCGGTTCCATGTCCAAAACATTCGCGTGAGGTTTTCACCAACCAGCCGACCTAACAGTGAGCGCCTGCCCTCCCAATGTTGGTTATCTCAACATGCACATACCCAAGGTCCGGAAGAGCTTAGGCTCCAGGGATGTCGTCCCACGGCTCCCTGTCCCCTTCCGCTGAAGCTGACGCAGCCGCGCTTGGAGCAGGGGGCGCAAGGGGGGCTCTCCGAACAAAAGCCTGGGCTGCCTCTCCGGCAGAGCTTGACGTATGTTGAACGGCACGGACCGCTGGTTGTGCCAGATCTGGGTTTCAAGGGAAAGGGAAAGGGGGGAGGGGGAAGGGGGAGGGGGAATACAGAAATAAGGGTTTCGGGAGGGGAGCCCCGTTGCGACCGGAATTGAGGGAGGGGACCGGTTTAAGATACGAGTGGGTTAAGGTACGAGCGTCTGAATGGCCCGATGCAACCAAACGCCATAAAAGAAGGTTTTCGGGTGCACAGGATTTCAGTGTCTCTAAAAAATGCTGGAGTTGGTGCCTTTGTCGAAAATTGCGATCATCTGCCAAGCACTGCAGACAGGGCTCCTGGAAGGGAAGGGCCAAAACAAGCGCCTGGGGGTGATCGGCAAGAGCAAAGAGAACGGTGGAGGAATGGGGGTAGGTGATACCATGCTATGACGAGACGTGCATGCTGCTTGGTGCAACAGGCCCAGATGCGGTCAGTGTGGTGCCCAGGACCTGGCCACGTCGAACGTAATATCCAGGGAGCGATTTAAAGCACAAGCTTCAATCGCATCGACCTGCTCATGCACAAACATTATCATGATTACTTCGGACCATTATGAGATGCTTCACCGTACGATGCCGTACCCGTAAAGATTTGACACTGCATCCTACCTTCCAGGCCATCTGATGGATCGCGTGCAATGCCGTGTCTTGGCTGTGCTCCGGAATGTCACCCCAGTTCTGGTGTGGCTGGTGCTGGAGCTCCGATCGCCAGCGGGCCGCGACCCGCGGGTTGAGCCCGCGGACTAGCAAGCTGCCCCAGGCGCGGCCCTGGTTCATCTGGTTGTAGCAATGCGCGTACAAGTCCTCCAAAACTGCGGTGGTGGCAACATGGAACAGCACTCGCATAATGCACGGCACTTGCCCCAGAGTGGCAAGCGGGACTGGGCAGAAGGCGGTCAGACGATCGCCACACACACACATATAGAGACGCAGACCTGAATGAGGAAGCTTACAACGCACAATTACCCTACCTTCCGTGGCGCACTGGCTGAGCACCCTTCGCGCCTCCTCCACGGCGGAACGCGGCAACGGCGGCAATGGATCCGGTGGATCTCGACTGGAACCGCTCTCCCAGGCCTGGAGGGCAGCGGCCGAGCACCGGACAACCACAGCGCAGAGCGTTATTGCGCAGATAAACACAGAGTACAAAGCAGAAACATTTTTAAATGCCTTCCTTCCTCCCTCCCATGACACGACCACGTATCCAGCGAGCGCAGACAAGCCTTTTCCACACGTACCGCAGCCCGCTCAGCCCTGCTGGCCGCTGGCTTTTCTTTAGCAAAGTGCGCCGCTTTCATACGCCGCTGAACCGCCCTGTTAAAATAGAATGCACCCCGATCACCCCTACGATGCTGTTCCCCTGCTGTCCCTGCTGGTCCCAGCCCAGAGATAGCTTTGTCCCACAGCACGTCTTATGCTGCCTCCGCGGTCACTCCGCGGCTCATAGCCTCTTCATGTCGGAACACATGGCAGTGCCGATCGCGTGTCCTGCTTCCGTGCTCCTGACCTCTCCTCCTTCCCGGCTGTGCAAACCATGGCCCACCTGGTCAGTCATAATGGACCGCATCACATCGCGACTCAGGTACGCCGCAGGGAGCTGCAAGGGCCGGGGAGAGGGCAAGAGCTGCGGGTCAGCGAACGGTCCGCGGAGTGCAGGTAGTGTTGAGCACACGGGTCGTAGATGGGGAGGAGATGGACCGATGATTGTGGCGGCGGCGATGGCTGCGGTGAAATAATTCGGATACTCCCGATTTGGATACATACATACTCCGCAGCAATATTAACAACTTAACGACATAACCAGTGTCCCCGAGAACGACAACCGGGGAAATAGCCATACCTGCAGTCTATCAAGCAGAAACGCCCTGTGCGGGTCAGTTTGATCGTACCCATCCGGCTGTCGCACATGGAGAGATGTGGGTGCGGGCATGGGCGGCAAAATATCAGCAATTTAGGCAAAGGGGTCAGGGTTGTAAAAGTTCTTAAAGGTCTTAGGTAGCACCAACTCACCGTACGATATTGCTGGGCAGTATTACTGCGGAGGCCACTAAATGCGTTTTGGGGATATGTGCAGGGCAATGCAGGGGCGGTGGACTTAATCTTTGTCGGCTTAGGGTTGCAACGCCGTGCACGGAGGGGACAGTTTTAATGCTTTGATTGCGATATTTGCTTGTCCAAAATCTAGCAACACAGCACAGCCGCGTTCCAGCTCGCAGACCTAGCTAGCAATATAGACACGGCAGCGTGTACAGGATGGGCAAGATACATAATATAACATAATATATAATATATATAATATATAAAATATATAAAATATAATATAATAAAATATAATATAATATAATATATATCCGGATGACCGCTTACTGCCTCAAGCTCCCATACCTGTAGCACAGCCACGCAGTGGATGTTACGCGTCATGGCCTCACTGGAATAAAAAGTTCGAGACGAGGGTGTGAACAGGTGCCCCACCTGCAGTAATATAGCAGCATGGAATGCGGTGTTTTAATAAAAGCCACGAGTTGGGTTGCAGGTGCGAATCGCATAGCCGGGACAAACTAAACGAATAAAAAGGTGTCACCCGCCCACGGCACGTATGTGCATGGACAGGGTTGTTTATCCGGTATGTGATGTTTTTCGGGAGACGATTGAACGATTGAGAACGGCGGACTCCCCTGAATCGGAAGGAGGGTCAGCAGCAGCCAGCTACCAGAGGGACGGGAGGTGGTGGGCAGGAGGAGCAGTGTATGTTGCGTGCATTAGGTGCAGTGACGCGCCTCATTATGCATCTGCGCAATGTGGCACGCCTCCAGACAAACGTTTTGGGTGTATGAGACTGTGTGTTATGTGTGTGTGCAAAACACATATTAAGCCGCGCAGCCCACCTGCCATCTCCCTATCACCGCCACCGCCACCCTCGACCCAACCCAGACCCTCAGCGCACCCAGAAATCCGCCGCAGGTGGGTCACAACCACCGTCCGTTGATACACCGGCGAATGGCAGGAAAGGCCGTACGTTGCCCGACGGCGCCGCAGCGCCTGTCCCCGGCGGGGCCCCGCCAGGGGGCTGCCTGGGCGCAGAGCCGCTCGCTCCGGCGCCACCAAGCCCCAAACTGCTTTCTGCCGCTGGCGCAGCCTCCCCATGGGCGATGTACCGCAGCATATCGTACTGGACCTTGAGGCCAGTACCCTGGAGAGCCCAGAAGCGCAACCCGGAGCGCAACCCATCAGTGGAATATTACGTCATGGCAACCCGATTGTGTGTTTCTCAAAGGTTGTGCTGATATTAGAATGAGAAGGCCGGATGCTCAACGCTGAACTGGATATTCAAGGACAAAAATGGCAAAAGTTCTCGGCCGGACTGCCTGAGGGCCTGTGCTGCAGACACGGCCCGACCCGCCTATTGTGGAAGCAACTGGCAGGTTTGAGGCGGAAGTGCCTCATCTTGATGAAAATGGCAACGGTGCAACGACACGCAACGTCACTGGTTACGACAGCGGGACGAACTCCTTAAAAGCGCCAAAGGTCTGAAACGGCTCATGACAGCATCGGCACTGCCACAGCCCAGGACTCCGCAAGGGCATTCCATGTTGACATGCTATCCACATCGCGTCGCATTTGCGCGCCACTTGGATGCGGTCATCAAGGCTGCGTGAACCCATTTCGAAGCCGACCAAGTTTCGACAACCCTTCCCTCGCCGTCCCCAATTCCCCACGGGTTTGTCACTCCGGATTTATCCACTCGAAGAGTTCATAAGATCACCCTTACCCACCTTGACCAGCAACCCAAAGTCTGTCAGGATGTGGCGCTGCCAGGCTGGATCCGCTGCCTTGGCAATTGAGTAAAGGCGCCGGCACGTGCTGGCCAGGCTAAGCAGGTCCTGACGTGCGGTAAACGGACCGTCGAACGACGCGAAGGAGCGAAGATGGGAGAGTTGGTGTTCGAAAACGAAAACGGCAAAGCTGAACTGCACAAAAGCTCAGGAATAAACTTGCGTGCCGAAGGATCACCAAAGTTCAGGATCCTATTTTCTTTACATTAATGCGTAGAACCGTGCCTCCCGAGCCAAAAGTGAAAACGTAGCGGTCTAAGCCTCAGTGTAAGGTGTTGTGATAGGTGCAGATGGTAACGGATCGGAAGCATGAGGGGAAACCTTCCGCCCCAATCCTACCTGTATAGAATGCGACATTGATGCTATGTGTTGAAGGCATAGATCATCAAGCACTTCAAGGCTAACCGCGGAACTGTGCAATGCATCCATGGCTAGGAATGTGGGGGGTGAGCTACCAAGATTTGTTGCACAATCCATGGTTATATAAGCTTTGAGTATTTCACGTCTGGAAAGTTGAAATACAATAGCGCTTCCCCCATCCATCAACACCATTTGTACGGTAAAAAATTCTGTCAACATTGCCCAGTTAGAATTCAGGATTTGTACTTTGGCCTGACAGGTCAATAATTAACCTGAACGATTAGGATTGATACAGACCAACACATTCTCACTTGATCCAAGCCGGTGCCCCTTTTGTTACACACGGTGCTGCATACAGTGAACATCCTAGTTTTTAAGCACATTGACTAATCCTACCATACGATTTTTATCAGAGAAATGGTTTGCATCAGACCCGCAACCATTGATGACCTTATGCAGATGCAACGATGCAACCTGCTCTGGTGCGTATGGTAGCTAGTTTTCTGCTTTAGAAAGTATAATAATTTGCACGAATATCAACATACAAATGCCTTGATCCTTTTTGCGTTGGGTGTTTCGCTCAGCTTACCGGAGAACTACCAATTAAAGGTATATTGATGCGAGGTATGAGAATATATATTTTTGACAGGACGGCTGGAGGGGATCCGCCGCCGCTTGGGCGAGCCAGCGCCGTCAGCAGCGGTTGGGCCTTGGGGTCGTCATGATTCCGCCTTGCACATCGTGCCTTTACAGTGACACCGTCGATGTGTTTTTGTCCTATTTATACCTATGGATTGCAGACACCGGTTACAGCCTACCTCATGCTATCTCACTCCACCCCGATTTTGTCGCCTCCATACACCCACCGCTCCCCGCAAGTCGTGCAAAGTCTTAAACAGGTTTTTGGGCTTGCGTACAGCTTTACAATTCTCATGCTAATTCCATTGTCTGCCCTTTCTTTCCAACACGCCTTCCAAGGGACCACGGACTGCTTACATAACGGACTGATACATAACACTCCCTGGCTTGGACTGATACATAACAACCCCTGGCTTGAAATTGCACCCCGCAGTACTATCTATACCATATCCTATCATGGCCCCAACTACTGCAAGTAGCAGAGGACTATGACGGGAAAATTGTGGGCTATGTCCTCGCCAAAATGTGGGTACAATTAGGTCTTCCCAGCATTAGCCTGAGGACACGGTACTTGGCAGGACGAGAGGGGCCAAGAAGGGCCTAGGGAACTGACTCTACCTATGATCTAGGTTTAAGGAAGCTAAAATGGGAAAAGTATTCCGCCTTCATGGATCCTGGCGCCTGCAGGATTAATAGAATGGATAGTTTTTTATTTATACGTGCATGCACGGGGCATCAAGGAAGCTGAATTTCCATGTCCACCATCACTGTCACCATCGCCAGCATGACCTACACTGGTTGCTGGCAATATGCCCTCTGCTGATGTTGCGTACTCGGCTGCCTGGCGCATTGTGGAATTAACGCGGCAGGAGCAAAAGGCTTGACGGACCCAGCGTGCCTGATGTCTGACTTCTCGGGCCAGACGGCCGGCAGAGTCCAGTCCCCGGGCCCACCCCACGCCCCCGCACGAACGTAGATCCAACAAAGTGCCTAACTCCGTATGCCTAAAGTTAGATTGGAAAAACTAGGCCCTCCGATGCAAACCTACGACCCAAGCTCCAAACAGGACCCTACTTACTTAACCTATTCACTCAGGGAGGAGGATGCAACGGAACCTCACGGTCACATTACCTCGGTCGCGGTGGCTCGGACCCACCGGAAGCTGGGCCTGGCAACTAAGCTCATGAACGCGACACGTAAGTAGGAATAATTAGTCGGAAGAGCCAGGAGGACGGTCACCGTCGCAGTTCCGGGGATCAATTTCTAGGAATCCCCATGGATGGGACAGGACAGGAAGGATTGCGCAGCATGGGGCGTTGTGCTATAGAAGAACCTACGTTAACGGAGAACCCACCTATTCATCGTTTGCTTGCTGTTGTGTTTTTCTTCATCATTTCTAGTTAGTATTGTTTGCTTGCACATTTACTTGGACATCACTAGACACTCACTTGCGGGTCACAACCGTGTGTATCATCAGACTTGCACTTCAATATTTCCGGCCCCGTTGACTTCTGGTACAGGTGTAGATAATCCATCAGTTAAGTTGGATGGGATAAAGAACACGGAATCAAGTACAGCGTTTGGCTTATCATGCACAATACATATATTCTTTCGCCTCATACCCCTCCACAGATAAGGCCATGGAGGAAGTTTTCGGCGCCAAATACGTGTCGCTACACGTGCGCGAAACGAACAAAGTGGCGGTACACCTGTACACCCAGACGCTTGGTTACCAGTGAGCATGAAGGCAGTGCAGGGTTTTGGGGGCAGTGAGAGTACCGGGCATTTCGGACCGTTGCGAATAAGGGGGATAGGTTCTTCCCAGGCACAAATGAGCCCCGCAAGTCCTTCAGGGTTCGAAAAAGACCGTCTAGCATGTAAAGTCCAGCGATCCAGAAGCGCTGTGGCTTGATGGTGCCAACCATATGGTGGGGGTTATAGCTTATTAGTGATGGGGCCTGTCATTGCCCCCGTGCCATTGTGTTCCAGAATCCATGACATTGAGGGCAAGTACTACGCGGACGGTGAGGACGCTTACGAGATGCGAAAGTACTTCGGAGCGCCTCCACCCGCGCTGGCGAAGAAGGCGGCGGCACTGACGGCGGCGGCAACCGGGACGGGCATCTCGGCGGCGGCCGCAGCAGCCGCTGCCGCAGGAGCAAATGCAACGTCGGGAAGCGGGAAGGCAGCTGCAGCCGCGAACAACAGCACCTAAAGCGCAACAGAAACGACTTTGGAAGAGTGTGTGCACTGTGCCTCAGCCCCTGAAGTGAGCAGATCCGCGGATTAGAGTATAGACGCAGGGAATGTGAAGCAGTCTTGGGGAGCTGCCCCGCTGCGGCAGTAGCATGCGTGCGTACGGTTCAGGTGCCGAACCATTTGACATCCGTGTCCAGACATCCACACTGGGAGATGGCTGGCATGAGAATCATGAAGTAAGAGGCAGAAGTAGCTTGAACTGAGTTGCAGCATCGTACGTGATGTAAATGCGCCAGCAGTGACAGCCGAAAGGACAGCGGTTGCGCTCGGTAAGCCTAGGCAGCAGCAGTAAACTACAGCACACGAATGAAAGTCGCGGCCGTTTTTGATTTAGGGAGGTATTGCAATCCCGTGCATAGCAGTGCAAGCAGCGAAGGATGAGTCTACGTATTACGCTATTATTGCTCGCCCGGCCCCATGAATATTTGTAACGGAAGGCGATGATTGATTCAGATTACCTGCCTATTATTAAACCTATTCGGAATGTTGCTTATGTTTAAGGGCTCACGGCTTTCCGCACAAAGCACATGCACAGACGACATTTGGTATGAGCTCCTGACACGCCAAATGTTCAAGTGACATTTTCGAGCAGCAAAGTGCAGCAACGGGATGGGGGGTTGCGCCGCTGTACGCGGTTGCAGCTTTACAGGACTGCGTGTTTGAGGGCAGCTCCAAAAAGCATGCTGACGGACGGGAACATCTGTTAGTCGGACATGCCACGGGAACTGCGCAGGACATCGACTACGATGGTTTCGCATACGATTTAAAATGTACGTCGTGGGTTGGACCTGGTTACGGCGCTGCCCAGACCACGAGGTATGGCAACGTGACAAACTGTGTATTGGGCCAAAAATCTAATGCGTTCTCCCACGATCACCTGACTTACGTCCCCCAAGAGTGGGTTCCGATGGGTTATTCGTCGGAACCCTGTTTTGCTGTACCGGAGCAACTTGGTCAAGTGCGATAAAATAATGGCCGAGCACGACTACACCCAAAAGCTGCATGGCGTGGTAAATATATCCCAGAATCATGTCAAAAAATGGTTCGGCTTTTATCTGGCTGCTATGGAACGAGTCTTGGGTTCGCTACGTAACTAGCTACGCTTAAACCTCCTTTGCTTCGCTTGCAGCGTCCTATTTGCACCAGACTGTTGATATCAGAGGATAAAATATGCGTTGAGATATGAACTAAAGTATTCGTTGTGGGTCTCATGCTGCAGTAAAAAGGACTTCGCCCTCGGCAGGACAACCTCGCAAGACCACCTCGACATCATGTACTTTGACATATCTGTCTTGTACTGTGGCATATAGATTTACTCTTACTATACGTAGGTCGCTTTTGCCTTGCGACATAGAAGGTGTGTGGCAAGTTCCAGCTTTCTATTGTCACGTAAGCGTCTCCCGCACGACCGCTCTTGAACCTCCGAAGTGAATCACGACTTAGGTTACACTTTAGGAGTTCCTTCCCTAGGTTCGATCCGGTATTGCTTTCGACATAACCTGACTCACCTGGCCCGGGAGGGCGCGATGGGCGCTCCCGAAGCTGGAACAGAGGGACCTTCCCCGGCACAGCCTATTGCTTTTTTAGGAAATTCATCGGTGCCTGACGCGGCTCAGCTTGGCCAGGCGTTGCAGCAAGGACAACAAGCCCTCATAACGAACGCAGCCTTACAAGTCGCGTCCTCGAGTTCCGCACAAACAGGAGTTGCATCCACGTCTAACAACTCAACACAAGCATCCTCTGCTCAGTCGGCAGCTGCTAATTTCGCTCTTCCAAATGCGTTGGGCCTATATGCTCCAACCGGACTTCCCGTAGGTGCGCCCAGGCCGGGTATGACTTCCTCAACTCCGCTTCTTAATCCATCAGCAGCGGCATTACAGCAGACTACGGCGACCGCAGCTGCTTATTACAACACCCTCCTTCGCTTCCCGACTGGCGCGACTGGCGCACCCGGAGCGAGCAACGTAACACCACAGCAGCTTGCGCAACAGGCTGCCGCTCAAGGTTTACGGCCTTTATATCAACAAACACTCTCGCCGCATGTCCTACAGGCTATGCAGGGCCTTCAAGCAGCCCAGGCCCAGCTGCAGGCGACAGCGCAAGCAAACGCAGCCGCTCAGGCAGCACACGCACAGGCACAGGCGCAGCTGCAAGCTGCCGAGGCCGCCAAAGCAGCTCAGCAAGCACAACAACAGAGCGGAGTTGCCAGGTCTGCCTCTCCTGACAACGTGCAAGCGTCCTCTTCACCAGGCCTAGCCACGGCTGGGGGAGGGACCGCGTCTTCTCCTCCTGGGGCATCAAGCATGATGACAACAGCAGCAGGCGCTGCCGGTGGGGTTCCAGCGGTTCCGAACAGTCAAGCTGCGGCGATGCAGGCCCTGGCCACCGCCCAGGCGGCACTGCAGGCGGCGCAGGCCCAGATGGCTGCAGCTGCTGCTGCAGCTGCTGCAGCAGCAGCGGGCCAGGTGCAGAGCCAGGCAGCGGCCCAAGGCAGCGTAGGACAGGGCCACACAGGCCAGGCTGCCACACCAGCACATCTGCAGGTGAGCTTCCAGGCGCAATTGGCAGCAGCGCATTTAGTGAGCCGCAATGCGGCAGCAGCAGCCGCAGCAGCAGGGGCTGCGGCAGGCGCTCAGCAGGGCTTGGTGCGACCACAGTTCCCACCCGGAGCTTTGCCCATGCAGCCGCCAGGAGGACCGACCACTGTGATGACAGGACAACAAGTCGCCCCGCCGGCGGGGCAGACTGGTGGAGCCGTGCCCGGGACTCAAGCATCGGAAGGAAGCCCTGTGCCACGGCCGATAACTCCCCAAGGCACCTCGACCTTGGCTGCTGGCCCCGGCTTGGCGCAGCCCGGTGTCGCACCTAGCATCGCCAGCCAGGCTGCCGCTGCTGCGGCCGCCGCTGCAGCTGCCGCAGCCGCGGCGACTACGGCAGGCAGTAGACCCCCAACACCGCCACCAGTGTTGATGCCGCCGGGACCGGGACCGGTTGCGGCAGCGGCAATAGCCCATTCATCAACACCCGGCACCTCATCACCTGTGCAGCTGCAGGCTGTACAGCCAGGACTTGCGGCAATTTCAGGGCAGGCGCCAGGGCCGGTGGCGACAGTGCAGGCACCGGCCGCTGCGCTGCCCTCCATTGGTCAGCAATCCTCGGCGGCGGCGGTCGATACTTCTGCTGGTATTGGACCTGTGGGCCCAATGCCGCTGGGCGGGCTGGCCAGCGGGGGAATTGTTGATGACGAGATGCAGCAGCAGGCGGCACAGCAGATGCACATGCAGCAGATGCACATGCAACAATTGCAGATGCAACAAATGCAAATGCAGCAGATACACATGCAACATATACAACATATACAACATATGCCACTGCACCAGATGCACCAGATGCACATGCAACAGATGCCGCCCCCGCCGCCGCCACCTCCGATGCCGACCATGCCTGAGGAGGACGAGTCTACAGATGAATCTGAAGGCGAAACGACTTCGCCGAGAAAGCGACGAGATAAGGTATTCCATCTTGTTGTTTAAAGTGTTGAACGCTGTTCGGAGCTGTATTTAACGCTACAGTTACCCGACGGTGCTGATGCATGTCATACCGCCGTTGTGTGTCTCCGTCAAATCATCCTAATCGGGAACGGGAATTACGGGCTCACTGGAAAATTATTGTGAATCTACTACAATGGATTGTGTTGAGCGCGGTCGCATTCCTGTCACCTCGTTCCCAAAGCATGTCACTTGAGCGGCCTGCAGGTTGTGGAACCCTGTGATCTTAGGCGGTATTATGCGGCCACTGAAGACTTCCCATGTCGCCGCGTGTCAAGGATAGGGTCATCGTTGATGATGTGATGATGCTGTTGGTAAGGTGTCGTGTCGTCGATCCCAAATCTAACTCGGATATTGTTTGAATCTTATGTACTGGAGCGGCAGAAAAAGTCGCATCGCGGCGGCGGTGCCGGCGGCGGTGGTGGTATTGGCGACGATGTGGTGTCCAAGGGTAAAAACAAGACTTATCGTGGAGTCCGGCAGCGGCCGTGGGGCAAATGGGCGGCCGAGATTCGAGACCCAACCGTTGGCGCACGCAGGTGCGGAGACGGTAGCGGGATTTGTGTGCGAGCGCCTACGTGGTTGAGCCCGTGTGCGGGTGCCTGCGTGAGGACGTGCGTGAGTGCTTGGGTGAGCGCGTGCGCGGGTGAAGATGTGCATGAGTCGCCGCGTGCATGCGGATGTGCATGCGTTTGGCCTAGGCAGTCTTTGTTATTTGCACAAGAGCTATTGTGATTTCAGCGGGCCTCAAGCCTTTTGGGGGCTCGCTCTTTTTGAGCTTTCAGGTTAGGGATAGGAAGCCACTGCTGTCTTGCTTGCTGTGGCGTGCAGGTCCCGCTGATTGCGTCATTTCTCCATCCCTCCTATTTCTTCTCCATTTAACTTTCTGTATCCCTTGGAACTTCTCCTCCTGCCCCGTGCGTTATGTCTCGTCTTGTGGACTCCTACCAGCCACTGTCGCACTGTCGTGTAAGCCCCGTCGCCCCATTCTGTTGCATTTTGAACGCTCAACTTCCTATCTCTGCTGATCTTTCTGCACAGATGGCTAGGTACCTTCGACACCGCTGAGGAGGCTGCACGTGCCTACGATGCTGCCGCTCGCGCGATCCGTGGGCCGCTGGCCCGATGCAATTTTCCGCCCCCGGGCGGTGAGGACAATCACCACTACCACAACGCGGAGGTACAGCCGGTGGCGACGGTTACTGCGGGCATTGCCCCGAGCTCCGGGCAAGCCAATGGCGGGTCAGGAGGTGGACCTGCGAGCTCAGGGTCGCAGGGGGCGACAGTGGGCCCGGGGCAGATAAGCATGGCTGCGGAAGACCAAATTGGCCCGCCAGTGGAACAGCCAAAAGGTGCGATGGTGTCAAAAGGCCCCGAGGCCTGGCGTGCGAATATGTGGCAGTGGCGACAGCACGACGAAAAGAGCATGTTGGTGTGTAACTGACAGCATGTCAAGCAAACACTAGAATAAGCTCTCGGCCGTGAAGAAGAATGTAATAATAGATGTTTGCGTATGTACCCACCCGTTTTTCGTTACCCTTCGGTCTCTTAAAGCCCCTACGTCCCCATTCTTTGTTGTACCTGCAGCACGGCCGCACGGGACCGGTCTACGGCTAAAGCAAAGGGGACCGAAGGGGGCCGCCAAGAAAACTGGTGCGTCTCACGGGAACTGGGGCTTGCGAGTGGGCAGTTCGGGCGGGAGCCCCGGTTATGCTTGGTCGCCGCATTCCTCAGCGCTCATATGGCGCATCTGGCTGCATCGGCAGGGCTCGGCGCACATGGCACCTTATTGCAGCGCCTCCAGTACTGACGTGGCGGGCAACCTAACTTACGACAGTTGTTTTAACTGAATGAGGCTGTTGGCTATTAAGAGAAAAAAGAAAGATTAAACGCAACACGACGATGCGTCAACCAATGTGCAATGTGTGCAAAGCTGTTTTTTAGAGTTCATGTTATCATGTTATCATCTGATATCGGCGATGCTGCCGCATCCGATATTTTCTCCTTTTTAAAGACGCTTGGCCGTGCCTGAAACGGTGGATCATTAGATGCAAGGGTGTAAGCATTAAACGCCTGACGATAAATGTTCCCATCGTAGGTGTGGACGACGCGCTGATCCAGTCGGCCATCCATGGTGGTCTGGGACCAGCAGATATCCACGGGGCCATGTCGGTCAGCGAGGCAATGGCCGCGGCTGGCGCAGTCGGGCCGCTGATGCCAGGGCTGCACGGCGGAAGCCCTTCGGTGAGAGCGGACCGTGGTGGCGGGAGTGGGGAGTGCCTGGGTTGGCTTTGGTGAAGTTATCTAGCATGCGTTGACGTGGTCTTCGTTTGGTTCGCTTGGGTGAGGTTTGGTTGCATGCTGTTCGCTCGGCGTGGTCACTTGGATGTAGGCTGTAAATTTGTAGACGAAGCGGAATCTCAATATTGGAGGACAGCCCATAGTCTGCAGGTGTATTTGACCTAGGCCTGTGTTTCTGTTGACGAATATCTCGAGGTAAGATGCAAGGAATCAGACCGTCCGCCAGGACGGCCAAGACATGGTTATGGAATTCAACGCGCTACGTTTCTTTGAGCACCCGCACCGCCGCCAGCCCCCCACCCCTTATGTGGTCTGGTTCGCTTCCCTCCGCCTTGCCGTACCATGCCTTCACCCTCCACCGTTCGGGTCCGTTATGCTCTCGGGCCATGCAGAACTTCCCTTATATGAAGGTCAAGACTGGGTTAACGCCCAACTTTGGCGGGTGGCACGGCCCGATCCCGTCCTTCGGCTCCAGCGGCATGATGGGCGCACTGCTGCCCGAGTGGCCGCCTGCTGGATCCATCGGCTCCACGGCGTCCATGATGATGTTGGGGATGTCGCCCGGCGGCGAGCTTGGGATGTCGTACGGTAACGCGTATGGGAAATCCGTGGACATGCTGGATATGTGCGCGCAGCTAATGGAAGCGGGAGGTGAGCTTTGCATGAAAGCCTGTCCGCAGTAAGAATGTTTAAATGGAGATGTATCGGATTCAGTGTTATAGTGGCTGATTGGGATGTATGTGTTGAAGGCGGGCTGCCTTACATTTTAAACCTTATGTTTACCTTGATCCACGTGAACGACCAAAACATATGCAGTTTTGCATGGCTATGTCCCTCACCTTGTATATCTGCGCCTGCCTTCGTGTTCACCTTTGGAGCCTATCTTTAACGTGACCTGTGAAATGGGCCACGTGCGTCCATCTGCGATATCCGCCTTGCCCGACATGCCATCCCCTAAGCTGCGCCGTCGTTGCGCGCTGTTTCTGGGCCTCTTTACTAACTGGCGTATGTGCCTCATGGCCTGCCTTCGCCACATTTTTTGCCAGCAGTAGTAGACCCGTTATCCAACCTGGGCAGCCTTCGGAACGAACTTATGCTGCCGCCCGATTTCAAGAACGAGTCCGTTGGGCCAGGTGGAGACCCCGACCTCGACGAGCACGAGCACGACCTGGACGAGATGATGATCCTGGGCACGACGCCTGATTTTGCACGCACGCCCACCGACCATTTCTTCCGCTCACCTTGCCTTCCCCATGGCTTCCCCACGCACGGGCTGCTCCACATTCCCTCTCCACATTCCTCTCCCGGGCCCCTGGCAAAAGCAGCGCCACCGCCGCCGTCAGGCGGCGGTAGCAAGGCCGCTAGTGGCAGTGGCAGCGGCCACATCGGCGCTGCCGCCGGTGGTAGTGGGGGCGGCGTTGGCGGGGCGTTTGGTTCACGTGGCACCAGCCCGCCTAGCGAGGGCAACGGCGCGGTCGTTTGCGCAGGTGCCTTGAAGCCAGCTTCAGGTCCCTATGGGCATCATCAGATGATTGTTCCGGCTCCCTTGCTAGGCATGGGCCGTCTGTCGGATGGAGAGGGCCCCATCGGCTGTCCAGGCGATGATGACGACGACGAGCTGATGGGAATGTCGCCAGACATTCCGACGCTGAAATCTATGAACGGTCCCTTTATCCGGCAACCCGGCTTCGGGGCATTCCTGAAGCAGCAGGCAGCCAAGAGCGCGATAGCAGCGGCTGGCGGAATATTGCCGCCTCTGGACATACTCGCACCTGCCGCAACCGGCGGAAGCTCCGGGAATAGTGGCGACTTGCCAACGGCGTTGTCCTTCGCCGGGGGGCTCAGTGAGCCCCCTACCTTGGAGCTGTAGCCGCCAATGTAGCTATTGCGTCGTCTTTACTGCTGGGAAGTTTGCTACGACGTGCACGGGTTGGGGGCCTTGCCGGCTGATACGTGTTTTACACATTTTAGGTCATTTCACAGATCTATCATATCAAGCAGCCGGCAGCCGCAGCAGCGGTGACCCGATATGTAGATGTTAAGGAAGATCCGTCCCGGCGATTTGCGTCGAGGCGGCCAGTGTTGGTGCTGGTGCGCCAGTGCAACCATTATGATGCATGTGTACGTCTCATTGTCGACTTAACGCGGGCTAGAGCGGTGCATCGACAGACCCGCTGAGGCATGTGCCCATACACAGCAGGGGCTCAGGACGCCTTACCCGATGTGGTGGTGTCTACCTTCCTGCCTGACTACGTGCCTTCTTGCCTGTTTATTCCTAGTCGTTGCTGGTTGTAGGCTTATAGCAATCCTCCCTGAATCTTGCGGTGATTTTTAAGTGTTAGCCGGTATCTCGTGGTACTTTGATGTTGTTCTTTAATGGTAAGGAAGTTCGGGGCGTGGATTTTCAGTTCGGCGAATATTCTGGTGGTGATGGTGGTGGTGGTGGTGGTGGTTGGCGGCCGTGGCACGTTTGTAGTGTGCGAATGCAGTGAGTGGTGGCGGGAGGCGCCCGCCGTCCCGATCTCTGGACAGCCCCTTCTGCATCCAGGCGCTTCGTTGTCAACACGCTCATGACATGGCGTTTGTCACGTTGGCCAGTGAGTCAATGCTCGGCCTGCGGTATCGTTTGGCCGCTTGCCCTTACCCTTTCATGGACGCTACGGCGGGGGCCTGGCCTAATTTGGTCTGGGCTCGCCTGGTCTACTCTGTGCGAGATGCACGTTGGAAGCATTGGAGCATTACGCATAGCATAGTTCCTGAACGGAGCGAGGGATCAGCGGGCAGGGCCCACCGTTACTGACAAAGGGACGAGGACACGGGCACGCCGGGCGCAAAGAGGGGAGCCAGGTGCATGGCCAACATGCGCCGACCCTTAGGGTCTGAGGCCGTGTGGGGGACGTAGGACGGGGGCGAATGGGCAATAGATGGGAGAGACAGCGTATAGATAATTAGGTATGGGCAGTGTCCCAACTCCTTAGCATAGAAAGCCGCTCTTTGTTTTCCATTGGAATCTCATATTTTCTGAGTGGGTTTTGATTATAAATTACTGGTCTTCGTTGAGCAAGAGATGGTCATGATCACATCGAGGGATCGCGAAACGAGTCGGAGCTTTCATTTGCTGCGAGGCATGTGACGACGTCTGTGCAGGTAGCCGAACGGAACGGACGGACATACAGACGGAAGGACTAGCAGACAAGCAGGGATCCTGCGTCGGTTCGGTCGACCAGGGCTTTGCGCTTTTTCCTCCACCAGGCCTTGCCTCTACTTATCTTCTTTTGTTGTCTCTAAAGCGCTTTTTATTGGCCGCCGAGATAAAAAGATGTGAGGGCAGCTGCTGGGAAGGGTCGGCAAGATGAGGTTGGAAAGCACAGTAGGAACCGATCATGTGTGCACACGTGGCGTGGCAGCGGAATGTGAGGGTCGTGTGAGGGTCGTTGTGATAGTGGGGGCCTTGGGACCTGTGGGGGCCTCGTGCGGTTTGGGACGTTGCTTCGCTCGGTATACAATCTGGTAATGATGTGCAGTACGCATTGTGCTTCGCTTTGTCTTTGTCTTTGGCACTTTTTTTTGCCTCGCCTTTTAAGTGTATGGTGGCACGGAGAATAACTCTTTGGGCTTGGCTCATCGGCTGACTGTGGAGACTGTGGAGAGCCTTGCCTGTCTGCTTGTGCACCTCATCAGTTCATTTGCCTTCCAGTGGAGTGCTTCTTCCTCGAACTCGTCGGAGCGGGATGGGTCCTACTATTGAATGGGTGCTGCCTAATGCGGGCTTTACCCCTTTTTCTACATCCACCCTGTTGCTGAAGCCCCATCACTAGTTCCGCGCGCAGCGACTGCGCACTGTCGTACACTTCTATATTACCGTTGATCTATAGGCTTACCGTACCTGCCGCACTCGGCGGTAGTAATTTGGATTCCAATCTGCCGGCCCTGTTAACGTGGGTTGGCCTAGGGCGGGCTACGGTGACGCACGGAGCTTGCGGTGAGATCGCATAGCGACTGGGGACTGGGAAGAGCGGCACCGGGCGGCGTGAGTGGAGTGCCGCCCAATGAAGCGGTGGCGTGCGAGGCTGACATTTGCCTCGCCGTGGCCGTGGCCCACCACAGCCCATATAATTTCAGTGGAGACCCTTGGGGCGCAATGCCTGTGGAGACCGATCATGCCAGTTACGGTTACCTGCACCGATGGGCCGCAGCCGCTGCCGCTGCCATCTTCCCCTCAAGGGGCCCGCTGGAACACGTTGGCTTCCCCTCCCGGGGCTCATGCGCTCGCTGCTCCAAGCAACCGTGCCTGCTGTGGTCACACTGTTTGCGACGCCATATTGATAGTGCGCATGATGAATATAACAGAGGCTATGGTGTTGGTTAATACCTATAAAGATTTGATAGCTCCAGGGGGAGTTGTTAGCCGCGGACAGAGGCTGGGCATGATGCAATGTTGCGTCATCGCGAAGGAGGACACGGATGGTGCATGCTACCAAACTGCGAAGGGCGGGTCTGGACCGTATAACTGGTACAGTTGCCTGCACGAGAACGCAGCAAGGTGTATGGAATTGGCGCCGAGGCACTCAAAGCGGCACTCACCACGTGCACACTTAAACACCTCCCCGCGGCCTTTCTCACGCCCTTTCCCTGTCAATGTCGGTGTTTGGGCGTAGCGGCATGACTGCAGCCCGCGCCCTACGGCGCCCGCCTCGCCGTATTGCTGAGGCATAATCGCAGGTTCACGCACATTTTTAGCTGCGAACTGGGAGGAACATTTCTGCTGCCTGGCGCCGGCAGCTGGAGGCACAATGGGGCTTGTAAGGCATGGAATGGGATAATCCGAAGTGGGACAGATATCCGCTTTTACTTTTATTAGGTTTGCTGTACAGTCTGGTTGGGAGCGCGCGACCAGTCCGACCAGGGTGGAAATGCACGCGTGCTCATATGTTTGCCTGTACGTCTGTCTGTACACATATAGCCTTGTGTGTTAGCACATGTACATGTGCTGCGAGCGAATAGGTGGGTGGGTTGTGTTTTCGCGAAGCTGCTGTTAGGACGAAGCTACGTAGGGCCGGATTTAAGCGGAGGTGGTGGCATGACGCTCCTACTCTGCCTGTCACGCTGGCTCGAAGTGGGTTTTGCTGTTACAGACTTGCTGATGCTACAGTTGCTAAGTTAATCCTGTCTGCCCCCAGCACCTACCACTGCTTCGATGTTGCATTCCCTTACCGGTCCTTGGACACACTTGTGTACGACACGCGGCTTGTCCCTGCCGCACATAGAGAGGAAGAGAGATTTCAATATCGTGAAAAGGAAAATGATGACTAAAGGGAGATGTTGGAGTGCTGATCACCGACTTGCAGTAGGCTGGCGGGCAGGATCAGATAGGTTTGGGAGGAACGACGTTGATACACGCGCGCAAGGCGAGTTGGAAAAATGGAAGCGGAATTGGAATAAGGGGGGCCCCAGGTGTTATCTTCTTCACAGTACTGGACGACAAGGCATTGAGCCATGGACAGTTACGTGCATCGGGCGGATCAGGTAGCACATTACCGGCGAAGAATGGCCGGGTTTCCTGAATACGTATGGATGGATGGATGGATGCGTATTAGTGGGCAGCTCGTGGCGAGTAGTTCGCACTGCCGTGTTGCTGAGAACAGCCCAGAGCTGTCGTACAGTTAAGTGCATGGGACCTGATCACAATTTGGGCCAAACGATAACGGAACGGGGCCGACGTGCCCGGGGTAGCTTGGGGTGTTTCTTTAGCTGGATAACCTCGTAGAACTGCGGTCGGACTCTTCATGGTGGTGTGTTGTGCGGAAGGGGGAAGCAGGAAGGTTCGCAGTTGCTGCACGTATGTAAACTTGTGGGAGGGCAAACGGGTTCTATGGGTGGCGGCGGCCGCCCCGCGCTACAGTGGGAGCGGTTACGTTGCCGTGTGAAGAAAGGGACGTTTTTGTATGCAGGACCGCTGAGCTGATTTTTCTATGGGGACTCTCTTTCGGGCGTGTTGAGCGCGCCTTTGCATTATGTGTATGGGTCGTGGGCAAATCCACGCTGAAAGTTCTTTTCCACCTTTGTTTTATGTTACTCAAGTAAAAGATAGCATCCTCTGTAAATTACATACTTGGTAATCGATAGGGACCCGGTGGCCTCAAGAAAGAGTTAACCTAAGTCAATGCTTATCCTGGGTAATGGTTTAGATGTTGAATGAAAAACACGGGAGTGGCTATTTATGCAGTACCAGCGGGTATTGAGTTGGTCAGAGGGGGAAAATCGAAGAAATCAGGCGGAGGAAACATTTCCGGCTCCTATATAGGTATGAAACCCTTACCAATGTGTCTCACCTAGTTCATCAACTAGGAGGAGGAAGTTAAAGCAAGCTAACGTGCGTGTTGCGGGATCGCTCATTAGGTGCGTGACCATGCGAATCCTACCTTTGTCCGCATGCTTATTTTCCAGCTGACATGCAAGAGGTATTGGACCGTGCCAAAAAGTGTTTGGCAGCTATTAATGATCGGATGAAAAAGTGGGAATCAGAATCGTTCGTTCTGAATCTTCCTGAACGTGACTTTTCTGTGAATGATCACGTACCTCTTGAGCACACAAAGCTTGCGGATCCATGTTCAACGAAGATTTTTTGCCCTCGATTTTTCACAACCATTCGCTGGGAGCGGATAACGTTCGCTCATTAGGCCCGTGATGCGCAGATATGGGGCGATCTGGATCGAATTTTTGTGACGGGACCCGGCCGCGTCGCGATATGCGAGAACCGTACGAAATTCGAGTGCTCGACATCAATATTTCAAGCAGCTATATTTCGCTTTGCTTGATCACGCGATAAAAAAGCATTCTTGCTCGAATGGGCCTCCAAGCTCCACAACATAACGTTGCGCAACTTGCGCACTCGTCAGAAGTGACTAAAAAATCGGAAAAAGTCGAACAAAAAATCAAACAACGATTATGAATTATCATCGTCGTGATGAACTCTGGTGATCGGGTTCCATAAAAGCCCATGGGGCACTGATGAGCATGGCTCCGTTGCAGCCGAATGGAAGCAGACCACAAAATAGACTACCAAATAGAACAATTGGAACTATAAAGTAATAGAAAGCGGAAAACTAAAACCGATACGCAGATTTGTGCTGACCGTCACCCTGGGCGCCGCCGATGTCGTCACCAATTATCCGATTGCCCGCCAGCATCAGTTGAGGGTTTGAGGTTCGTCTAGAGTTCCTCTTCATGACACACATTTCATTTCGCTGAAACAAGGATCATGTGCGCGCTGTTGTGGGGTTATGGGCGTGGTTTCGGCGCCAGATGCATGTCCTAAGAGTTTGCAGAGTGCGCGTGTAATGTCGTTGGGATAAAAATTCCTAATTTCTTTACGCGGTGAACACTGGATCTACAATCAGGATTAAGTTCGGATATTGCACTTGTTCGGGTGCGGGAAGAAAGGTCGGTTACGGATGGGTCTACAACATTGACTGATCTCACGCGGACGGGAAGTTATGCGCCAGGGGCATTTTGGACGCCAGGGCGTGCTAACCAAAAAAAGGGGAAAAGGGATGGCTCTGTGGCACGGTGATGCCGAGCTGTTGTGGCAGTATGTGGAGCATCCGCGGGGTGTCATGCTTTCTAAGTCGTTACTGTGTCAGCAATGTGCAGTAGGAGTCGATCCCGTCCGGGCCTCCCTCCGCAGCACCACATCAAGGATGGTCAAGAATGGTCACATGGAGGGCATAGCTGAGGTCATACAGAACCCCCTAACATTATCTCTTCCCAGAGATCTCACTATTAAAATGCCGTGTCTTATCCCTGATCTGCATTTTATTGGGTTTCCTCTGACTCGCCGTTGTTTTGAGTTTCATCAGCTAGCAACGGCTATGGGCCCCTACACCGCGACAGAGCCTCGTTCGAACCACCTGGCATCCGAAAGGCGACGTACGGCGGTACGGGCCTCATCATCACAATGTGGCATCATGACATGCCTTGCGTTGGCTTCCGGTCCAGCTGTCTGATTCCTCTGGCTTTCCTGATTGATTAATTACCTATCGGCTTTATGCCCAAATCCACAACTCACGGACGATGAATTAAATAAATTTGGAGGTTGGCCCGAGCCCGTGCGATTTCGGTTGCTGAACATCTGGCGCATGAGCTGGGTGGCACATATGATTTTAAACGTACCGAAGACCAAGACAAAAGAAGGTCATCAACACACCTACACGTGTTACTGTAATGAATGTTTTACTTTGCCGGAACATTTTACCAACCCTCCCATGCAAAAGGCCAACGCCCCAAATACCAACCCAAAGGACATCACTGCGCTGGCTGTCTTTTCGACGGCCTTGTTCAACCCAGACCCCACCTGGATATGACATCCAGGAGCCAAACGGGTAACGGGAAAATTGCTTTCCATGACAAAAAAAAATGTCCACCTAGCCATTAATCCCTCCGCTTGCACACGTATGTGTAACGCCCCCAACAAGTCCGACAGCAGAGGCACCATTCCGCAGTGAGGAAGGCACTTGCTCGAAATTGAAATTGAGCTATGTGGTACGACTAAAACCCGCCGGACCGTGACCTTTGCCTGATCTCGCAGGAGACTGCAAGCCTGCTGTACCGAACCCGAATGTGCGAGACGTACACCGCGCGTCGGATCAGCTCCCAGATCAAAAGCCAGATTGGCCAGGTTTGGGCGGTTTGGGCGGCTGGGAGCACCAGGCACGCCAAAGCAAGCATAGGAAGGCGACGGCAGAGCACAGCGGACCGCAAGTACTTGTCTGATGGCATCCAAAAATCCATATTATCCTGGATCGAAGCAACTATACCATCAGCGAAACAAGGGCACGTCGCTTAAATAAAAGGAGTCCACCCTTCTCAACCATTATACAGAAGCCGGCCCCTCGACGTACGGTAGAGGTACGGTATGGTTATGACAATGTAAGATCGCATCATCCGCCCGTTCTCCATAGCCGTATAGCCGTATAACCGTTCCTTCTATGTTTGTGACAGCAACCTGCTGATAATCGCGGGGGTTAACAATCATTGGAAACACTTCATGTAACCCTTACCTGCAAACTTAAGTAGAAGTATACCACAATTGCATTAAGCAGAGGAACCCATATCCCCCATCGTAACCCACACTTCCTGGCGCGAGGTAGCGTCCTCTGACGCTACCTCTGAAAGTGTCCTATACATATTAAAACAAGGAAAGCACTGCAGGACCTCCATCACCACACCACTGCTCGCGTATGCTAGTCCCTATGACTGCTGCACATCTTGCACTTGCGACCTCCTGCAGATGTCATCAGCCGCCATCACCACATCGGGTTCACCTCGCTTCACCACTTCACGCTTTCGCGCCGTTGCGTATTTGGTCCGTCGGAGTGCCGTACGCCCCGTGTGTGTGTGTGTATGGGGGGGGGGCGGACAGTAATAAAACATGGTCACGCGCATCCCACACGATGTTACAAAACGCGTCGTTTACTACTGTGCACGTTAGCTCAGGTACTGTGCACGTTAGCTCAGGTACTGTGCACGTTAGCTCAGGTTCCGCACAGCTTGTGCAGTTGTACAACCCGCTTCGCGTACCAACCCAAATCCACCCACCACGTACACGTCCATATGCAGCTACCTGCCCCTCCCATACAACCTTCCCGCGCCAGAAAAGGATCGTAAACACGTGCCGTACTTCAGCACTCGGGGTACATGGGATGCTCATGAATATGCAACCGATAAGCCGGCTGACGGATGTGTCACACACGGCATGCATGTGTCCCCCCCAAGGGGGCGAGAGACCTCCCCCGCAACGTTTGGAACGCTTCATGCCCGGTGGGGCACGTGGTGTGCATGAAGCCATCTTGCGTGGCCCTGGCTTTGAGGAGACTGCCCTTTTTTTGATGTCCGTGCAGCCGGACGTTGGCACGACGCGCCCATCTTGCTCAAACACGTATGGCGCAATGCACGACGCTGAAAGGAAACGCCGTCCCTCCAAAACCGGTACACGGGTAACTGGTAAGCCGCAAACGCCTTCCTTAGCGTGAATGAATGGTAATTATGCTGCTGCGCACAATGGGGCACAAATGCCCGGGGATATCCCGGCGGCGTGTGGCTGGGGCACTTTGCATGGCTGTACGACCGTACGTTATGACACACACACACACACACACACACACACACACACACACACACACACACACACACACACACACACACGCGCGCGCGCGCGCATACATGACACGGTATCGCACTGCAAAGCAGTCTTGACGACCTGGGCGATGCGCATGTCCACCTTCGGGGCGTTACACGATACCCCTGCGGTTTGGGTCTTCCCGACCCACACACCTGCCCCGCTTCCTTCAGGGGCTGAGGACTTAACGCCCTAAATCTCACGTTTCATTACAGTTGCGGACTTTCGCAGACGGCCAAAAAGCTGCTCTGTACAAATATATTTAAAAGTGGGACGGTGTGACGCGAACGCTAACGGATTTGGGGCAACTTTGGAAACCCACTCTTTTGGAAACACTCCTGGAAACCAAAGGCTTAAGCTCACAGCCACGGCTCGTGGTTCACCTTCACCGGCAGCGCTGCTTCTGACGGCGGTCGAGCCTCAGCCGCAGCTGCAACCGCAGGGCTCGACGTAGGCGCCGACCCTCACGTCGGTGAAGGCCCTGACGTAGCTGCAGACGTAGGCGCCGGTGCCGGCGCTGCTGCAGACGTTGGTGCTGGTGCCGGCGCAGGTGCCGGTGCCGGCGCTGCTGCAGACGTCGGCGCACGGGCAGACGTCGGTGCCGGTGCCGGCGCAGGTGCAGGTGCCGGTGCCGGCGCTGCTGCAGACGTCGGTGCCGGTGCCGGTGCCGGCGCAGGTGCCGGTGCCGGCGCTGCTGCAGACGTCGGTGCCGGTGCCGGCGCAGGTGCAGGTGCCGGCGCTGCTGCAGACGTCGGCGCACGGGCAGACGTCGGCGCCGGTGCCGGCGCTGCTGCAGACGTTGGTGCTGGTGCCGGCGCTGCTGCAGACGTCGGTGCCGGCGCTGACGCAGAAGAAGGCGCACGGGCAGACGTCGGTGCCGGAGGAGCTGCTGCAGACGTAGGTGCCGGTGCCGGCGCTGCTGCAGACGTAGGTGCCGGTGCCGGCGCTGCTGCAGACGTAGGTGCCAGCGCTGACGCAGAAGAAGGCGCACGGGCAGACGTTGGTGCCGGAGGAGCTGCTGCAGACGTAGGAGCTGCTGCAGACGTAGGTGCCGGCACTGACACAGAAGTAGGCGCACGGGCAGACGTTGGTGCCGGAGGAGCTGCTGCAGACGTAGGTGCCGGCACTGACACAGAAGTAGGCGCACGGGCAGACGTTGGTGCCGGAGGAGCTGCTGCAGACGTAGGAGCTGCTGCAGACGTAGGTGCCGGCACTGACACAGAAGTAGGCGCACGGGCAGACGTTGGTGCCGGAGGAGCTGCTGCAGACGTAGGAGCTGCTGCAGACGTAGGTGCCGGCACTGACACAGAAGTAGGCGCACGGGCAGACGTCGGTGCCGGAGGTGCTGCTGCAGCTGCACGCGCAGCCGCACGCGTAGACATCGGTGCATACGCAGACAACAGTGCAGGCGAAGACATCGGTGCACGTGCAGTAGCCGCAGTTGCACGGCCAGGGGCAGCTGCAGCCACAGCTACAGCCACAGCCGAGGTAGACACAGGTGCAGATGCACATACGGGCCGAGTGGGGGCCACACCCGACCCTGAGCGCGATGCAGGCGTCGCACCCTCGGGGTCGCGGGCTTCTGTATCTTTTGTGTTGTACTGCCCCGCGCGTTTACGGCGATTGTGAATTACAAAAGCAGCGATGGCAACAGAGACGACCAGGAGTACGAAGCCGACGGGTGCGACAACAGCAACGATGATAATATTTCTGGTAGACAACCTTTTCTTGCTGCTTCCACGTGGCTGTTCGGGTGACCCCTCGAGTTGCGATCCGGGGGGCGGGAAGGAGACCGGGAACGCGGCAGGGGGCAACTGACGGATGACCAGTGAGTCCACGTCAGTGATGCCGTACGTTTCAAGGAAGGGGGAGGAAAAGAGGGTGATGGGCTGTGATGCAGCAAGCTGGCTGGCGAAGGCATCCACGGAGGTGCCTGGCGGTGGGCCCAGGTCCGCGGCGAAGATAATGCTGCCCTTTCGCAATTCAATGATCGTACACGAGGTCGCACGGGTCATTTTCTGCGTGTTTTGGGGGGTAAGTTTGAGGCGAGGTTACGAACATTCCGAACATTCAAGGTTACGAACAAGTGACGAGGCCAACGTGGGAGGGTGGGAGGTTGGAGCTGCTAGGCCCCCGAACTCAACGCGGCAGTTGGTGCGTCGCGGGTTCAGCTGGCCGACACGGTGAGACGGATGGAAGCGGCGAAAATCAAACCCATTCCCGTAAGGTCCACACACACGGCAATATGTGCGCTGTGTGACATCATGCAAGCGGCATACACGGCACTATTGTGTAATGCTGGACAGCGCCGCGAACTGCAAGCGGGCGTTCTCCCGGCGATGGGCACCGGACTGTGTGCCCAGCTACTTTCGTGTGTACCTATCCTACTTATCCTTGGAATGATCCCTGCAACAATAACAACAATGCTCTCTGTATAACGTTGAGGCAGAGATGAACGCATTCATTGTCTGTTCCAACGATAAAATGCGACGAGAAGAGACGGCTCAAATCGCCAAACACGCTATCTGTGCGACTCAGAAGAGGACATCCTGTCCTGTCCCTCAACCGCCCCTCTGTTACCAGCATTTGACCTTAGATGTACGACATGTACGAGACATAGCACTTTCAGCGATTTCAGACCAGGGTTGCCCCGACAAGATCCCTTATCATTACGCCGCATCCCCCCCATTCCACGTGCCACACTTGCTATGCTGTGTCGCCCCGCGACCTTTGGACGTTACACCTCTTGGTGCTATTCTGAAGTACAAATAAGAGCGCCCTCTGCTTAACTCCCACATTCCACCCCATCTGTGCCAGTCCGCACACACCCCCTTTGGCAGCGAGGAGGCAAGGACAGGTGTTAGAGATGCTCTGGCTAATTTGCAGCGGCTTCATCTTCCAGCCACATCGCGCCTCCGTACACCACCTACAACGTTTCTGAAGGGGCCCACTCCTCCTTCGGTTTTAAGCCCCTTTCCTTGGTGTCCCTGTGACCTGAGGTCCTGGTGATCGTGCCGGTATTTTCTCATCCTGCCTTCTGCTGCCTTATCCATCTATTTTTCTTTCCTTTCCCTTTTCCTTTCCCTGAATCGTATTCCGCTGCTTAGACCCTCATCTGCAGTTGCACACATCCCCTCTGTTAAGAAACGTACGGAGGAGCTCAGATGCCCTTTCCCCCAGTTAAGACCTCAGCTCAACTCGCCTGAAGTTCGGCGCAGATAAGCGCTTTGAAGGCGTTGGAAGCTTCCGAAGTCCCGACGAGGGCATCGAAATCAGCGCCCACAAGCCTGGCCTCAATGGTTAATGACGATGGCGGCGGGAGAGGCGGCGGGAGCGGCGTCGAGGATCCCCCGGGGGCGTAAATCGGGGGCGGCGACGAGCGGAAAGGTGAGTAGGCCGGCGGCGAGATCAGAGGGATGGGTGCGGAGGGTGTCTTCTGCGGTGATCTCGGAGAGAGCTCCGGGTCGCTGGGATGTGGCGGCGGTGGTGGAGAACTGCTGCCAGCGGGCCGTAAAGGCGCGCCAGGGGGTGGTGAGGGTGGTGACGGCATTGGCGGTGGTGAAGGGGGTGCTGGCGTGCGAGGTGGTGGTGGCGGGGGAGACGGAGGGAGCGGGGAGGGAGGCGGGTGAGGAGAAGGCATTGGCGGCGGAGGAGGTGGTGGCGGTCCTGGCGGCGGCGGCGGCGGCATGGGTCGCGGCGATGGTGGCGGTCGTGGCGACGGCGGCATGGGTCGCGGCGATGGCGGTGGCCGCGGCGACGGGGGTTCTGGTGGAGGTGGTGGGGGTGACGGCCGCGGTGGCCGGGGTGGCCGCGGTGACGGGGGTTCTGGTGGTGGCGGCGAGGGTGGCGGACGCGGCGGCCGGGGGGGCCGGGGTGACGGTGGCTCTGGTGGTGATGGCGAAGGTGGCAGCCGCGGCGGCCGGGGGGGACGAGGTGACGGCGGTGACGGTGCTGGTGATGGTGGTGAACGCACTGGCGGTGAACGAGGCGGTGGTCGAGGCTCCGGGGGCTTTGGTGATGGCGGCCGCGGTGAACGCGGACTTCGCGGCGGCGGCGGCTGCAACATTGGCGCAAGCGGCGGCAGTGGAGGGGGCGGTGGAGGAGGCGGTGGAGGTGGTGGCGGAACCTGCAACGGTGGCGGTGGAGGCGGTGGAGGTGGTGGCGGAACCTGCAACGGTGGCGGTGGAGGTGGTGGTGGAGGTGGTGGCGACGTCGGCGACGGCGGCGGGCGCGGTGTAAATGGTGGCCAGGGAGTGTCCGGTGGGAAGTCAGGGGGAAATGGAAGCAAGTAGCTAGGCGGCATCGGGATATCGCCCGGTGGGAAAGGTACAAAAACCGGCTCCCCTTGGGGGGGCGGTGAGTATTCGTAATCCTGGTAAGGCGACGGGTAGCTGGGGGGCAGGGGGGCATGCATGAAGCCAGAGGGCGAGTCGGAAATATCTACCGGAGACACTTGAGATAGTTGTCGAGAGCGGCCTTCAAAATTTGCCTCCGTCCTGGCCAACATTTCCTGCAAAGCATTGTTTTAGGGCGGGTGCGATGAGGGCACGGCAGTGTCAAAAGGTGAGCCAAAAGCCCGCTCCTTTGGTGCTGTGCTGGGACTGTAAACCAATTGGGTGGGACCAACGAAGGCAACGAAGGCTTGTTCACCCGGCTGCAATAAAATCTATTATTACACGAGTTCGCAGAGGGCTGGCCAGGCAAAGAGCACGCGCAATCTACCGGACTACGCGAGCAGTAACCCCAAAAGCGGTAACCCAAATAAGCTCAACCTCTAGGAGGGCCCACGGGAGGATGGGGCTGCGTCTGGTACTGCAGTATTTGGTTCTCATGACCAGTTGCCGCATCACCGCATGATGATGTGCTTCAGACCACACAATTGCTCACCAGGGTTTCACGGACCTCGGCGCTGAGGAACCAACCGTGACCTATCCGTCATTATCCTGCCTGTTCCTAGGCCCACTGCCTTCCCGAGTGCCACACATCTTCCGGCTTGGGCAAATGAAAGATAGGGAAAAGCACACAGCCTATACGACTCACCCCGATATTGTGCCTGAGGCGAAGTACAGTGGGCATCTGGTCGCCGGCCATTGCAGTGATGACGATTTCCTGCTCTCCAGGTGAGAGGGTGGCAGCTTTGATGACGCCATGAACTTGCGTTTCACTGCAAGGGCACCTGATGACTCGCTCGACTTGGAATCCGCCAATCGCGACTTCGAGCTTTACGTGTGGTACTGCGATGGAAGGTACGGATTGGTAATGGGGTTAACAAACGAGGCGCGGTGTGCAATAAGGCAGTAGAAGGAAGTGTGAGTCGGACGTTAGCGGAAAGGCGTACGGCCAAGCGGTTCGAGACGCGCGGCCGTCACGGCTGGCGAAATGGACGATTCGGGATATAGCACATCACCAGTCCCGAGAGCGTTCAAGGCGGCAACCCGGGTCAACATCAGCGATGTAAACATACATAACATGACCAGCCAAGGAACTCTAACTTCCTCCAGGAAATGGAGTTCAATCATTCTTTCTCAAATGTACAGAGCTGTATGGTTTACGGGTCGCAGTAGGTGCCAACACACCGACCTCAGCAACACTCCGGCGCTAGCTGAGGCCAAGTAAATATTCACTAGAATGCAACAACCGAATACGATGCGCAACATTTATTTAAACTGAATTGCTGTGAATTAATTATATTGGTGTGTACTTACGCAATCCTCCCTAAGTCGCTCAGGTCATCGGCGCAAATCGACAATTCAGGCAAAGGCACAGGCGCTGCTGGCATGCAACGAACGTCATCTGCATAATACAAACCCGTAACATCTATACATTTCTACCGTTGCTCTGTATCGCTAAGTGTGACTGAGGCGGCGTGCTGAAGATGCCCGAAGGCGGTTACACAATTGACCGCCGGACCAATCGGGCATCATCGCCAGCCGTAGGCCCGACGTAATGTTCACACGTATCACTGATGTGAACGAAAGCTGTGATCCTGAGTGGCGCGGTAACCGCCGCCGCAACGCGTTACCATCGCCAATACCCGATCCTAAGCCCTTCTCACCTGGTGAGGTCACGTCGATGGAAAAATTCACATCGTATAATCCTTCTACAGTCGGTATTGCGCCAAAGTGTATCGCCGTCAAGTAAAGAGCTTGGTTGCTGATGCGCGCCGACCGGGCAACCGGTACTAGTAACAACACCAAAGCCAGGAGCACCGCCGCTCCATTCCACCTTCCAGTCATTATCAGTATGTCTTAACCTGTCTCCCTGGTTCGCCGGAATAATCGGAAGCTACTTCGGAAAGGGATGAAGATGGCCGTCAAGGCTCGGCGATGCCCCGATGCTTGGCTCTGAGAGCGCAAGCTCAGGTATAAAATAAAAGTAATCGACAAACAGGTTCTGAGGTGATGATTGCGATGTGGTAGCAAGGGTTGCAGACGCTGCAACCTCAGTCAGTTATAGCAAGGGGTTGCCCCACCCGGGCTATGCGTGAAACTTCGCATTACGCGGCTCTAACAAGATCAAGGTCTATACGGGAAAAAAATATGAGACAATGTCTGAAAGAAAGCTAAGAATAGTACTTGATGATGTACGATGGCCGATCATCACTGCCAACAATAGTGCCACGCGAGGGATCTAACGGTTGGCGGGCGGCCCAACAATGGCTAAAAATCAATATCTTTAAGAACATTAAATTTATACACTTAATTTATTTCCCTTCAGCACCTGGAACTCAATACGTAGCGGGTATCTTAGGGTTGACCTTAGTCAGAGACAGTTAGTTGTCGGTGGGCGCATCAGCAAGAAGGTCAAAGTGTTTAGGCATTCGATTATTAAATCATTCTTTGGTTGCAACGGATAATTTGGTGACAAGCCAGAAGGCTGTATGTTATGGCGTTACTGCACCTACACTGACGGCATACCTGTACCCCAAGCCACATAAAACAATATAGTATTGAGTTTAAAGCTTTCATAATTCTGTATTATTAGCATTATACTATTCTTTCAAGCCTACGATGGCCAGTATTTAAGTTATGGAGATGCCATCGGACTGCGAACATTTCCGGACGCAAAACTAGAGATCGAGGTATTTAATGAAATGACTGATACTTTATATAAATCTTGCCTTGTTACGTGACAAGATGGGGCCGGGCACGCAGGCAGCGGACGTAATAAGGGCAATCGCTTCGGACAGATGTGCTTAAAATAATTAGAGTTTGCATGGAAAGATGCGTGTGGTGGTACTTTGCACAATCTACACCACGTATGGCCTAGGAAAAGGTTTTAAGCAACCACGCGGGTACCCACCGCACACGATTGCTGGCCTCCTGCAGCGCTTAGCAGCGATGGCCTAGCACGCCGGGTGTCATTCGCCGGCGCAGCGGTGCCATCTTCACTGGAACTGCTACTAACCTCCAAGATGCATCTGTGGTAACTCTTAGTTGGAAAAGAGTGCGAACCCATCGTGCAACCACGCTTCATTTCCTTAAACCGCTGCAACTCGATCGTGCTGGGCACAGATGCGCACTTTCCAAGCGAAATGTCTTCGTTCATGTGCGCACCGCGGTGCCATGTATCAGAATGTCATTTACTCTGGCGACGGTAGCAGCAAAATTACAACCTTGCTGAGAGTCTTCCTAACGTACGTACGTAGGTCTGCTGATGCAGCGAGTGGGACAGGCGAAATGAGTGGGATAATCTATTCCGGCCTCTTCACCCCTCTTGAAGCACTGTCCGATTCCTGTTGGCAACCTCATAAATAAGAATGCCAGCAGAAGAAAATCAATAGATGCAGTTCTGAATGGAAGTAAGAATGGCGACAACGAATTATGTTGGAATACGCCATGCGAACCCATTGTAAGGAATGCGTCAAGGGGGGCCGCCCGTGACGGAGTCCAGCGGCTAGATGCCGCCAGATAAGGGTTTATTTGCTGTAGATGCACCCATGCCCGTACGGAATGTGTCCCTCAGACAACGAACGAACCCAGATGACATTCAACATTCACTGCATTCGTTGCATATATGGTGTGTGGATAAGCCTGCTGAAGCCGAGCTATTTAGGGTTGAGTCGGTTAGCTAGCCAGGGGGTACAGTGGTGTCTGTTTCCTTAATCGCAGAAAAGCCTTGGCAGGAAGGACATGAGAAATCAAGTTACGTGTGTATGAGAGGATTTGTTTGTTCAGGACATGATGCATGCCAACGCTGTATGTGCTACGTACGTCAGCTTGCAATCTGCGCTTGCACGGACGCAGGAGTCCATGCGCCTGTTAAAAAAAGCAACATATGAGGATACGTACCTACCTAAACCTGCTTTGCATTTACTTGGGCATGTGTACAAGGAACGCGAACAATCATAAAAGTGTGATGACAATTTCGGAACAGGTTGTAGGTATATATGGTTAATCCTACTCATGCCTATCTAATCGACACGTATTCACAAGTCGTTATGTAAAATCCGTGAATATCTTTATCTTAAGCAATACAAATAATGCCAATTTGCAGGAAGGATTCGTTAAGATATATACCTGAGGGGACTTACAACTAATAACGCGGCATAAGCTATCTATGCTGAAGCTGTCGACATGCATGCATCACACAAATAAAAGACAGCTGTGCCGAAAGGAAGCACATAGGTAGCTTATATTTCAAGTTGTAAAGTCCTGTATGTTTAATTCGCTGCTGTGTGTAGCATGGAGTTTGGTCACATACGCATATTAGCATCAGATCATCGAGCGAGACAGCAATTCAAGCATTTCACTCAGCTTAAAAGATCCAAACCACATGAAAACTTTCTTGGCATAAAATGAAATTGGTTCATATATGCCTTATTGACAAGAGTACGCTCCGAGCCCTCGACCGGGTTTGACAGACCACGCAAGGACATCAAGCCGGGCCTTGATCATCATGTAATAGTGACTCGTAAGATGCTTGATTTCTGCTTGCAATGGACCCACGTGATGGCTGCGGGGCAGTGCTTTCATTTGACATGCCTGGGACCTTTTTCCCCTTGAGATTGATCAACAGGTCAGATGTGACCAGATCCTGCTTTTAAGCGAGTATATATGACTATCGAGCCAAGAAAGAGTTAACATCGTGCAGGCCCTTTGATACCGCCAGATGCTATCCGTGTCTGTACGTCAAAACTATTAAAAAATATAACTACTAAAAAATATAACTATTAAAAAAATATAACTATCAAAAATGTATGACTATTAAAAATATATAACTATTAAAAACCGTCTCGCTTGGCGGAACTGGGATATGCCCATGTCCTATCCAGCGGCCAGCTTTGCCATGGCTGGTGGCGATGATTGAACAGGCTCCTTCGGCAGGTGTGCTGCGGTAAACGAACTAGCTGTCGCCAGTGATATAAAGGGCACGGACGGCCTTTTCTTGTCTAAATTCGTGGTCAAGCCAGGTGCGCACCGCAGGATGCATGCATGGTTGTTGTTGGCTTTGACCAGCACGCAGATGAAAGGGTAGTACGTATGGCTTCATGGCGCCTGGCAGTTGCGTTAAATAGCTTGAATACGGCTACTTAATGGCTTAAAAGAATTATTGCACTTATTCATAATCTGATGGCTAATTTGAGGCGTGTTGAGTCCGTAAGTGTACGGAAGCAGCTGGTCTTGCTGCTGTGGCACCGCCCTGGGAACTTTATTATTTCTAACTGATCGCCAGCAGTACCCTTCGAATACCTATTGGACATACTGGGCTGGAGCCAGAATCAGCAGGACTTGCTCAATTGTCCTCAAAATCTCTCCTATAGAATTAGGGTCTGGGTGGGTGCACGGCGTCGGTAGGTAGTATTATTACGGGCTGTTCCAGGTGGCTGGGATGGTGCGCTGGATTAGTCGCTTGTATTGTGGCGTGGTGCACGAGTGCCCCTATAATAATATACCAATGCTTACATGACATCCGACAAACCAACGTCGCTTCCCAACTGAAAAGGCACATGGTAACTACTAACTAGTGTAAGTCGAGGAGAATGAGTCTAAATCCTAATTGATGCCTGCCTACAGATGAGGCCGCAATTAAAATAATTGCATGCTATTATCATCACACTGACGGAGGTGGTGCTAAAGTCCTACTGCGGGCAAATCCATAGCCTGCCTCTATGGCCGTTCAGCTTTCGGTATTGGATGGCACTATTACCCTTCCCACCTCAGGTGGTTGGTTTGACCAAGCGCGGCACCATACTGCAAGTTCGGGTGCCCTAACTGCACAAAATAAACGGCGGAAATTCTGTCCGCATCATAAAGTCGCACTGCCGTGCACACCTGCAGTGGAGTTTGAATGCCCTCAAAATATGGGCCAGACATATATATGTCCCTTAATGGGAACAGCTCCCTAGCTCGTCCTAATGTCTGGTGCCTGTGTGCGTCACCTAGGCTTGCGCTAAAAACTTTGGCATCTGCCTAACTATCTCGATTGGGCTATCACGCCAACCTAATAGTGGCCACCTCCTCGACCACCCAAAGAACGTCCACGGCCGAAGCTTGGAGGGGGATTCTGACCATACATCGGTGGCGGTGGGAACATCTGCGGCTGCGCGAACATAGTGCACGAACATAGGCTGCGGCTGCGCAAGGAAAGCAGGTTGAGGCTGCCAAGGCTTACCGTTGCCGCTGTTGTGCTGCTAATAAGGACGAGTGCTGTCTATGTCTGCTGGACGTTGGTTCGCAGCCTTCGGGTTGGCAGACTCACTCATCGGGTTGAGTCCATTCCGATCGATCCTTTACCTCCTTGAGGACTTCGTTGAACACTTTCCGGTTTGAGGTCGTAAAGCCTGATGGTGCCGTTTGTTACCTCACTGTTAGGCTGAAGCACCAGGTTAGATCTGACGAAGTAGGCGTTCCGGACGTCCAGGTGAAAATGGTTGACCCGGGCTCCATGGCGGCAGAGTCAGACACCGAGGCTGGCTTCGGTGATAAGCATGGACAGAACAGGTCGGAATTCTTCCGCAACGTGATCTTGAATCACTTCGGTGATGGAGTTGCAATTGTGGACGCTGTTGCCGACTAGCTGTGCAAATTCAAATTCTTAGTCCAGGTGTACGTATGTCCAGGCTTGCCTGGTTTATTTAGGTCGTTTGGCCTCCGCATTGTGGTTCGGGATTGTGCTTCTGCAATTATATCGACTCTGCATTTTGTGTCCACAACCATTCATACATACATCTCCATCCTGCTTTGCTTACTGTTGTTATGTACGTGCTTAGGTAACCCTCGATGGTAGCTTGTACGACAAGTGCAGCTGGCTTGCTCGTAGAGGCTGGCGTGCAGGGTGCCTGCGGCCTACTAGTGTATCCCTATATTGCTGATGCTCTACAACAGCGGATCCCAGTTAGAGCCAAGGGAAACACTGTATAGACAAACAATTGTATGGCATTTCACATACTATCGTCCAAGAACTTGACTTCGTATATAAATTCTCTATAAGTGAAGTCTACGCATTTCGTTATGGGATGGAGCAGGCACCGATGGGTTATTGCCTGTTCTCACATTGTCCCTGTAAGTTTTTCTCCCTGCAGTCCGTGCTCACTCGTTGCACTGAAATGTATATTTATATGCATGCACCACAAATAAAGCTCCACCCGCCCGGACCCAGGGTTATATTCTTATGATCTGCAGTCCACGCTAGAGAATGATCATAGTTACACGTACAAAGTTTCCAGAAGGGCCTCGCATCAGGCATTACAGGACACGGTGAATCATGGGCAAACTGAGGCTGCCGGATAATCATCTAGTCATGCATATGGCACGGCATTGTGGGCACCGCCATTCATGAGGCCGCAGGCACCCTGCACGCCAGCCTCTACGAGCAAGCCAGCTGCACTTGTCGTACAAGCTACCATCGAGGGTTACCTAAGCACGTACATAACAACAGTAAGCAAGGCAGGATGGAGATGTATGTATGAATGGTTGTGGACACAAAATGCAGAGTCGATATAATTGCAGAACGAAGCAAGTTAACATACATAAATTGGTATGCAGGTAAAGCAGCATTATGCAAATAATATATAAATTCACCATCGCCACGGTGATGTAGACGGTTCTCCAGCTTCTTGTTAGTTCTTGCGCAGCTCGTTGTTTTTGGAACGAAGGATTTGAACTTCGGAACTAAGGATCCGAATTTCGGAACCAAGGGTCTCGACTGTCTGTTTGAGAGACCCAACGTCCCGCTCAAGGCGCTCAGTGTCCTTATTCATGGGTGCCAGGTGAATCGAAAGGACGTACAAATCCCAGACTATCAGTCCTGAGCCCAGTGCTATAACCTGAGCCCAAGTTGGGAACGCTTGCGCCACATTTAGATGTATTTCCCTAAGGTTCTCCTTCGTCAATTTGGTGCAAAATGAGCGCCTAAACAACATTTCCACTTTGAAACTGTGTATGGATTTGCTTGGTCGTCTTGGAACACAAGATAGGACCTGTAAGTTGCAAACGTTTATAAAACAAAAATGTCAGAGTATTGTACTCATACCGAAAAGAAATAAGTGATAAAAAGTTGCAGAAGGTATGTACGACGGTGACCGCACATCCCCTCAATCTGAATTTCTATGAAGAGGGGTGACACTTAGATTTCATTTACATATGTAATTAAAATATCGCGCCGGCACGAGTAGGAAATGCGAAAGTGTTCACATTGAGTAAAAAAATACGCATTTCCGTATTTTGCAAACCCTGATTTTTTAAACCGCGTGAGTTTGAAAAATACGACATGAGTTGTGTAAATGAGTTGCGGAAATAGGGTGCGAATTGCGGCGGAAGCTGACTTGAGGAACGGAGAAGGGGGAGTAGGAATGTGAGTGCAGCTACCCTTGTTCAGAGAGTGATGGCCGAGACCTGCCTCTGTGCGGTATGACTTGGGACTAGACAGGTGGAGCATGGGTACGGGTAGGGCAAGCGCCAACAGGCGCATAGCCTGAGTACGGTAGAGAGTTTGAACTTTAGGGATGACCGCTTTGGCCGCTTTGATTCTTAAGCCGCTCGGACACCACTGAAATTGCCACAATTTGATTTTCTGATGGCTATTGACAATTTACCGGTATATATATGCGCTTTGAAGCATCAGAAATAGACATTTGCGATAACTCCACATGTACCAGAGCTCTCCTGCGAACCCAATGAAGAATCCAAGGTCCGGGACGCAGAGTCTGACTATAGAGATTATTAACAAGCGGGCGCCAGCAAGCGCATATTAACCCGCACATGAGACAGAATGCGATGTCTTAACTGCAACACGATCGCCAACACCGCCTTGAACCGATAAGTCAGTGTTAGAAGCTCGTCAGGAGGTGGGTAAGGAAAGGGGTCTTTTAGATAGACCCCGTCCTAGCTAATCTCATTATTGCACAAGGGGAACCGGCCAGCAAGTAAGGACAGTCCTCTGGGTCTTACCAGCGGCTTGCAGCCAGTCCTGCACCGAGCAGACACCCCCCCCGACGACCACACGATCTCAAACAAGTCTTAATAATGCGACCAAAAGCAAAGTACACCGGGGTGGGGGGATTGAGGGGAAGAAAGACACAGCCGCTCGCCAACGAAAGTGCCACCTACCTAGACAACAATGGTCTGCGTTATTTAAATGCTGTGCGCCCAAAACTCCGGCCTGCACTGACCCGAGTTGAGGTCACAGCCCTATGTTGCGCGGCTTAGAAACAAGATAAGACCAAGGACAAAACAAAGAAGGTAAGCCACTACTACACTACTGTGCGCTCAGCAAGCCACGGCGGACGGGCAAGTGCCCGGACAACCCCTGGCTGTAGCTGGAGCAGTGGCGGCTGAAGATGCCGGAGGCCACGGAAGGTTGAGATGTTGCGAGGCTGGGCTGTTGTATGTCCCGACAGTGTGAGTAGAGAGACCTCCCTCCGCCGGCTGCACCATCCAGGGGCACTAATAGCGCTGCTGGGGGTACATATCAGCGGCGGTCTGCATGCGCGCGGGCTGGGAGCCAGGTCGGCATTCATCCACAGTCGAAACACATTTCGCTGTATCTCCTACTGCTACAACCGTCCTCTTCCTTGGCGTCCATCGTTTATCCTAACGTCCTCATTGTCCTCCCTCCCTTCGTCTGTCTTTATTTATTATCTGCTCTCCTGCATGCTATGACCTCCGTCCTCCGTCAAACTGCACATCCACGTCCCTCTCCTGTCCGCGCTTTGTGGATACGTTCACGGACGCCCCAAGCCAATTACAATTTTACGCATACCTGGAGGATACGGCGGTAGCGCTTCCGGTCGTCGTCTCTAGAACACGGAAATACCAATTTGATGCCGCCGGCTATTCCCAAGCTGCCGTCACGGCCCTCGTTGCTGCTAGTAAAGGTCAACGACCGCTTCACCCCACCGCCGCCGCTGCCGCCGTGCGACACATGTGCCCGGCGGTTGTGTGGTGAGGAGGCACTGGAGCTGCTAGACGCGGGTCGGTTGCAGCCGTTGTGCGCCACAGTGATGACTCATTGCTGCTATTGCTGGACCTGCTGCCCCACACGTGGCCGCCAGCTGCAAGGATTGCTGCCGAGTTGGCGGAGATCTCCTCAAGTGCAGCCGCTGTGGCCTGTCAGGAATAGGATAGCGTTTTGGGGAAGGGACCGCGACAAATCATGCATGTGGAGGGCGGGAAGACCCTTCAGTGAGCTGTGCGGGAAGATGATAAATGTCTATCTCCTCGTCCCTCGGCGTCCTACCTCACCGTGCTTCTGGCTGCAGGCCCCAATCCAGGAAAAACCGGAAAACGGGAACACCCACACCTGTAGCTGACGGCTGCATGGCAGGGTGCTCTGTGCTCTGCGAATGACCATTCCAGGGGAAATGTACGATGAACTGCCGCTGCCACTCGAAGTGTCGGAGGATAACGCCCCTGCTGGTGAGCTGTACAGCCGCTCACTCTGGGCACGAGCTTCTGCTGGTGAAGAACACAGCGTTTCCCAAGCCAAATCAGATTCAGTTGCCATGCATCAACAGGTGGTTTTTATCTAATGGTGGTTTGATGAGCTCTTTAGGGAGCTCTCAGCCCTATACCATGAAAATTTCTGTTTGTTTTCCAGCATGCATGCGCTAGTAGATTAGATGTGTGCATATTCCGTACTTGATTTTACTCTCCGAAAAGCCGGGGACACCATGCATGGATTGATGCCAGTGACATAATAAGAGACATGGAGGAGTGTGACGAGGCCGACCATCAAAGGTGGTGAAGGAATTGGAGACAGCCGTGAAAGGGTGTGGTGGTAAAAATGGTATGAGAAGTGGACGGTGTCATATACATGAAGAAGGGGGGTGGACATGGAAGGCCGTCAGAGATGCGGCCGACGGCAGATAAAGGGTCGTACAGTAGTGGGTCAGCAGCACTATAACAACGGATTCGTGCGTTAAAGTCGCGTTAGTTCGCGTTAATTTGCGTATGTGTGCGTTTCGCGCGTTAGGCTCTGCGTGGGCCGAACGCGCGTTTAACGCAAGCAGGTAGAAAACTCGAAGTAACATCCGTAAAACTAGGTTGTTTTCAAGTTTGTTTAAATGAAAATAATTTTCACAATGAATGTAATTTAATTAGTTATTATTTATTGTGTTTTGCATTGCTTGGCATTTCCAACGTTGCGTATGTCCTAACGCGGACTGTACGCACTCCCATCGCACAAGCGTTAAGATAACGCAATGGACGTGCGTACATCTTGCGTACAGTGCGTTAACAAACGCAACCATACGCACTGTACGCAAGATGTACGCAAGCCATTTGCGTTAAGTTAATGCTTGTATGGAGGAGTTGGATAAGATAGATAACCCTTCGTGATAAAGTCGGTTTCTAGCTTCTATACAACATTGGTGCAGATTGATAAACCTAGAAGTACTGGCTGCCTTTAATCAACAACTAGGCCTTGCCTGAATTAAGGCATGCAGGCAGGATTACTAATGCGTGTACTGTGTGTGGGATTTGCTTAGCCTTGCATTTACAGGCTTTTTTGCCATCCTACTTACAGGGAAATAGTCTGATCCTAGTCATACCTACGAGCAGACGTATTCGGGCTAGGGTTCACCCTTACCACAGGGTACATATTAGAAGGTAACTTGGTTAACTTGATGAGACATGCATGTACACGGTCCAACCCTAACGACCCGTGTTTCGTTTTTCCTTGCATGACAAACGATTGCACTTTAAGGCGTTATAATTGGAGTTTCGTTCACTTGGGTCATTGACTTAGGGTTGGATGTTGCGGTACGCAGATAGAGTGGCAGGTAGAGACGATGATAGCAACAAGATAAAGTCACTACGTGCTTGCATATCCATGGATAGGAACCAAGCCGCAGTAATTTGGGATCTATTAATACGTAATTCAATACTAGTCAGTACCAAGTAACTCGTGAGAAAATGAGCCTAGCGAGCAAGATCTGTTTTGGGTGCATATCGCGCGCGCACCTCTAACACTGTGCGCCTGAACTATGGATGCTCACATCTTCGTTATGCCTATGCGGAATGCAACGCTATTTGGACCATATTATAATTATAATAGATAAACTACTTTTTGTTATCAAAGGCGCGAGTACAGGTCGGATATCAGATTATCTAAGGCGAACTACGAGACCTCTTTCACTACACAAACCTTATCATGCATACCTGCATATTTTGTGATGAAGTGTGGCTAGTTGGCACAACAGATGTTAAGGATGGGCATATATATACGGAATGTACCACCCTGGGAAGACCCTGGAGTACGGAAGCAATCTTTGTATGCATTATAATTATTGTCATGATACTAGGTATCGAGTTCTTTCCTACTGATGGTGCGAGTATTTCAAAATAATTAAATTGCTTGCAGTTCCTCACTGACATTACTGGCCCCAAATGAATGAAGCTGCAGGATCTACACGGACAATAGCAAGGTAGTGGGTCTTCAAGTGGCGCCTGGGTTGAGTAGCCGCTGCGTTCAGTGGCTTAAGGAAGAGATAAAAGCTCCGTTCAAGGTAAGACGGCAACTTACTTAAGAAAGGTACATTCCGTTTATCCCTCGTTTGTATGTGTTATCCTCATTACCTCAATAATAATTACAAGCAATTTACGCCTGTATGAAAACCTCCCAAGCTCAGTACTCCCCGCATGTGAAAGATCTCACCTTTCCCAGATAAATAGCTATATCTCATTCTTTAGCACTTGCTTGGCCAATTATAAACACAATATGTAAAATATTTTAAACAACCTAATCTGGGACATTTCCATGGCCCCTTGAAGGTTAAGAATCGATGATGCCGAGTGCGGTGGTGCGGCGGTGCGCGTCGGTGCGGCGAGTGACACACTGGCGGTTGGTCACTCGATGCACAAGTAAGAAATGCAAGGCACCATGTATCTTTTTTCTGTGTAATTCTTGCTGTCAGCCATTGTTTGTACTTCCTACTAGGGGGCGTTCGAGGACAACAGGAAGAGGATGACAGCCGACTTCTTTAAAAGGTGAGCTTTGGACTTCAGCTTAATGCCACAAAGTGTTGCATGTATTGATGTAAATGGTAAGATTTTATTTTTATCTTTCATCTTGAACACGAAAGAGATGCAGTTGTCGACATTCAAAAAGCAGCAGGTACTTTTAGGAGTGCGAACTTTTAAATAAGCAGCAAACACGGTACCTTGTATTATTTTTATGACTCTGGGCAATTTAGATGAACGCGATGTTCCTTGTTGCCTAATGAACTTCGCAGGAGCGAGGTGCAAGCGGAGGATTACAGCACGTGAGGACGAGCAGAGGCTGGCTATGCTTCCAAGGGCATCCAAGCAGAAAGAGGCCGATGGCAACATAAATTGATTATTATAATGCTGATTAAATGTGGTGGTAGTAATAGCAGCGGTGACAGTAAAAATGCACGGCTAGTCAATTGGTTCAATAGTGTGCGTACGAAATATTGTCGTCTTCTGATATTGAATGAAGTCGGGAATTACATGCAGAATTATTGCATCTGCATACATAATAAGCGCGTATGAATGGACGATCGATGTCACGTTGACCGTACAGTACGGTTAGGCAACTTGGATGCATTGCGGTACCCAATGCATAAAGAATTGTAACTTTAAAATCATGTTTAAGAGTATATACTATCATTGGAATTCTATGGATTTATTGCTGAAGATTGATTCTGACCAAAGCAGTTAACCAAACAATTCGCGTACAAGATAAATAATCAGCAGCGAATGAAATGAAAACATATCTGGAGAAACTAACAGCAAATAATAACTGAAACGAACAACAGGATGTATGGAACGCACTAATGCAGCAGCCCTGCCGTACTTGAAACTGAAACTTTCCCCGTAACGTGAGGCTGCGAATAATAAGTTATTTCGTTGCTTGAATACAACCCACAACCGCATGCTGCGTCAGCATTGTTTGCAGCATACGCATGAAAGCGTTTGGGGGCGTTAGTGAGCGTGAATCCTGCGAATTTAGTGCGAAAGTGTGCTTTTCGTGTGCTTTCAGCAACGCATTCGCGCGCGTTTGGGTTTGCCTAACGCAAGTGAGCGTTAGGCACTAACGCTTACCTTAAAAGTTATATAGGTGCGAATCGCACAGCGTAAACGTCGCGTAAGTATGCTAATGTTAACGCACACTATACGCAAAACATTTCGTGCGAAAACAAAAAAGTTGTTTGCGTTTGCTTTAGGTCGCGTTAGGACAGACGCGACAAATAACGCAATGCGTTTTTAATGCGTTTGCAGTGCGTAAATCTTGCTTTAGTTCGCGTTAGGCTCGCGTTAGGGTCCCCTAACGCGAGCCTAACGCGAACTAACGCACGAATCCTTTGTTATAGTGCAGGGACGCCAGTGAAGACATTAGCGTGGCGGCAGTCTGTAAGAAACTGAGGATACGTAGATGCAACTCTGGGGACGAATGTGGTAAATCGACTGAAATGGAGTATCCAGAGAAGTGAAGGAACGACTCTGGAGATTCTGGGGGAATGGTAAGAGTGGTTTACGATGTTTCACGGTAAGGAACAATCCCATATCTCCATTGTTGTTGAGATTGATTGATATTGGACATCTACCTTTCTTATATGGAAGTCACCTGCTGCCAATTTACATACCTATTTCTCGCAATGTGTACCATCAACCATTTTGCATATCTTCTTTTATATATATATACACACACACATTTAAGACGTACGTTCTTGTACATATACCGTAAACTGTACCATACCACATAAACTGTTGTTTTAATAAATCCTTGCTTGAGCACACACGCGTCGTTCAAGTAAGAACAGCAGCACACGTGCAGTCCCACCCCTCTCATATCCTTTATCCATATTTAAAAGAAAGCAAAAGGCGCTAGGTCAGCGACAGATAGACGTAATGCACGCGAAACGCACCTTAACCCTCCTAAGTGCCACTAATTTGGAACCACATCCTAACCGCTGCCCGTCCCAATCTAGAGAATGGTCATCGTTACATGTGCAAAGCTTCCAGAAGGGCCTCGCATCAGGCACTACAGGACACGGCGAATCACGGCGGACTGAGGCTGCTGGGTAATCGTGCTGTCATATGGCACGGCACTCACCCGTCAAGTACTTGGTGCCTCCTGAAGTCTGGCTTTCCCAGCCAGAGCCTTGGAAGTACGGCTGCGCCGCGCGCCTTACTCCTAAATTCGGAAAGCTGGCCTTTTTTCATAGTTAAAACACCATATCATTATTGCCCCAGAAGAAAACTTCACTGATGCATATGATCTTAGACGCCGCATTCGGCCCATGTCAGCAGGTTTACACTGACGCGATCTCCGGTCTAAGCCCCTCAAAGACGCGGCTCTGGCAGCCATGCCGCCATTCTTGTTTCCATTAATTACCTCACACACTCTCATTCCTCTGCCTCTGCTATTCTGTAGTTCCAGGGTACGCTACATAACAAGTCACCTTGTGAACATTGTGGGCACCGTTCGCGCGGCCTTCCCAAGTCGCTGCTGCCCCGCACGCCAGCGCCTCTACGAGCAAGCCAGCGGCACTTATCGTATAGATTTGCGGCTATGCACGTTCGCAATACAGCCACATACAGTGCTAAAGAAGCTCCTCAGGCGCCCTAATGATATTTGCGACCACACGTCATATAAAATCCCACTTGCCCACAACCCCACTTGAAAAAACATCATCCCAGTGACCGACGACCGACCACGCATAGCGACCGACCATAGCGGCTGAGAATGTATGTTTCCCCGAAAGTATGCATTTACGACTAAGCCATCAAACCTCCCATGGTATATTATTACTATACCACGAGTTACCTACACATGCGGGTCGTGTCATACCGGGTCGAGGTGAGAGGCTACACCAAAGTAGGCGACAATGCACGCAGGATAACACGGACACCCACAAATCACCAATGAACAGGACACATGGCTATGATATATATATATATATATATATATATATATATATAGGGAGGTAAACGCGGCTCGTTATTCCAGACTTCATTTCCATTCTATATCTGTCTATAACGGGTAAAGTTAGTGCAGTTGATAAAATCCCCACGTCCGACACCCCGTCCTGCCATCCATAAACTGCTAACCCCAACTGCTAACCCCGCTTGGACGTTAGGCCAACGGACAGTCATAGCTGCATTAATAGGACGCGCTGTAGATGAACACGATAAATGAAAAGCATGCCAGTGCATATGCGGATGCGGCATCCAGAGTCCAGGGCTGAGAATGTTGGCCTCACCGTTGTCCACCATTGCCAACGGCCTGCTCCATCCCCATTCGCCCGGTTACCCTGCATAAATCTCTGTCTCTAATTAAGTCTCTGATTAAATTTATGAGTCTATAGCTGCCGGTGTATATGTCGTAACTATTTCAGTCAGTGCAGGCACCACACCGCTGGTCGCAAGGGTCTCAGGTCAATGTGTATTACGATGGGCCCTGCCTCAATTCAACTCCCTACTCCTGCGAACCTGCAGCTGGTCCGCCGATGAGTCCCTGACGCGCCGTGCCGCCTCTTCTGCCAGCTGCAGCGCGAAAGTGGCGTTTATTCGGTGCGCGTAGTCGAAGCTGAACATATGAATCTTGTCACGCGGCACGAAGATCTGCCACAGCATGGCAAGGACGCCCTGCTCGTTCCAACGGTACATGAAAGAGGCCCCTGTGGTCCGGCACAGCTGGACGAAGTGCTGCACCTGAGGGATCCGGACCGAGGAGGAAGGGTGTTCATCCGCAAGGGTGAAGGTGGACGACGGCGGTATCTATCAGGGAAAGGGAGACGACAAGTAATAGGCACGATGTTGATATTCTGCCAACGTGCAGCAGGAGCGCTTGTTGTCGTCCTGTGGAGCGGCAGCAGCAGGACGTACAAGGGACACTCCTTTGGTTTTTGCACTCCGTATTGTTTGGCCAATTACTATTTCGCCTGGTCTGGCTAAATAGTTTCATGGCGGTTTTCAAGCCGATATCGAATGATGATGTCCCGCACAGCGACGACATCTCCGAGCTGTTCTGGACGCTTCCCTTCGCTCGGCCATTTGCATCTGAAGATTTCATGCGCCTTTGCCTGGGCAGGGTGTCAGATTGCCGTCGCGAGTATCGGTGTCAGGTATGATGTGGGGGCTCAACACACATGGCCCGCATTACTTCGCACACAGTTAGGTGCAAGATGAGTTGTATGGCCGAAAGCGTCATCTTGGGCTACGTCACAAGCACGATACAAGTTCTGCTTGGGCTTGGGCGCACCAACCTCAGCCCGGAAGAACCACTCGAGGCTGTACATGAGGCAGTTGCCAAAGAGAATGGTCCGGTTCCAGCCACCACGGCTGCGCAGTCCTAGCTGGTTTAATTTGTCCAGCTGGGCCTTGGGAAGCAGCCCCTCCTCCAGCTTCTGCGAGGGCAGGCGGATGAAGTGTGGAGGTCTTAAGGACGGACGAGGACGGGTCTTACCTTGAAGCATCGCGCTGTTTATCATGAAGACACGCCGAGTCTAAGCGATGGATGTCCTTAAAATCAGCCGCCCTAACACCTCACACCCCGTCACACCCCGTACCACCGGTGCGCCACAAACAAGCGCCGTGTACTTGGAACAACAGAACCCAGCGCCCACCCTCACTCGCAACCCCAGGCCCGGCGCCAATCCTTAACCCAATCACATTGGTTCTTCACATCTTCAAGTCCTCCAACTACCGTACACTCTACACCAACCAATTCCCGAGACTGTTGCTTTCCCTCCGACCCCAAGCACCCTTCTCACGAGAGCCTCTTAGCGGGCTCCTAAACCTGCTCTACACGTTCTCTTCTATCCCAACTGGCTGACTTCTAACCCGTCGTAAAATCCGAAATTCGTTTCTCAAAACTCGAGAATGGATTGCGGAAATGTGGAGATGCGCTAACCCACACGCAGCTGCAGAGGCCCCAATGCAAAACCCCCTCTTCAGACCAGAACCCCAGAGCACGTCGAACCCGGGGATTTCCCCAGAGCCCCTGCAAGTCCGCAGCACCTTTCCTGCATACACATACCAACCAGACGTGCACGCGCTCTCCACCCGTTGTTTACCCGACTCACGATCCGTTTGTATTCCGAATACAGCCCTTCAATGCTTTGCGGCTCACAGAACTCAAACAACGTCTCCGGCATCACTTTGTTGGTGACCAGGTAGAAGCGCGCCAGCTCTGGTAGGCCCCACGTCACGATGGGGGGGTCGCGCTGCGCGTTGCGAGCCGCCAGCAGATAGCCATGTCTGTCAAATAGCTCCACCAGGTTGGTGCCCACGGGACCTAGGATATAAGAATCGTCGTCCAGCTGCATCACGTATCTGTGTGTTTGTAGGGAGGGAGGGGCCATGCAGGTAAAGAGTCAATAAAGATTACGAAGGAAAGAAAGGTTCAAGAAGAAAAATCAAACAAAGGAAGACGGGAAGCTAGTGTGTCGGCTGGTCGCCAAAGGTAAGGTGCTCCCGGGCGTGCTTCGTGGACGGCTGAAGATCTAAAGGGACTTTTAAAATGTAGCACATGTGTGCGTGTGTACGTGTGCGTATCAGTACACTTATTCGTGTTTACGCGTGAACGTGTACAGTATGTGAATAAGCGTACGTGAGGTGGCCCCTCGCGTTTCCATGTCTCCGTGTTTGTAGAACGAAAGGTTTGCAAATATAAGTGCGGCTTTACCGGGCAGTCGGTAAGGGGTGCCGGTGCATGACAGAGAAAAGGCGGTGGGTATCGCCTTTCAGCCATGTTAACAGCTGACAGCACCAGCAGTGGCCTTGCCGGCGGCCTTGTCTTTCTCCCCTTGCTTTCCCACCATTATTCCAAGACAACCCCACCTGTGACCCATCTTTCGAGCGAAATGCGGCATGAACGCCAGCCGCCAGTCCCCCATGAGGCGGTAATTGGCATTGTGGAAGGAGTGCCAGCGTCCCCGGTCAGCCGCCATCTGGGGCACCGTCCAGCTGATATTCTGTACAGGCAGCACTGCCACGTTGGGCTGCATCAGCTCGCCCAGCCGCTGCACCACGTTGCTGATCTGCAGTCCAAAACGATGGCGCAGGGTGCAGATTAGCTTGGGTTAGGCTGGGTTGGCTTGGGTTGCCTTGAGGGGGAGAGGTGGGCTTGGTGGATTTAGACGGTCTCCCGAGCCATCGCACATCCAGAAAGGGTTTAATATCAGGGCGTGGGGATCTCCCGACGATAGGGGGCCCATGTATGGGACGGGCGGCAAGGGCAAGGGCACCTACAAGGAGCATCCGGAAACGAACGTGGTAAACGTAATGGAACTATTTTCGGGTGATGAGGATCGCGGGGTTTGAAATATAGCAACCAGATGCTGAGCGAACGAACCCTAACCCTGTGGTAGCTGTGCTTGCTCGGAGATGTAATTACTTTCCGATGACCGCAGTAGTGTACAAGGCAATCTTAGAAACCGACTGCCGCAATGGAGGGCACTCAACACTCCATAAGTAGTCAGCTCGTGCATACAAGGCCGGTTGCCGATTACGCAAGAGTGGGGGCGCGCGAGACCAGGAGCTTGAATCCAGCGCCTTACTTGGCAAATGAAGATGACAGAGGCGCGGGGCGTGTGCACGATATAATCACCCGTCGCACCTGATCTTCAAACGTGAAGACGTAAAAATTGCCAGGAGTGGTGCTAAACAGGTTGCGGAAGCACAGGTCCAGGGAAGTGCGCAGCATGTCAAGTCGGTCCCTATCTACATGACAAGATGGAAAGGGAGAGGGTAAGCTGCACCTTGTATACTGCTCAGCTTCTGTCCAAGGCGTACGAGAAGGGTTGGCTAAAAGTCTATGAGCTTAGGTTGGAATTATGGTGCCTGAGTCTGCGTTAAACCCGCAGTAAGGACCGCCTGCATAGCAAAAGGCTTGGAGGCGTCGAGGAAGCGATGTACGAAACACAATTATTTATCCCTTAAAAAATTTTCGCAAGTAATCCACCCCTTATGGATGAGTCTACATCTGGCCTCCACCTGGCCTCCTAAATGCATGACAAACGCTACCTTTGCGGTCTAAGTCCGTCAGCAGCACAATAACTGCTAGTTTCTCGCTGTTAGATGTCATGTCTCCTCCTTCACCGCGGTCCTGGGTCAGCTTCCTAGTCCTGTGAAGCCATCGCTGTAGCAAGCCGCTGTCGCGTTCACCCACCCTTAAGGTCGAGTGGGCGTCGCAGTATTGCGATAGTATCAATATGATCAGTAAAAAATTTAGGGAGTGCATGGCCAAAGTATCAAACAAGCCTATCTACTGCGTTGATGCAAAAGCATGAATCTGCAGCCAAATGGCCACAATGTTATTGAAGTATATGATGAGAAACCCATGTTACCGCAAACGTTATCTTGCATGTCTGATTAAGGGTAACTACGGCGCCGTACATGTTGTACCCCAACGCACCGTCAAAATGTGATACTGTAGGGAAATTATCCCCCTAAGGAATTATTACCGTTTGTTATGGGATGAATTATACCAAAGTTGTGGCTTCTTGCCATGTTGCCTCTTAAAGCGTAAGAAGTTAGGTATATCTGAATTCGCTACCTTTGGGTCGCGAAGTGCAGCCTGCTCGGGGCTAGCCCTAGGTGCAAGGCCCATCCTCGGAGCACCAACGGATCTCGGGGCGTGTATGATGGCCCTACTTGCAGGTGGAATTGCGCACAGGCAGGAAGCTTTTGGGCACCTCGCAAGCGCTCTTAAGTGAAATTGGAATTTATTTTTCAGATGATTCGCCAGCTGCTGGACTATGGCACCATGTTGTGTTATGTTACAAACTCAGAAAGAGCTCGTAAGGCCCGTACGAGCCAGGAGGCTCAAAGGACCGCAAGAACGAGCAGTAAAAAAGAAAAGGAAATTGATAGTAAAAAATATAGCGCAAAATTAAACTAGTGGAAGAAAAACGTACTGCAGACCAAAGTCAAGTTCTGCCACCCTGCGACACACGCCTTTGACGGATGCTATGGATAATCCGAGGAAGGCGTAATTGATCCTGTATCGATATAATCTGAAGCATTGTCGAGTCTTGACCTACTCCTAGGCTAGCAAAATCGGCACGGATGTCATCATAGGCAAGACATTCCATCATCCCATGGTATTCATCTTCGACAGAATCAGCATTATTGCAAACACGGCACCATCGTTGCTCTCTTGGCCGACCATTAGGGCGGTTTACTTCTAAAGCCCAAGCACCAAGTCGAAAACGAAGAAGGGATGTGTAGACAGGCATTGGGATATAGCTAGCACCATGCTGCGGCATACCCATCCAATTAGTGTGTCTGCACATTTTCACGCCAGGTTTGCAACCATCAGATACAAACTCACGCGGTTGGGTAAGCAGACGTGGGCTTAACCAATCTTCTTTGAAGCGTTCCTCCAAGGTAAACATGACACCATGATTTTCTCGTTGTGAACACGGCAATCGCGCTGTGCATGCATTGCACAGCGCAGCATCCTGAGCATCTGAGGGGTGACAATGTGCTTGTGATCCTGGTGTCACGCAATTCCCTTATGACAAGTTAATTTGCGTTCTCCGTCAAATATTCATAGGACAGTGCAGTTCCTGCGTAACCGTTTACCGGACGAACTTCCGGCTCGGAACATGAGCAACTGCAGATGAAACCAAGACACAGTTAGACTGAATTGTTATTTAAATACTTCACAAATAACTGCTTTGGCGCTGCATTCTGTCCACGGAGCTCCAGTCAGTCTTCAACGTGCGTGGTTGAGCCATGCTTACGCAGGTAAGCCCGGAGCCCCAGACAATGCAAACACCAAAGTATGGTTCCGTTAAATGGTTTTGTACTTAACAGCTTTTGTTTCTCATCGCGGAACTGATGCATTCCTCCTGTCAGTAGCTGTTGCCAGAAGGTTTGAGCGTGCCCTAGACGCAGCCGAGCGTTCTGCACAGGAACGTGCCTCGGCGAGTTAATATCTGGGGCTATAACCTGCGTGAGTCTCCTGACAGGGTCTGGCTATATTTGCAGAATGGACCGTCCTATTGTAACCCGACTTCTGGCGCGCTGGCTGACAACACCAACATCAGGGCCAGCCATGGCGCTTGGGGCACTGCTCCGTACGTCCTAACCAGCGATGTTACCGGCATGGGAACCGGGCCAAGGTGTACCTGGCGTCATGATGGCGTATCGGTAGCGGTGCTCAGCAAGGTGGTGGCATCAGATACCTACCAAATTGTAAGGCCCCTGTCTGTTCCACGGTACGAAGGCTCCACGGATGCCTTACCAGTGCCTATCGGTCATCGAAATCTGGCTGTTGCGTATGCTCATGAAGCCAGGACGACGAATCTTTACACTTCTGCTTCCTGCAACGATCCGTGCACTGGCGAAGGCTCTCTTCACGGCGGAGATGACGCGAGCCCCCGGCCGCCCCCTGCCAAGCGGCAAAACGTGGCCCCGAGCATTAACCTTCGCTGGGAAAATGCAGGGGATTGCGCTCCAAAGCTGGATCGGGACAGGAGGGACGTCACAGCGACAGCTACAATTATCGCAGCTGCGGCGGCAGCAGCATCACAGCTGCTGCCATCTTCAGAAGCACGGCCACTGCCGTGGAGGAACTCACTCACTGAAAATCCCGCGCCGGGGTTATTGGAAGCCAGCCAGGTGCTGGGATCCTATGCTGAAAGACCCTTACAGGTCAATGCGAATTCTGGTTACGGAGCCGCCCCAATTGCCTTCTGGCCCAACCGGCAGTCCATACTGCCAAACACATCGTTGGCCGCACCGCCCGCGGACCTACCGCAGCAAGGAGCGGCAAGTCCCTACCCACCGCAACAGCAGTATCAGCTTCCTAACTCCCTCCAGTACAGCCACCAACATAATGCGCACGGAGGGCCACAGGGCTTGCATCCAAGCCACCCGACATTCACCCGGCAGCAGGAAGAGCCGCAACAGCAGATATGGCCAGAAGCCCTGCAACGCCTGTCACACGGCCAGGACCCGCAGACATGGCCCCAGCAGGAAATGGAGTTTGGCTTGGAGAAGCTTCCACTGACAAGCGCGGCAGAAAGTACAGCTGGCAAGTGGTCGATAGACTTGAAGACCCAGGACAGACTTGAAGGCCGAAAAGGTCACACTGCCGGCCAGCATCTTAAGAACTCCGCACTTGGCGGCACCTACGACCAGTTAGAGCATCAGCAGCCACAGTCTCAGACAAAAATCTTACCGCAGCATCAACGGTATCATTTACAGCCGCCGCCGCCGCAGCAGCAGCAGCAGCTCATGATACAGCCTAGCTGTAAACAGGACGACGAAAATCGCCACCATCCACAGCAGCGGTCGGCGTTGCGCAGCTGCCCAATCCTAGCAGCAGCAGCCGCAAACACTGTACCCTTACATTCAACCCCATCTCCTAGCGCAGCGTCTCGTGGGGGGCGAGTGAGTGGTACGGGGACTGGATTTGGATCTGGAGACGTAGATGCATCAGTGGAGCTGATGCGGCTGCCAAACTCAGCACTAACACCGATCTGCCAAGCGGCTGCGTCCCATTGCACCAGTGTTATGGCGAATTTAACTCGTGAGTCTGAGGTAAAGCAGCAGCCGCAGCTTCTGCCACAAGCATTGCCGAGGCCACAAGCACCGTTGCTTGAGCCACAAGCGCAGCCGCAACCACAAGCGCAGCTGCAGCCGGAATCGCATCCGCAACCGCAACCTAGGTCCCAATCGTGGCTTCAATTACAGCAGCGAAATGTCGTCCCACTGGCACACGGAACCCAACAGAGCCAGTCGGCACAGTGTACCAACAAGGCGTGCGGACCCCAAGGTCAAAAACATCTTCACCCTTACGGGGGAACGCAGCAACCCATGTCGCTGCCAGCCGACGCCCTATGTGTGCCGCCACCCCCTGCAGCGGCCCTGGTGTGGATGCAGCGCAACGTAGGGGCTGCGGTTGCTGAACTGATGCCGCTGCAGCAGCAGCATCAACAACCGCGGGAGCAACAACTTACGCAATTAGTCAGCGAACAGCGTTTAGGCAACCTCCAACATCGACATCTGCCGAAATGGAAACAATCCCAGCCGCCCTCTCAGCTTCCATGCGAGCAGGCACAGAAGTTCCCCGATCGGCAGCAGCAGCAGGAGCAACAGCAGCAGCAGCAGCTACCGCAGCGACCTCCGCCATACCCTCCACCGCCGCCACTGCCGCAGCACCGGCACCATCAAGATCCGCAACACAGGCTTTGCGAAGGTGCTATGTCACCATCTCGGCACGTCGCAGCCCCAGCAGCACTGCCGGATTCGTTCAAGGACAAGGACAAGCTTTGCCATAATAAGCACGCCCCGCCGCCCCACGTTCCGAAACCCCTAGCCGTTAGTTCGTGCGGCGACACCAGTGCTGCGGGGGCAGGGCTGATGGGGTGCCAACACCGCACAGCCGCCACCAACACCTCCACAACTAACATCGCCACCACCTCCGCCATCGGCACCATCGCCACCGCAACTTTCTCCACCATTGCCACCACGTCCTCCACTACTACCGCTAGTGCCAGTGCCCCGTCAGGCAGCTCTCGATCACCATCAGAAATTGCAGCACCTTCAGCGGATCAAAGCATCTCCCACGCATTTCCATCTGCCACTGCTACTGCTGCTCCTAAGCCACTTGTTGATGCTACTGCCGCCACCACCGCCGCTTACCCAGATGCTTTCGGGCTGCTGCATGCAGCAGTTCGCAACGGTGCATTAGGGGTTGACAAAGGGGTGCACAATTGCAGGAGTGCTGTAATCACAGCTGATAGGGCCGCCGGAGGTGGGCAACAGAGTGAGAGCGTCGCTGCCCCTGCCGCCTTCTCAACTGGCTCTGTAATTGCGATGCTGGATACCCCTGCTCCCTACGTTGGGACCGGCGTCAGCGGCAAGGGTAATTGTGATGACCGCTCTGCAATAACCATCACCAAAAACGTCGCTGGCTCTGTTAGTGATTCACCCCGCGGTGGCCAGGAAAGCAGCGACGGGAGAGCGTTGGTTACCACGGTGGTCGATGACTCTCATATCGGCAGTGCGGTTGGCGGCGGCACGGGTGCCACCGGTGGAGGTCCAGGGAGGCGTCTGCCAGCATCTCTTGCTGCGGTGGCCTCCAGGTCGTCTATCACTGCAGCAGCACCAGGAATGGCAACGGCAGCAGCAGCGGCATTGGTGCCAGCGGCAGCAAAGGGGATACCGGCGGTGAGGGCGGCCGTTTGCCCCGGGGTGGCTGCCCTCCCACGTGTCGGGGGCAACGGCAGCATCCCGGCATCACTGCCATCCATTGCGGAGGTGCGGGCGGCCATGGCGGCGGCTGCAAATGGGTCGAGGCCCAAACAGCCCGTGCTGCAGTTTGAAGGAATCGTCAGGTGCGGCCGTGTGCCTGAACTACTCAGCTGCCCCACGGCTTAATCACATGGGCTGTTGCTAAGGGTCATCGGGGTTCGGGTCCAGATCGGCAACCTGGGCCTATAGCATCTGCCCTGAAAAGATTGGTTCTCTTTTTTTAACAACCCGAAGGCCCTCAAATAGAATCTTTCGAACAGGACGCGGGGGTTCGACTCGCCTGGAGGGATAGCCTGGATGGCTCACACAGGGGCATCCATGAGGACCCCGCATAAGGCTCCTTCAGCGATTACCCTAACCTTTGCCTCCTACAGCCCCATGCACCTCCATTAACCCTACTAGTTTTGGGGTCTCTAGTCCTATCTCTGACAGTATGATTTGGCCCCATTCTCATGCACCTTCTTGGCTCCCAGGTGGGATCCCCATTGCTGCGTGCTCCACTCCGCTCTCTTTTCACTCTCTCGCGAACCCCGTGTCAGGTATGCAGCGACGGCGGTAGAGGTGGACTGGTTGTGCGGGGAGCTGTTGGCGGCCCGACCTCCTGTCATCGGGCTGGACATGGAGTGGCGTCCGCAGTACGTGGCAGGTAGGCACGGCAGTAGTGCTGTCCGTGTGAGCAATTGCTGCCTCTGCGGGAGCAAAAATGACCCCAACTTATTCCGTCACGCCTCCCCGGCCTCTTTTGCTCCCTTGTCGCTCCCCCCGGACGGTCCGGCACCAGGCTCCCCGAGCAATCCAACAGCCCTCCTTCAGATCTGCTACGCGGTTGCCCCCCGCCATCCGGGGCATCTACCACTCGGAGCGGCCCGGTCTGTCACTGGCTGGCATCATGGACAAGCCCCAGGCTCCACCAAGAACAACAACACCGCCACCAACACCAACACCATCAGCAGCAACAACAACAACAGTGGGTGCGTCGGTGCGGTCCCAGCAGCCGCCATCACCACCACCTCCACCGTGTGCGGTGGAACTGTTTGTGGTGACCCCGGGGTTCCCGGTTGCGACCCTGGCCGGATTCCGGGTGCCGACAGGGACAAGACAGCGACGGCTATGGCAGTGGCGGCGGCGGCGGATGCAGCTGCTGCAGATACAACTCAAGGTGCGGCAGGGGCTGTGAGGTGCGGATTATCGTGTCCGCGGGGCGGTGGGTATCGGCATTGCCATAGTGAAGCAAGTCACAAGTGAATGGATAGGATGAGAGATTCGGGTCGTCCTCTCGACGCCTGAGAAGGCGCTGTTGAAGGGTTCTTTCGGAAGAGCCCTTTTAAACCTTTTGTAGGTGCGGATGGCGGTGCTGCTGGGTGAACTTGGCAAGGGTGGGCAGGCCCCCACAGTGAACGTCCATTCGGCGGTGGCCCCAACCCCGACCCAGACTACACACACGCGCGCGCGCGTGCGAGTCGCTCCCAGATGCCCCCGAAATCCCCACTGCCTCACCTAAGCGTCACGGGCCGCCGGGGATTGCCCCATACGACACACGTCACCTACTGCGCCCCCTTTCTAATCGTGGTCATGGTGATGTGCATTCTGCTCTCCATTTCGGGCCCCCTCGTCCCCTCAGGGCGGCACTGCTGCTGCCTGCTGCTGCACATCATCCACAGCGGTGTTACACCGCGACTGCGGGCGCTGCTGGAGGCGGAGGAGCCGTGCAAGGTGGGAGGGGTATGTGATCACTATGATAAGGAAAAGAACGAGGTAGACATGCACGCACGCATGTGTGTGTGTGAGAGAGAGAGAGAGAGGGGGGGACATCAGATTTTAGCGCTTTGTATTATCGGCAGAAATATTTATGGCGGAGGGGGGCTGTGACGCCGGGCGCAGGAAGATGGGGTACAGCGTGGGGCATTCGGTTTTTAGGTCCACCTGTACGAAGTTACGGAAGCCCCACCCGCAAAGGAGGCATTGATTTCGTTTGATGTGGTCGACAGGCCGGTGGTATAGTAGGTCATCCGGTAAGCCAGACGCGAAAACGTCTGCTGTGCCGTCTGGGCCTGGTTCCGCACCCAGCATGTTACTGCTGTCTGTTTTGAGTCTGGAGTATCGTATCATTGATTTCACCGCAGCCTCTCGCGTGTTCTTGGGTCATTACGTGGAGCGTATGCGCGTGTATGTGTATGTATGAATCTGTGTGTGTGCGTGCGCGCCTCAACCCCGTGGGTCGCCGGTCGATGGCCATCTGGATCTGCTAGTCCCTTTCCACACGACTCCCAGGATTTCTTCGAACTTCCTTGCTTTGCCTGGGATAGCCTATTATACATGTCACTTGGCTGCGGACCGGACCTTGGCTGCGGACCGGCCCATGGGTCAACCATGCAGGTGGGTGTCAACATCACCGGCGACGCAAACAAGCTTAAACGCGACTACGGGGTGAGCTGGCCGCAGTTTTCATTTGGTGGCGAAATGTATGGGTTTGACATGACATATGGTTACACCATATTATGTTTTAATAATCGAAAGTATAAAATCAAAACCATATGCAAGTTACGACATATAATGGGCTTTATCCCACCGTCCTCACTGAGGGACCCTCAGGGTACGGTGGGGTAAGGCCGGCCAGGGGAGCGGTAATGAGCAAGCCTGACGTGGTCAGGGCCCATCTTATCGTGTCGTTTGTTGCCTTTTACACATACGCTTTTTGCATCCAAATCCGGGACCAGATCCAGATCTGGGTCCGGGTCCGTGGCTCTTGACGTCTCCGCCTTCTGATAATCTGGCCGTGGCTAGCAAGACCCGCCTATGTTACCACCGGCTGTGCTCATGTGCAACGCTTGAGTTTTGGCTCCACTTCTTTGACCCTACCTCTCCTCTCCCCCACATGCTCCCTCGGGGATGCTATCTTGGTCTCTGCGGGGGGATGGGAGGCAGGTAGAGATGGGGGGGTTGACGGAGCTCGACCTCCTGGCCAATGACCGCGTGCTCCAGGTGTGTGTTCGAACTTAGACGATGTCGCGGGGCGTGTGCATGTTTGACTGGTAAAACGCAAATGCAAAGCGGTTCGAGCTGCCTGGGTTTCTGTGTCTGTATGTGTATGTGAATGTGTGCAGATGTGCACGTGTCTGAGGTAGGTCGGCAGACTGACAACCACAACCATGATAGGTTATCGATAGGCGCCGTCAATGGCATTTCCGCCGCACAAGCGCAACCTTCTCCCCTCCTCCTAAGGGATTTCTCTTCGCGCTTGGGAGCCTTTGTGTGTGTGGATTACGAAACCCATCCCTGAACCCAACCCCGCAGCATATCGCGCATGTCACCATCAATACGGAGTACCGGTCCCGATGGTCTTTGGCGGGTAGGGCGGGATGGCTCCGGTTAAGCGAACGTCCGCAGGACGGCCAGTACTTTGAGCGGCTTTCAATTGCCTGTGCAGGTGCAGAGCCGCTGGGTGTTGGGTGTTATGCGCCCTCGCCCGCCGTCCTGTTGACATAGGGAGCCTGAGCTCGATAAACACTTTCTTCCCCCTGGACTGTCAAGCAGGGGCAGTGGCAGGGAAGCGGGATAGATGCTTGGTGTGGCCCTGCTCCTGTGCCGCCCTAAGAGGCCGCATTGAAGGCTGCGTGCAGAAGGATGTTACACGGGTATTGCATGTGCTCACACTCGCCTTAACCCAGGTCGCTGCCCTCGCCTTGCGGGTGCATGTTCATGAAGCGGAAAAACGGAGCATTTTATTGGATGAACTGCGTGTGTGATGCGTCTGGGTTTGGACGACCTAATGACAAAGAGATATGAATAAGAATGCACCTGGATGCCTTTGCCATAAAAACCGAACAAAGAGAATGGGGACCGCTCCTTATCACCAGGATAAAGAATGTCCCCGTTTTGGTACGTACGGACCGTACATCGCCCGTGTATTCGTATTTCTGCCTGTCTATCTATCGATCTGTATGTATGTATTAGCTGCCCTGGCTCTGGTGGGTGTTGAACTAAAAGCAACGAAACGTATTGTCCCCCACGTCCCGCATTCCCCTTCTGTCCCCCCGCTGGCTAATACCACAGCGTTAGTGGAGACGGTTCTACGCCGGCAGCTGCCCAAGCCAAAGAATATCCGTTGCGGCAACTGGGAGAAGCGCCCTCTCGAGGCTGCCCAGCAGCGGTGAGCAGTCGCCAGTCGGGAGGAGGAAGGGGGGAGAAACAACGGACCCAGCTACACCTCAATCCACGCGCATTAAGTATTTATATTATAAGGGGTTGTCGTCGGGAGGGAGAGGGGAGAGTGCTGGGAAGGCCCTCATCGCTCGCTTTCCCCTTCTCCCCACCAGGATCACGGTACCCACCTCATTTCGCCGGAAGGCCCCGGGAGGCGTCTCTGGGAGACGAGGAAGTATGATCATGTGCTGGACAGCAAATCTTTCACCTGCGGGACGCAGCCTTGTCTGCTCGTTGCAGCTTCCTTTACTAACCTCCTTCAGGAGCTGAACGGGGAATGTATACGCAGCAAGTCACGCACAGCCCTTAACACAATGCATTGAATCAGATCATACTGAATCAAAGAGGATTGAAACGCATCGCTTCACATCGCGTCGTTTCCACCGCTTATCATATGCAGGTACGCAGCGCTGGATGCCTATGCGGGGCTGGCGGTATGGGCCGCACTGCAGCGACTGCCACTTCGCAGTAAGTCCCCGCACACTTTACAGCCAGCAGTGGCATCAGGGGCCTCCGTTCAATATCAGTTGGTGGAGGCCACCGCAGCTGACTTAGCTGCCGACAGCGGTGGTGCGGATGGGTATGTGATCATGAAAAGTGATGAGTCCTCTTCCACAGAAATATGTAGGAGCATGGTTGTCAGGGATGACACTGCGGCTGCTGAGGACGCGGCGGATATGGCTACCCGCCCTGGCGACAGTGAGAGCGGTGGCGCGGATGCTGATGCTGGCACCGCCGCTAAGGACCGATAACCCCGGGAAAATCGCTTAGCAGGTCTAAGCGGGGGAGTTGTACGGCCGCGACCTGATATGGTGGCGGATAAGATCACGTGGGGGCTTTGCTGCTGCTACTGCTGTTACTGCTGGTGGTGGTGAGCATCAACCGGTGCAAGACAGGCGCAACCACATCTCTGCTCCAAGTCTTCTTCGCTGCCGTGGCTTTTGTACCATAATTTCTGGCGTGCTGGAGGTATATGATGGCCTGGTTTGCAATGGAAACTTACACGGCCGCACTTCACATCAGCGCGCATTATTTACCAAAACTCACGACGCTGAGCAGAGGTGAGCGGAGTAGTGAGATGCCTGTAAGATGCGGCGAGATGTGTCCTTTGTGAATCCTTTCCTCTCCCTTCTCCCTTTACCCCAAGGCCCCTTACGTGGACTCCGCAACTTGGAGTGCCGGGCATGTCTCCCCCTCCATGGGTGGGCCGCACGCCTATTGACCAGTAGTACAGTTAACCGCAGCTTATTCATAGCAGGTTGGAAAAACCATGCACAATCTCGCCCTTGCTCCCTCACCTAGCCTTACTCCGGCCAACACTCCTCGTAAGCGCTTCCCTCATATGCCTTCCACACCAATTACCCATCGTCATCTCCCTGCTTATCAGAGGAGGCTCGTACTCTCATACCATATGCCCCATCAGCGCATAGAGAGAAAGCACTGCCGCCTGTCCTCCTTACCACCTCACCATAATACGTGTATAAAGACGGATGTACCTCATTGAAACACTTTCCATGATATTTATAAACCTCCAATCCAGCTTACACACATAAACACACAAACATACGAACACGCGCACAAAAGAACGCACAAAAGAACGAAGCATGTCAATACATAATCTCATGTACGGAGCCCTAAACCCTGAACCCTAGGTACAAAAATTACACAGTACCGGACAAATCTAAGTGTCATTTCCATGTGCCGGTCTGTCGCTCTGTCACTCTGCCGCTCACACCAGCGAATCCACGTCCCGCTCCAGAGCCACCAACGACTCCTCCGGGAGCAGCTCTTGGATGTCGGCAATGGCCGCCTCCAGCTTCTCAGAATTCTTGCTGTCTGAAAGCCCAAGGGAAGAAAGAGCGGGGAGGACAGGTGGCCCAGTGTGTAGCAGGCGCCCGCCCCGGGAGTGAATGGGGAGGGGGGCCAGAGGGGACCATCAGCCATGTGGGTGGCGGATTAAAGCTGACGAGTTTCCGAAGGGTGGGTTTTACGATTATAACATGAACAAAGGAAAGGGACGCAACAGAGGGAGCAGTCACCCCAATTGCAAAGGAGAGAAAGATTAACGGAGGGAACAGAGGGATACAATTGAGGGATGCAACCAATATTCATATCTGATAATCTTTGAATCATCATCATCACCACCACGACCACGGACCCGAGGCCTCTCCCTCCCACCTAACGTGATGATGATCCCATGATCCACGGGGTAGGACCCCACCGCCACGTCCAAGCCGTGAGTGGAAGCCACCCGAACCAGCGCGGGGGCAATGGTCGTTTCATCCTGCACCGGGACATGCACAGCGGCCCCACAGGACCGCAGGCGGCAATTTGAAATGAGGTGCAGGAGCAGCCAAAGGTCTGGGGCTACGTGCAGAGATGCGGGTCAGAGCTGGACTCATACGTGGGTTGAAGAGTTTTTGAGATGTCCAGACGGGACTGCATATGGACCAGGCTGCAGCCAGCCGACAACCCTTCACTCACAGACACACACACACACACACTCTCTCTCTCTTTTCTCTCATACACATACACACACACACACACACACGCCCAACCCCAGCCCTCATATCCTACAAACACAATCGGCACCTTGAGAGACAGGCGCAGAGTGGCGTTGCGGAATGGTGCCAGCGCCGCCTCTTTCAGCCGGGGCTTCAAGGCGCTCCATTTCTGGACCAGCAGCGAGGGCACACCTACACCGACGAGGGGAACAAAACCAAAACTGAGAGACTTACAAAACTCGGCCGGCGGGGCGGGACGGGGCGGGGAGGAAAAAGGGGAGGCGCAAATAGGAACCCTGCGGCTGAGGGCCAGACGGTGGGGGTGGAAACAGGGTGGGACGCGGCGCCAACACTGCGTGGGTCCAGTGCCACGTGACCGCCCGGGCCGGGCGGGGAAGTCAGCAGCCCACTTCGCTGCCCTCCACCTCCCCTCCCACTACCTCTCTGCCCTCTACCTTCCCGCTCACCAGCTCCCCCTGCCCACGCCCCCATGTTCCCCACCCGGCAACACGTAGATGTTGTTGATCCTCAGAAGCGGGAACTTGGACACCTGGTCGCTGCCAGGCAGGTTGTAGTCGATCAGGTCCATGTGTTGGGGGCCCTCTGCCATTTTCAGGTGCGCCTCCGTCAGCGCTGCCTCGCCCCCAAAGTAGCTGGACAACCGCTCCACCAGCGCCGGCAGCCTGAGGGCATTCGAGGGGATGTGACGAGGTGAGTGAGTTTCTGAGTGAAAGGTTGCACGTAAGGGGTGGCGTAACATGCGAACACCCTAAGCGGGTGGAGGCACGAGCTCAATGAGTTGGGACGGGGCAGGGGTCACGGGTTCGGGTCAAACCAAGCACATCCCACACCACGGTCAGCAGAGACAAAGTCAAAGAGTTGGTGCTTTGCGCCGCTCGGCGTGGGATACTGATAGGGGGAAGGGTGGACCTAATTACTGCTACCGGGTTTCCTCGGTGGAGGGAGGCGGGAGAGGTCCAGCATCCATTGTTCCAGGCACACGTATCCAACCGGTCAACCGCACGTCAATGAGATACTAAGCAGCAGCTCGCTGTGGACCTGGAACTCGCCGCTACCTGCAACCGCGCCCACCCCATTCTCATCCTCATTTTGCCTTTTCTTTGTCTCCCAGGAGTCAGACGGAGGTACCGCCCCCACGGATGCTCACAGTGGGTCACCGGCAACCATCACCGCCTATTCGCAAGTCCCTCTCTCCCGCCGACATGGAGATGGGGGGGCGCCACACAACTCCCTCGGGGGCCCACCCTCTGCGTTCCATTTTTTGGACACGAGTTCGTCGACTTCCCCGTTGCCATACCGGCACACCGGCACTTATCTCCCAACTGCGAACACCCGGCAGCGAGCCTACCTGACCAGAGGCTGACCCACTGCACGTGCAATACCCTACGGTGAGATGAGTGGTGGGGTGTGAGTCGTGGGGTGTGAGTGGTGGGGTGTGCGTGGTGGGGTGTGAGTGGTGGGGTGTGAGTGGTGGGGTGTGTGTGGCCTCATTTCTCTTCCTTCGCCCTCAATATGCAATCCAGGTGCCGAGTACGCGCCAGCCCGGCCGCCCCTTTCCCCCCGAGCGACGCCACGACCCCAGACAAAGCACAACGCATCTCCCCATCACATCCCCCCCTTCTCACGGCCACAAGGCCATGTGGCTTTTGTGTGTGTGCCATATTAAACCCTCTCCACGCCCTGCCGTACAACACCCACCTTCATGGTTACATCATCGAGTGTGGGCCCTATGCCGCCCGCCGTAAGTACAACATGCACCACCGCCGCCAGCGCCCGCACCGCAGAGGCGATTTCGTCCACGTCGTCAGGCACGAACACCACCCTGGTCACCTGCCAGCCCAGGGACCGCAGCTCCCGGCAGAGAAAACGGGCGTTCACGTCCTCCACCTGGGAAGGGGGGGACCGCGTGGGCTGCGGTACGTGAGCGGGACCTGGTACTTATAGCTGTCGAGGAACAGAAAACAATTCTAACCACCCTGATGATGAAATTATTAGTTACGAGTCTGGTACCCTGAGGCTGTCTTTATATCTGGACTGGGATGGGGGGTTGCGGGAGCAGCAGTGCGGTGTGGGAATGTAGTGTGTGCGAAACACGCCACGCTTCCCCCACGTCGGACACGCTCCGCATAAGATTGGTTACCGGGAGTCGGTAACCAATCCCAGACCGGGGTCCTCATTCCTTCGCTGCTTCTCCCCTTGGGGCCCCCCCCAACACACACACATACACACACAAACACACATACACACACACACACACCTCCCCCGTGACCGACCTTGCCGGACAAGAGCTCGTCCCCGATGATCACAATGGCAGCACTGTGCGTGAGGCATGCCGCGTCCGCATGCGTGTGGGTACCAGCAGCACCCCCACCCCCGTCACACCCACTGCCGGGCGCCGCCACGCTCCCGCCATTACTGCCATCATCACCGCTGCGACCACTGCCGCCGTCCCCGAGCGCCCTGGCCCGCCCGCGCTCTGTTGAGCCATCGCCGGCGCCATCCGGCAAAAGACCGTTCTGCTGCTGTTGCTGGGCTTGAAGGTGGTTAGGGGCCTGGGGGTGGGGGTGGCGCTCCTCCTGGCCCTGCCCTTGGCCTTGAACGTGGTGGTGTGTGGGGTGGGGCCTCACACCCGCCTTGGGCGCAGCGAGGTGGACCCTGCCCACCCGCTCCAGCCGTCCATCCGCCAGCTTGTAGGCGGGCTCGTAACTACCGTCAGCGCGCCGCAGGGCACTGGGGTGGGGGAGGATCAGGTGGGAGAAGTCCGCAGCGGGTTTGGGGTCACGGGGGGCAGAAAGGTACAGAAAGGGCAGGCGCGGCTCGTGGTGGCAGCCACGACTGCAAACCGGGGCTGTCCCACTTCCCCGTTTTTCTCCCCTCCAGAGATCAGGGACGGGGAAGGGGACGGGGGGTTTGTTTGGCGAATATTCTTAAACGACTCATTACGTAATGTCCCCCTCTCTCCCCCCTCTCTCCCCCATCTCCTCCCGCCCCGACTGATGTCTTGATTGCCAGGCCTCGCCCAGGCTGGCACTCCGAGAACTCGTAAACCCCACCCCACCTGTTCGGTAGCGTGTTGTCAATGGCACCCAACGACGTGTACCCATGATCGTACAGGCTACAGTACGGCACCTGCATGGCGCGTAAAAACACCCACACGTCGTGATAGGTCCAGTCAATGATGGGGTTGACCCGCATGAACGGCGGCCAGCCATCACTGCTGGGACAGAAGCAGTCCTGGTTGCCACCGTTAGGGTCACCCCTGTACGGCAGCACGACGGCGCAACAGAGTCGTCATTAGTGGGAGGTATAGGGCTGCTCGGGCAGATTGTTGGATGGTTTGTTTCGGTTAAGGAAGTTGGAGAGTGGGAAGCTCCTTGGCAGGCCGAGAACCGACCTTTCCTCCCCCAAGCCGCCACAGGCCCCCGCCTTCCCCCCTTCCTACACACACAGACACACACGCCCGGGGAGGTTGGTACGGAACACCTCAACCTCCCGCCCCGACTCATCCCCGGGACCCAAATCTGCCTGAACTCAATGCGCCGGCACGGCTCCGAAACTCCCTTGTTCCCCCAGCCCTCCCCGCCTCGTCCCCCTTCCGCCTCGGGCCCCAGTACTGGACCGCAACCTATTTTTTCCACGGCAGTGGCAGCACTTAACATTTACCGTACATAACAACAACAGTACGAGGTCTCGTCATTATGTGTCATAGGATTGTGTTGTGGAAGTCTAATACCGGTTTACTTATTCCCATCCACTCCTTTCCCAACTCCCAACAACCCAACTCCAAGCTATCTAACTACCTAACTACCTAACTACCCAACGTACCTCCTCGTTCCCAGCACGATGGCCATGACCCCCGTCCCGGACAGGTAGTCGCACAGCCCCTTTTTGAAGTCGGGCTCTGTCAGGTACGCAACTCCCAAACCGTACCTGCCGCCGGGAGCACACGAAGCAAGCAAAGTGCACGGCATTAAGTACGGTTTCCTTAAGAACGATAGCAGTACAGCAGGTGGACGGTGTAGCGGAATCAACGAGGGACTGGCGTACGGCTGATGTAAGGCTGTGTCAGGGTCAGGTCCCAGTGGCGGCGGGGGATGCTTCCCGCTGCGTGTTGCTGCAGTTTCGGAGGGACATTGGCGAATGTCGGCACGAATGACAGCATGTCCGAAACTCCCACCCCACCCCCCTGGCCCCCGGTCATCCAGCCAGGGGAAAACAGTGTGGAAGCCGTGTTTCGTAAGAAAGCTCTCCAGCACGGGGGTTTGGAGCTCTCCAGCTAACTTGACTCATTACCAGGAGTGCAGACGCAAAGGCAGACGTACAGACAGTACAGTGAGGCTTTAAAAAGTTCATAGTTTACCTTCTTCCCCCCACACGCGGCACCTACAGCTCGTCGCTCCGCTCCACGAAATCCTTGACGTCCGGGAAATCATCTGTCTTGCGAAAGTAGAAGCTCTTGATACCTCCAATACCTAATTATAATGGAAGATGCATATATGAGGTATATAAATGGCGGCGTAAAGCTGAGGGGAAGGTGACGAAGCAAGCCCAAAGGAGCACTTACCGCACGACTCCGACCCATTTTGTTCAGCGACAGCCGCTCGTAATAAATGTAACAATACGGTGGAATCCTTTCCTCCATTAAAGCTGAAGGCAACTTTGTCAAGCCTGCCAAGCGAATCGTTGAGAGCGGTTAGGGGTTGGCGAAGTCGGCTGCGAGCATTGCCTCATTTATTAAAAAAATATGCAGACATTCCAATACTCACGGATATAGCGCACATGTCCGGCGGAGCACTTGGATGGCCTTACGTGTTTTATCAGCCACGACCGGATCGGGTATTTTCTCAATTCCTTGCAAAATTTCCATAACGCTCCGTTGTTTGACAGCTCGGCTAACTAACCTTATAATAAAATAACAAGGCTTTGCGGAAATAGGGATTATTTACACTGCGCGGCCTGCAACGCGACAAGAAACAATGCCGGAATATGATGATTACTCAATTGTAACATTATCTTAGCCACTATTTGGAAGGTTAGAAATATTTTGCCTTTTTGTAATAAGGCTTATAAGCACCCCCCCAAATACAGTGTCAGATTACTATCGCGGACGTACATTGAGGGTTCCGGGGTACTGATGTAACACCTGTCGCAAACCACCTCACTTTGACAATCCTAATCACGATGACGCCAAGACTTTGTGTGTACATAGATTGAACGGAGAAGATTTTCTTTTTTGAGCTGCAAATCTTGTCGAGTAGATTGACTTCTCGCCGACGGCCTGGTTGCCGCTAGCATTTGCCCGTCCTGTGCTTCCCTTCCCAGCAGTCCTTTCAGCCCTTCCTCACAAAAAGTTGGAACCAACGCGATGGAATCTTTTACCCAGGCAGCAGAAGGACCCGGACTGGCACAGGAGGAAGCTGGAACATCAGCCAGTGCCGATGTCGCACGAGCGCTACCGACATCAGCCCCCGTCGCCGCCGCAGTCCCCTCCGCCTGCCCCAACGTACTTAACCTTCGGCGCATTGCCACGCATCCCACTTCCTGGCGTCCCACCGACTCCAGGGTGGCGCTCAACGTGACACTGGACGCCTGCATCGTACCCGATGCCACCGGCGCCGCACGCGTGGACAAGGCCCATCTTGTCGTCATCGACGATTTCATCAGCGAAGGGGATCGGATAGGGCTTCTGGACTTCATAACTCATCCTGGTTAGGCCTCCACGTGTGTGTGTGTGCGTGTGTGTGAGAGAGAGAGAACATTAGTCATGAAGAGTATAAAGAGTGTACGTTACATTTCACTTCCGGTCGGCCCCCCCCGGACCGTCATGGTTACCAACCAGACCCTAAAACCCAGCCCCCCCCCTCCCTCCCAACCCCTATCAGGCTGGGATGTGCTGATGCCGCCACCCGGTGACAAGTGGGACCGGGCCACACGCGACAGCGCCACCGCCTCCCCTACCTGGGGCCTACGGGACGAGTGGCTCCGAAAGCTGGCCACCACCAACCTGCCCGCCAGACTGGAGGTACAGAGCCGCTTGCAGCTGCTGTACCCAAACTACTTAATTGCACACATGCCATCAGATAAGATCCAGATCCAAACTCGGGCAAGCCAGGACACGGTCGCGAGGCAGGATCCGGACTGGATCCAAATCCCAGTTGACGACGCGAACGAGGACGCGGCCCCAGCTGGCTCGATTGTCGACTGCAATCAGTGAGTATGAGAGCGCATAGCTTAAGCTTGCAGCTGATATCATCAGGTGGACACGGACATGGCTATCTCATAATGGGGGACTGTCAACTGCGAAAGCCTTCCGGCCGCCCCAACTGCCGTACACCTCAGCTGCCGATTTTTTATTTGTGCCTTTCCCCGCACCCTGCCCTTCAAAACGACCTGCATCACGACGGTAGTTGTGGTGGTTAGCAATTTGTGTATCTTCCCTCAACAGCTATGAATACCTGCTTTCGTACATTGCCGTACCTCTTCCCCACTCCCTTCCTCTCCCCTCCTCTCCACACCCTTACCTCCCCTGATAAGATCTGATGTGGCTTTTATATAAACCCCACATCTGAGGGGGAGACCGAGGTTGAGTTAGGTTGGCAGCGTCCAATTAATCGCCTGGTATGTACGACACATTGCAGGTTTGTGGCCAATGCCGCCATGTGCGGCGACACCTTCTCGTGGCATGTCGACGCCGACCCGTCGACCCTGCCGTACCCGTCACCGTGGACCCAGGCGTACGGCCAGTACGTCAACCGGGTATGATACAGTACTGTTGTACCGATGTACGACATTAAAGTACGGCGATCAACTGTCGCCAATGCGTTATCCAGATGTCAGCGTGCGCTCTTCGTTTTTGTCCCCCCCACGTATTTCCCCCTTGTGACACGGGTGCCGGAGAGTTTTGATCCATACGGCACCCCTTCTAAACCCCCTTCTTTTCAACCGGGGGTTGTGTCCTGCCCAGCAACATGCCGTACACCGGCCCGCTCGGTCTCAATCTCTCGATCACATTCCCCCCACCTGTCGGCCAGGAGCCTGGCCGGCCGCTCTTCGTGAGCTTGCTGCTGTACCTGAACCACAGCTGGGAGCGTGACTGGCAGGCGGAGACCCTCTTCCTGGACACCCCCAGCGACTGCGGAGTGGTCATAAGACCCAAGGTGGGTGCGAGACAGATGAGCAGCTGGATCCGCAACCCAATAACGGTAACCGAATAACGACAACTGAGTAATTATAGTCACTAACCAGAAACCGAATAAAACCAATCCTGATTCCCTATGGAGCCATAACCCACATCCCTCCGCGCCCGCGCGCGTGTGTGTGTATGTGCTTGTGTGTATGCGCGTGTGTATTTTATCACCCAACTCCCCAGGCGTGCCGGGCGGTGTTGCTAGATCAGGACATCCTCCACCGCCTGATCCCGCCTTCCCAGGCGGCGATGGGCCGGCCAAGGTACTCACTCGTGTGGAAGCTGGTGATGCTGCCGCGTCAGCAGGGGCAGCAACCAACACTGGCACGGAAGGCCTGGGGCTGGCCCACGCCCTTCGGATCGGCGGCGGCGTTGGAGCGGGTGGTTTCAAGGATGTCGGCCGCGAAGGCGGTGGAAGCGGAGCCAGCGATGAAGGCAGTGGAGGCGGGCGCGGAGGCGGGCGCGACAGCGGGGGAAGCAGCGGGACCAGTGGAGCGAGGGGGAGGGGCGGCAAAGACAGCGACAGCGAAGAAGAGGAGGCGGAAGTGAGGGATGGGTTCAGTGTTGCGGTGAAGAGGGAGTGGGGAAGAGGTACGGCAATGTACGAAAGCAGGTATTAATAGCTGTTGAGGGAAGATACACAAATTGCTAACCACTACAACCGCAACCATCGCGGTCGTGATGCAGGTGGGTGATGATGTCATTGGGCTTGAAGGGGGCCCCGGAGGGATCGGACGAAACCCCGGAACGGATCACAGAGCTTCAGGGCATCGGCCATGAGCTCGGCTCACCTTCGGATATTATGAGTTACTTGATAGCTGACGGACGGACGGACGGACGGATGGACGGACGGACGGACGGACGGACGGACGGATGGACGGACGGACGGACGGACGGACGGATGGACGGACGGATGGACGGACGGACGGACGGATGGACGTCTCGCCCCCGGGACGGGACGGGGTTCCCAATGGCACATCCCGTCATGCCCTGGTGGAGTGTTTGGGGAAGGTAAAAACGTGGTGGTGGGGAGAACTACATACACCTTGCTACTGCTGATGTTACTGCTGCTGCTGCAAATGGTGGTGGTGCTGCTGCTTCAGGTCCATGGGCACCGTTACCGAAGAGCAACCGGCCGTTGCTGCTACTGCTTTAGACGCAGCGGCCGATGTTACGTCTGCATGTCCCAATGAAAGGGTCCTCACCCGCGTCAATGTTGGCGGGGATGACGACGGCGGCAGCGGTAATAATGGTGGCGGTGGCGGCAGTGTCGTGGCGGTCGTTTCGCCTGCTCCGAAGCCGACAGCGACCAAGAAAAGGCGGCGGCGGCGGGGAAAGGGGACGAATGCGCCTGGGCAGCCGGGTCCCAGCGATGCCGTACTCAGTACAATGGAGGACAGGGGGTCCGACAAGGTGGAAGAGAAACCCGAGAATGCGCTGTACGGCATCCCCAGCAGAGTAACCCGCGGTCTTGATAAGGGGGGATGTTGCTGATGGTGGTGATGCGGACCTGCTTCGGGAACAGGCTCCATGGCCCTGGACAGATGGACAGATGGACAGATGGACAGACGGAGCTAACGGGAACAGAAGCCATTGCCGGTGCCGGGAATGAAGTCCGCCAAGTCACGGGGGCGGCGGCCCCGGTGCCGGCAGCGGTGAAGAGGAGGCAACGAAAGCTGCAGCAGCTGAGGGCAGCGTATCTGCTGCTTGCCGAGGAACCCATGAGCTAATATACGACACACACGCCACGTGTTTTGCAAAACTCACGGGGTAATGGGGCGGGGAAGGGTTGGGGGGCTTCAGGGAACTTGTAAATCTTAGCCCAACGAGCTGATGATGATAAAAGATTTTTCCTGTAGCAATGTACGCCTCCCTTCCACCTTCCCCCATTGGCCTCTTCCCAGCCACTGTGGGCGAAAGATTGTCAGCTTCAGCGCGTGTGTTTGCCACATCGCCTTATCCATTATGAACTGGACGAACGTGGGCGGGATGACATGACATGACATCATGGAGTTCCGCCATACGAGTAGAAATGCTCTCAATCTCTCGGAATAATAGCAGTTGAGGATGCCTTAGCAATAATCACGATCTTGGCTTTACGAGAAATGTTACATAGCCATGCACCCACACACCGTTAGCGTACCTAACCAGATCTTAAGCTTACGTTGCTCTGTGGTGCTGTATGTGTTTACCGGGTTTACGCAAACAGGCATCATCTGGCTAAGCAAATCGTGTTATATTTTGCATTTTGGTTTTTGCTCAATCGGTTTTGGTTTGTTGCCTGTCGAGATTAGCTTCGCGCAGGGACCTTCATCCGTTCCTTGCCATTTGATGAGCGAAATAGTTTTTTTCCAACATGAAGCACTATCAACGTGCTATATTTGTTGGATATTCTTAGGTCCCCTGGGAGCGGTCTACCCGTCGTCGCGCCGAAGAGCTGCCAGGCAGCCGGAGACATCTTCAAAGCTCACCAAACGCCAATAGGCTTTATTTGCCTTGATTTGCTTACTCCGTTGGTCGCTCGTGAGAGTATTGCGTGAAGCTGATGAGCCCTGGGTTGCACGTAGAGCTTTGTAGTTCTGGGGATCGGGCAATCGAGGACGACGAACATAAAGGATAAGAACGAAGTCGATGTTCAATACTGATATGCCCCAAGCGATGCTCATCAACTGCAGAGAGGTTCCCAAAGTCTAGTCGAGGAGGCAGGGCAGCTGCCTGGTTGGTTAGGCGAGTCACGCGAAGTACGGTCTCGGCTGCCGGTAGTCCGTCCAGTTGTCACCTCAAGCCCGAAAGGAGCCATGTGCCAAACTCAGGATGTTCATGTATCCAACCAATTACTAGATGCTATATATGTTTCCATAATGCATCGCTGGCGTATTGCGTTATATTATTTGTTTCCAGATTCTTACGAACTTGCATGTCCTGAAACGGGAATACTCTCGTAATACCGGGCATTCGATTCCTTACTCCTAATATACTTGTTACAACCCAGGGCTTGCGATTAGTGGCGAGACGGTCTGACGTCTGCAAGTGCTTCCTCAGAAGAAGCTGTCAACTGGGTTGTCCTTCACAAAATACTTTGTGCATTTATTGCTAGTTCCGGCTATCCAGCGGAGGCTGAACGCTTCTTGGAGCCACGGGAGGCAGGTAAGAATCGCACCTGCCCCATGTAAACGGGCGCTCATAATTCTATAAATGGTGTATTGTATTTCTGATACGTGAGGTTTGAATGGGTATGCGTATAGTTCCTTTTGGCCACTGAGAAGCTGAGCCAATGCCGTGTCCCTTTCTCTCCCTGGCCGCAGCCATGATGTCTTAATTACAACACAAAAAATGAGATTTTATAGTTTTAAATAAACAAACTCAAGAAAGGCGATGCCTGGCGCGCGGTGCTCGTCAGCGCCTGCGCGCCGTCCAACCTCTGGTGGGACTGGATCAGCGTGCAAGGCTTCAGCTCCTCAAGCTATTGACCAAAGTCCACTTGCTATACGAGGGAGGGCATTGCGCCTGTCTGAAGACGGTGACCCCGGCCCGTCGGCGGCAGCGCCATCAGCTCAACCATCTGCTACCTGCTGCAGCCCACGCGGCCCTTCCCCCTGCAGCCGCAACCCAACTTCTCCCATCCTACTACATAATCGTGCGGACCCATCGGCCGCACCATCAGGCATTCGGCCGCTCCCCGCACCCATCCGAGCTCGTGCCAAAACGGTGGACGGCGAAGTCCACCAGGCGGGCCACCGTAAGGGCGACCGTGACCGTGACCGCACCGGTAACCACCGAAGCGTCTCCCCCGTCGCCATTGCAGTTGGCAAGGCAGGCGCGCCGCAGCCGCCCTGTCGGCCCTTCAGTGCCGGGTCAGCCCTGCAGCAACATTCCCGCATCCAGCCGCTGCCGCTGCAATGCCACCAGCGCCTGCGCGGCCTCTTAGATGGACAGCACATCCCCGCTCAGATGCCCCCAGCGTCTCCAAGGGGCCTGCCACCACGGGATCCAAGAAGCAAACCGCTACAGGCGGCCGCCTTACCTTCCCAGCCGTCTCAAGGGGAGCTATGGGGCCAGCACCAGCAGGCGTACCGACAGCCGCCCCCTGACTTACCGTACGTGCAGGGCAGATCCGTGGATCTTGTCCCGGCTGCCGGACGATACGAAAACGCCATTCGTCCTAAGGACGCGCCAGGAGGCGTTGGGCAGCAAGGGCATTATCGGGGACGTAACATACCCGAGGTGGTGGTGGAGGGCGAGGAGGAGTACTGGGAGTGGCTGTTTAAGGAGCAGGACGCACCGGATTCCCCTTATGGGTGAGGGCTGAGAGTGTGTGTGTATGCGCTGTAAAGCAGCGGCTTTATTCGGCGGCGCGGGCCCACTTTAGGGCCCAATGGTGCGCCGTGGCTGGTCTGTGTATACGCGTGTGTATATGTGCGCGCGTGTGTTGAGGTTAGAGTTATATTTGAGCTTATGGGACTCCGTATGAACGGCGATTCGAAGACGCTAGCTGCTCGGCAAACGTTTTCGCCCCCCCTCTGCGTCGTAAGGTCATGACGCCCCTTGCTTCGTGGATCCCAAGTGCACTGATATGAGGGCCTCTCCCTCGCCGTTGCTCTCCCCTTGCCGCATGACTTCCGTGCTTTACGCTTCCTCAATCCGAGGCCCAACCACCATCGCCATTACCACTAGGCCATCATACTGTTGCCCTGTAACGTCCATTTTTTTCCTATGCACACAGGTCCGACGTACTGCGGGCGCTGTTGGCGTCCATTAGCCCCAAGTTTGCCGTCGAGCGGCCCGAGGGCTACGTCCCCATCACCCCATCCGACATATCACCTAGCCGCTACGCCCGATCTGACATTTGGATGTGGCCCTCAGCGCCCGCCAGCCCGGACGTAACCGCCGCTGAGGGAAACGTGAACGCCGACCCCACCGCCGCTGCCGCTGCTGCCGCTACTACGTCAGCAGCAGCGCTTAATGTCATCGCCGCGGAGCTGCCCGTGGCGCCCTCGCCGCGATATCCACAACTGCAGCAGCGAGACGCGCAAAGCCCCCATCATACTCATTCTAATCAGCAGCTGCAGCTGGATGAGCAGCAGGCAGAGGAGGGGCTGGAATTGGCCCCAGCGCAAGAGAGCTGTTCACCCGAGAGGCGGGCGCAGCGGCGGCTGAGTCGCCGTGCGGCTGCGGCCGTGGCATCCATTCTAGGGGGCGGGGAGGCGGCATTTGGCCGCTTTCCGCCCTCGGTTGTTATGACGTATATGTCCCACTCCCAGCTGTCGCAGCAGCAGTCTGTACAGCAGCGGCTCGGCAGCGAGTCGCGTCTATCTAGGGACATCATTGCCGTTTGCCCCGCACTGCTGCCGAATCCCAGCCCTTCTGCACCGATGGCCGCCACCGTAGCCCCATATGCTAAGGACTTTCTGGACGCCGCTGTACCTACACTTAAGCAACAACAAGAACTGCGACAACAATTGCGGCAGATGCCCTCATGGCTCCATGGGGCCCATGATGAGCTGCAGAGTTCCGCCCCTGGGGAGTCCAGGGCCCACGGGGCAACCGGGGAACACCCGCACTGCAGATTTGACACCTTCCCTGATCCTGACGCCCAGCCCCACCAGCACCAGCACCAGCACCAGCACCAGCATCAGCAGTCTTCATCAACAGTCTACCACCGGGGTGCTACGAGAGGAACAGTGGCGGAGGCGGGGTTTGAGACGGCGGCAGCGGCCGCGGAAAGGGAGCGACAAGGTGGAAAGTTGCATCGGACTAGCAGCAGCAGTGGTGATGGCAGTGGTGGCAGGGGCGGTGATGGTGAGGCTTGCCGCAGGAACGTGGCCTCCCAGGGCGTTGGTCAGAGTGTTCGCACTTTGCAGCTCTCGTGTAGCGGCGAGCATCAACAACAACAGCCACTTGCACCCATAGTGTGCTCGGAGACGGAGCAACAGGGGGCTTTCTTGGACCGCTGTTCCCCACATCAGCATCCGCCGGGACAGCAGGTGCAACAAGGGCAGGGGCAGCAACGGTCGTCTGCGGCGTTCTGTGCTAGCACGGGCAGCGAGAGCAGCACCGCCACTTGCGCAATCCTGGAGCCCTTCGAGCGGCCGTCCCCCTTCCAGCGCCAATACACCCGCCAGTCGCCACGCCAACTGTCGCACCAGCAATCGTGTGAGCAGCAGCAGCAGCAACGGAAGGACGGAGCTCCTGGAACCATGGCAGGCGGACGGGATGTTGAGCAGTCCCAGTTACAAGGATTGCAATCGCCATCGGCAGCAGCAGCAGCGGCAGCAGTGGCAGAAACGACTCTGGGGCTAGAGGCCGACGGTAGTGGTTGCGACCGCGGCGGCAACAGCCCCGGCAACAGCACCAGCCAGCCCTTCTTCAAACGGGTACCCTCAGTGGCGTGGATGGAAGAGCCAGAGCCTGCACCTGCAATGCCTAGGCAGTTAGTGTTGACCAAGCGACCCATGGGTCCGTCGCAGCCGATGCAAATACTGCCTCCACAGGAACAGCAGTACCAGCAATTGCTGATGCCGTCGTACGGATCGGGTTTAGAGCGGCGTATGCACCCATCAAGCATCATTCAAACAACTTCAGCAGGGGCGGCTGCATGGTGCGGTTCCGGAGCTGAGAACGACGAGCGGCGTGGCGCCGGGCTCACCGCTGGATGCGACAACACCAACCCTGCACTGTATCGCGGGGCCCTCGTCGATCCGACGTGTCAGGCGTGTGTGGGGGGAAGCAGGTCCCGTGTATGTGCTCCTACCGCTCCGAACCCCTCATGCCTGCCCTCTTCGGCTACCGGCATCGCCAATTGCTTCTGGACTCCTTCGGGACGAGCCAGTCCCGAGCCCAGGCGGAGCGAGGCAGGTGGTCAGGCTCCCTTCCGCACTCCCACGCCCACCGGATGCGGCGGGGGCTACGGATATGGCCACGGCAGCCCCGGCGGATTCCGGGGCCTAGGGCATTGCATGCGGGCGCAGAGCGCTGGCAACGGGCGCCCTTCGCCGTTGTTCGCAGTGCGTCAGAGGCAGCGCCAACCTAGCACCCCCGGTAGCTCCGCACTGCCGGAGGCTTACGGCATTCCGTCATCTCGTCGTACGCCGCCGCCGATTGTGCCGCTGACGTGGGAGCCGCCGCCACCGCCGCTGCCGCCGCCAGGCGCCATTCCGTTGGTGGTTCTGTTGTCGCCAGAACTTAATCCGCACTCTGCATTGCACAGCCCAGGGCACAGCGGCAGCAGCACTCCCAGTTGCCCTAGCAGCCCCCACAGTGGCGTTGGCGGCAGCTTTGGGGACAGCGGTGAGTTTGCGACGACGGCGGCCATTGTTGCTGCGCTCGTATCGTTGTCGCCAAGTCGTAAGCATGCAGCGGATGCAGATGCTGCGGAGCTTCAACCCCGTGACGCGGCCCTCAAACCACCTTCGGCAAGGACGGAGATCACTGATGGCGACGGCGCTGTCGCCAGCCATAAGGCCCCAGTCCGAAAACTATGGCAACTGCAGCAGCAGCAACGATCGCCCAACCGCCGGACTGCGGCGGCGGCAGGGGGGTCACATGAGGTTAAGGGCCGCCGAAGCACGGCACCAGGGGATCTGCAGACGCCTCCACGAGACGCCTCAGGCGCCGCCGCCCACATCGCCGCGGCCAGCACAGCTGCTGCCGCCCGTGAGGGGAGACAGCGGAATTACGGCAGCATCCTCAATGCCCCGTCCCCGCCGGCGCAGCTGATGCAGCACCAAAAACAGCAACAGGGACAGCCACGTTCGCGAGACAGCTCTGCAGCATCGCGCCCGGTAGCGTTGGCGGTGCCGCCGCCGTCACCACCAAATTGTGGCAATTCTCTCGCGTCGCCCTATGGAGCGCGATCACCCGCAGCGCAGGGGAAAGTTAACCCGCCGACACCATCCGCCCTCCGATCGCCGTCCAAGCGGCATAAAGCCCCCGTCCGATCGCCTTCAGCCTTGCGGCCGCCGTCAGTCCGCCGCCAGCAAACCTTTGCGCCTCCGTCAGCGCATCAGCCAATGCTGGGTCAGCATAAGGTATCGCCATTGTCGCCGTCGGCAGCGCAACGATCACCGTCAGGACGCCGCAAGGCCCTAGCATCGCCATCCGCTGGGGCCGTGCTTGCACGGCGACGTTGGGCCGTCCCGCCAGAGTCGCATGAAGGTGCCGCCGCCGCCATCGCCGGGGCGATCAGTGAGCCCGGTGAGGCGTCAGCGCCCGCAGCCGCGTATGAGGGAGCTGCACGGCCAATGACGCGGGTGGGCGCGAATGCTCAGTGCGGCGAAGCTGCCATCCCCGCTGCAACTCGCCATCCCAAGAGTCGCCGACCGGAAAGCGGGTTGGCGCGGCCGCTTAGCAGGCACCGGCCCCCGGCCAGTGCCGCTGGTGGCCAGGGCGTTTCTGGAGTGGATATGGAGGGGGCGCGGAAGGGGGAAAGCTCAAGCCGTGTTGGTGAAGCGGCCGTTCCCGCTTCCGTTCCTATTGCCCGAAGTGCTGCGGTGCTGGCTGCAGGCGGCTCTGGGTGTCGTCATCATGACGCCTCCGCCGACAAGGGAGACAAGGCGGCGAGGCCGCCTATTTGCGCGACTGCCAGGACCACCGCCGCCGTCGCTGGCATCGCCGTCGCCGGGCCTTCGTACTCGAACCCTGGCCTAGCGGTGGCATTGGGACCCGCAGCGGTCGCCTGCAGTTTCAGCAGCAGTAGCGATTGTGGTGTCGGGGATAGTCGTGGTGCGCCGTCCTCCACCTCGACCTGCGCCACATCTGGCAGCAGTGCCACCGCAGCGTGCGTGAGCAGCGAGGATTCTTGGAGCACCGCCGCCGGCGGGGGGGTTGCTTCAGCCCCGTCTGGGGCGGCCGCAGTAACCAACTCCTCAGTATCGGCAGCGTCCGCGTCCTCTCCAGCGTCATCTGGGACGCCATCGGGGTCAAGCACCTCCCGACCGACATCTGCGGCTACGCGCAGGATGGGCGGCGGCAGAGCCGGCCGCGATACTCATGTGCGCTATGATGGCATTCCTCGCTCGGCCCCATCTCGTGCCTCTCGTCCTGCAGTTGAGGCGTCGGCAGCAGCAACGGCAGCATCGGCCGCGGCTGGGGGATCGCCACCACAACCGCCATCGCCGCCGTCGCGGCGCGGACCTGTGGCTGCTGCTGCTCCAGCTGTGTTCGATCACACGAAGGCTTCCGGGAGCTATGCCGTAGATATCGATGATCTGATACTGTCCTTTGGACACGCCAAGTCACCGTTCACCGATACCCCCAATGTCGGCGGTATCGCCTATAATGGTGTCGGCGGCGGCAGCAGCCGTCAGTCCTCTCCCGCTGCCTCACCTCGTGCCCCAGGCAGGCAGCCTAGTAGTCGAGCGCCGCTACAGAAACCCCCCAGCCTGGACTTGCTTACTTTCGCACCAGGCATATTCAGCCCCCCAGCCGTTGAAACGACACCTGCAGGGCCGGGACACGCGCTGCCGCCGCGGCCACAGCGGCGGCAGTGGGAGCTGTCGCCCCGACGGCCCCCAAGCTCCCCGGGGGCTGCCTCGGACTCCAGTTCCTTGGCTGGGGTTTCCGACCTCCCGGTGCGCCGTCTAGTCGAGCAGAAAGTGGTCGCAGTAGCAGCAGGCTCCGCACCGCACCAGCACCGTACCAGCGAGGGCGGCAACAGAAGCAAATTGGGTGGCGACGATGTAGTGTCGCTCGCTGCTGCAAAGCCGCCACTTGTGCTGCAGTCGCATCGGCCTTCGTCTGGCGCCGGCGCCAACCCCGCCTCTGCTGCCGCTCCGTCTGTTGTTACTGCTGCTGGTACTGCTACTGCTACTGCCGTAGTAGCCGGCAGGATGGACGCTCCGCCGTACAACAGCGGTGTCCACAAGGATAGCAACGGGGGAAACGGCGGCAGCCGACCCATCTCAGCAGCGTCAGTGTGCTCCGTTAGCCGTACTGGCGCTAGCAGTCCCCACAACCACCACTGGAGCTACCAGCGCAACCGGGAGCGTGCGCTGCTCATCAACGGTGCGATAGCGGCGGCCGCGGCGAATGCGGCAACCGGGGCGGCAATTTCGGGAGCTGTGCAGCCCGCGTCAGGGGCAGCGGTAAAGCGATGATGTGCTGAGGCTGTCCCTGGTGGCTGTGGTAATGTGGTGAGGATTGGTGCCGAGGGAAGGAAGCGTGTGTGTAGGGGGGGGGCAAAGCATAGCAGGTGCTCGCCGGGCGCCGGCGCCATCAGCAGCTGCTATGGCAGGCGCGTGTTTATTGGATCTCAGCCCCTCATCACGATGATGGGCGGGTTTCACTGACTTATGGACGGAAGCAGTATCGGCAATTCAGGAGAGAGTGTGTACGTTTGGAGCAAGTGCGCAGGTCTGTCGGTCTGTCGGTCTGTCGGGGTGGCGACGCTTGGGCAGTCCGTCCCAACATGGGCAAAACTAGGACCTGTCGGTCTGGTTGTACGGTAATGGATTGATGGTTGTTTTTGTTGTGCCTGTGCAGATCTGAAGGATCGCGGTATGTGTACATTACTTTGTCGGTGATCGCAGTCGAAGGCTCTGGCTGGGGGTAAGGTCGGGGTATTTCCTCGTCCTACGCCGCAAGTCGGGCAGGTAAACATTCGGGCGCAAGTTTTCCCATCGGTTGCGGCTTTGGTTGCGAATTACGACGTACAGTTCTGCAGGTTGGGGTCATATGAGGGATCAGACTATCGGGTTTCCTGAGGGGGTGTCGCAAAGGTTAGGTTGTGACAGGACATACGTGACCTGGTTTGACATACGAGACGCAATCTATGAGGTATGGATGAGCACGGACGGTGGGAGGTGGTCATCTGATTCGCCACGTGGAATGTCATGTTGTGCATTCATTGCAGCATATGCGGCATTGATGGAAACGGTTAGGCCAGACGTCAGCCCAGGGTCGGAGCTTCATAGAAAGCTACGATGCCTCTTTCCATGCTCGTATGTTTTTTCAATAATGCTTACAACTTGGGCGGTGCATGTATCTGGGCACATGCGTTGCGTTTCCTTTTTTGCGCGTTTGGCTTTCAATGGTGGGGAAGAGGGATCCCCAGATCTCCGCAGCACCGTGCAGCGGATACGATGCATTGCGGATGAGCTGTGTTAGTTTTGCTTCGCCGCGTTTCTCGCTCGGGAAAAATTCTTAATGTGTCCATGTGCATGTTTGTGTGAAGGATTCTTGTATGCATGTGTAAACGTTCGCGTTTGTGTCCGCATGATAACGCTATTACGGCGCGCCAAGACGCTGCTTGGCAGGCGGTTTGATTCTGGTTATTTTGCATGGCGCTATATGTATAGCATCGATCACAAATATAAAAGTTAACGCCGGCCGGCTAGTTTTCCGACGTGACGGAGCTATGCCTTTGGGCCTGTGCGGTGCTTTTCTTGCAGGAACGTGGGTGGTTGTATGCTGTAATGCCCATTAAGACTGTTGCCGCTGCTAATGATGCTGTCGCGAAAGTGTCTTCAAGTGCATTGCTGCCGTCGTGATGCGTGGAACGCGGTAACAATACCAGCTGGATGGTGGCGATGTCACCTGCCCCATGATGACCAACATGTCTCGTATCCTGTGGGAGCGCCCAAACCGATATTTCAATGTTCCGAACGTGTCATTGTCCGGAAGGTCGGCTGATCTGTAGCTCTGGTCCGAACCGACTGCGAGAAAGGATGCGGGGTACCAACACACGTACCCACAAGGGCGGAGCCTCCAACGGGGCCGGGATTACTGATCTCCTGTGTATGACTTGCTAACAACTTGGGCGATGGTAGTGTTGTTTGGTGCGACGGTGTTGGGGAATACCTGTTCTTTCAATTGTTTGGGCTCCGCCTGGCAGTGCCGCGCAAAATATTTCATTTCGATAACGAGATTTGACTTCCTCTATCTACACTTCACCATAATGTACAATACCGTGGTTGCCGTTACCCCACAACATTGCCGGACAATGTTCACAGCAATAATTAACGATGTAATGAATTACATGGTGATATTCAAATTCCTTGCATTTCTCCTTGAGCACCAATAAACTTCCGCAAAGAGATGTACATCCTTCATCTTCTACAGAACTACTTCCATTTTCTCAAATGCTCCATAGGCCGATGAAGATGTGTCTTGAAAGTCACGGAATCTTGTGCGCCTTTGCTTCCGCGACTTCCCCCTGATTGCACCATAACAACCGCCTACCAAAACCTTGCACAATCTGTCCCTGCTGGGACTGGGGCTCGTCTTCTGTCGCGTCGTGTTATGTAAGGTGTGTATTAGGGTTGACTTTCCTGACAACGAGGTTTTCCTTCAACAGCACTGAATACATCATTTTGATCGACTCCACCAAACGCACAGCTTAAGGGCCACAATCATGTCTGCGATGTCCTTTCATAGCACCGTACCCAAGATCGTTCCCCCTGAACAAGACAAGCGAGGACACCACAGTAGCGAGGACACCAGCGAGGACACCACAGTAAGTACCAAAAAGCAAGGATAAGAAAATAATTCTTTTGCCCGCATTGTCCTTATGTGCACAGCACATCCAACAGGCGCTCACGAACATGGCCCAGTTTACCCCAAAAGAAATATAGCAGGTGTACACATCTTCGTTACGAAATCCGCCGCCTACCTCCCACACACGAGCAAAGTGCAATACCACCGCATGGTAAAACAAATCCACATTTACCCATGCCGCAACAAACGTACCGTACCTTGCTGATACACATGGCACCTAAGGACACTTAACTAAGCAAACAATCGTTGATCGCAACCTTTGATTCCGCATATTACGATAGCTCGGCGTCTTATGACCCTTTTTTACACCTTATTGCTTGATCTAGTACAAGAGGCAAAATCCACGAATGAGCTCTTACACCACGCCTTCACCACCCGATGGTTAGTACATATCTCAGCCCACTGCATACATGGCCACGGCAATGCACTGCGGCCACCGCAATAGACAGCGACACGCAATACACGGCCGCTGCATTCTCCACGTCCACAACGAAACCTCCCCGTTCAAATTACACTGCCACAGGCGGCCGCTTGGGGGACGAATCCCGTGGAAGCGAATGGGCGGAGGGCCTCGAAATGACAGTTCCTGACACATCGTAGATACCACCCTGCACCTCCAACGGCTGGGCAAGGAGGTTGCTGCCCGCCTGCTTTGTCAAGTACCTGCCGCAGAATGTGAGGAGGGAAAATTCAGGCCGCGACTCGTATACTGGTGCAAAATTGCGTCATTTCCGACCCTAAGATGGCATTTAGTACAACACGAATAGTGTCCGGAGTGCCTCAACCAAGGAATGCAGATCCGGCATTGCTGGGCATGCTGGGCATCGCAGCGGTGCTGGGACAAAAGGGGACCTGACAAAGGAGCATGCACCGTGCACGTGCGACAACATCCTTAATAACAGCCGCATACAGTCGAACTTGCGCACAGCCGCAGTACCCACTTATCGACCGCTGCAGCTGCGTCGCGGCCCTCACGAATGGCCCACACCACCAGCGACTGGCCGCGTCGGCAGTCGCCAGCAGCAAAGACGCCCGGGATGGTGGTCGCAAAGTCGCCGAATGTTGCCTGTACAGACGTACAAGAAGTTTAAGTGCCGGTTGATGTATGGTCCTGTGCAGGTGGAGTGTCGACGAGGTAATGGGACCCCTGCACTTGCTTTCCACTGCACGCAAAATTACATTACCATTCGAGGGTGACCAGCCGACCCCGTGGTTACATCGAACCTGGCGAATAACCAACACGATGTCCCGACAGGCCCCAACCCCAGCCATACTCACCTTAAAGTTGCTTCGTTCGTCCTGCTTGAGGCCCAATGCGGAGGCCAGCCTGTCCTCAGGGCCGGTAAAGCCCATGGCCAGCAGGACCATGTCCGCCTCCAGCACCCGAGCGGTGCCCTGCTGCTCCACGGGCCGGAACTGCCCGGTGCTGGGGTCCTTCTCCATCCTGGCGGTAGGAAGCAGGAAGGCCAACATGGGCGATGTTGAATTAGTGCGAGTGGGCTTTTCGGGCGGCCGAATCTGTGCGGTTGCCCCTGGAAGCCGTTACGCGATGAGCTGATGGTGATGACGTAACACTGGAGGTGCGCCTCGCCAATCCCGGTAAACTCACTTGACATTGACAATCTCGATGCCCTTTAGTTTGCCTTGCTCGTCGCCAACGAAACGCTTCGTCATCACGTTGTACGTGCGAGGATCAGCACCGTACACATGGGCTGCCTCGGCGTGGCCGTAGTCAACCCTAGGTTCAAGCACATTGGGGTTGACTTACGTATGTGAGAACTGGATGTGGACTCGTGCCAGATCGCGTGGTCGACATGGCTGAAGTGGAGTAGCAGATGACTTTTATGTACTGTGCGATCTATGAATTATTGTATTGCATGGCCCGCGGCATGGCCCGCCTGATCGGTTCCGTCCCACCCCGGATACTGCCCCTTCCAGTGGATCACCGCTTCAGAACCAGACCTCACCCGACCGATGCCATACCTGAAGATGCGGGGCCACTGCGGCCAAGGATTGTTCTTGGCCCTGGTAGCCGGAGGCTTGTCAAGCAGCTCCAAGTTGACAATGGAGGTGGCGCCGTGGCGCAGAGAAGTGGCGATGCAGTCCGTACCTGTATCACCGCCGCCAATTACCACCACCTTCTTGCCCGCGGCGCTTATGTACCTGCGGGTAAAACGGGTGATGGAGAATATTGAATCAAAAGGAACTCAGAGAGGCAGTCAGACGACTGCATCCAATGAGGGTTCTCCCTCTGCTTTGTGCGGATCGCACCATGCGCCCGTGCAATAGCAATTGGCCCATTCCTGCTTCTGCCGACTCCACTGCGGTATGGTCCCGGCAGAAGGGAAGGGTACGACGTCCGCGCTACGAGTTCCCACTCAGAAGGCGAAGGGATTGCATCGCTGCTACATCAACCACACTATGCGGAGCCGTCCCGGGGGACTCCCCCCAATGCGACCATCTTCATCAACTCACTTTCCGTCCTGCAGCCCACTGTCCAGCAGCGAGCGAGTATTAGCGGTCAGGAAGTCCATGGCGAAATGAACGCCTGTCAGATCGCGGCCGGGGACGGGCAAGTCTCGGGGCTTTGTTGCGCCGGCAGCCAGAACCACCGCGTCGTGGCTGCTCACGAGATCCTGAAGGGGAAAAAGAAAAAAGGACAATATCCGGTTAGGCTCTGCGCACGAAGCAGGACCATATCATATAGTGTTTGAACTGCGAGAGTTCCCATAAAGAACACACGCCCCGGTCCACACACCTGCGGCGACACGTTCACTCCCACGTGAGCGTTGAGGAGGAACTTGACGCCCTCCGCCGCCATTAGATCCACGCGGCGCTGTACAACATCAACCTTGCCGGCCTTCATGTTGGGAACGCCGTACATCATCAACCCACCAGCACGGTCCGCTCGCTCGTACACCGTCACCTCGTGGCCCATCTTATTCAGTTGGTCCGCAGCGGCCAGACCCGCGGGTCCACTTCCAACCACCGCCACGCGCCGGCCGGTGCGCAACTTGGGCACGCGGGGGGTCATCCAGCCTTCCTCGAACGCCCTAGAAGTGGGAAGGCAGCATTAAAAAAATGCAAGCATTCAGTAGCCTAGTAACCGAGGGAATTAAATAATACGGATCTCGCAGGCAAATGCGTGAAGCATTGGAAGGGCCTTGGGACAGGCTTAAGGGCTGCGAGGAAGTAGTGCAACATAGCCACATAGCCATAACCGACAATCTGGTAACCTGGTCAACCTGGTGCAGCCTATAGCCGCATCCTCCCTGCCGTGTCCCTGCCCACCGTGGACGCATCTACCATCTTACTTGTCAATGATAGTTGCCTCAATGCTCTTAATCGACACCGGCGGCTCGATGATGCCCAGCGTGCAGCTTCCCTCGCAGGGGGCAGGGCACACGCGGCCCGTGAACTCGGGGAAGTTGTTGGTTTCGAGCAGGCGGTCCAAGGCTTCGCGCCAGCGGCCCTGCAAGGAGAAAGGTAAGGTGCGCGAACCGAAACCTTGCGTTAAGCTTCACGAGCTCAGCGGACATTTCAGACGACGCAGGGCATCAAAGCTGCCCCATCACCCCACCACCTGAAATACAATTCGCCTTCCACTGCGCCTTCCCGGCCGGTACATATTCCCCCTCCCATTACCTTGTGCACCAGGTCGTTAAACTCGGGAATTTTGTTCCCCAACGGACAGCCAGTGGAGGAGGTGTGGCAGAAGGGCGTGCCGCACTCCATGCAGCGCGCCGACTGCGTGTGCAGCAGCGCTGCATGAGCCGCCGTGCCCGAGTGGTCGTGCACCTCGTCCCAGTCCTTGATGCGCTCCGCTTCTGGACGATATGGCAGCGGCTTACGGTCGTACGACACAAAACCACGGACCTTATCGGCTGCCGGCCCGGCAGGCGCTGCAGCCACCGCCGGCGCAGGCGTCACCGCCGGCGCCTTTGGTGTCACGATAGTCGGCCGGTTCGCTTCCCATGTGGGCTTGATGCCCTTAACGGGCATACCCTCACGCGCTAGCTTCTGCAGACGGCGTTTGTCTTGCTGCGGATCGGAGGTAGGTATGACGTTGAGCGTCAGCGCCTTGGGGGGCTTGCCGGCCTTGACAGCGGCAGCGGCCATGGCCTTGAGCTCTGCAAATGCGTCCTTGGGCGCAAGGCCCGCAGAGTCGGCAGCCGCCAGCAGCGCCGCCTCCGCCGCCTCCGCCTTGGCCAGTGCCTCCGCCTCCGCCATTGCGCGGCGGTACTCGTGCGGGAACACCTTCTTGAACTGGACGCGTGAGCGATCCCAGCTGAGCAGAATGCGGCGCGCTACATCCGAGCCCGTGAACTTGAGGTGGCGCTGGATGAGTGACTTGAGAGCACGTACGTCCTCAGGGGACTCAACTGGCAGCAGGTCATTCACCACATCCACGTTGCACAGAGCCTGCGCGGGAGCCGAACCAAAGACAGGATATGTCGAGATAATAGAGTAGGTGTACGCGGGTAAGGCATCAGGTTCGGAAAATTGTGCAGGTTTGGATAATTCTATACAATCCTGTGGCTATGATTGCACTGCAACTCGAATGTCACAAATAGACCTTGGGTGTCTTAAATCGGCACATGGCTCCTTAAATCCATAACATGTATACCGTTACAGCTCACATAACGGCATGGCATATTTACCTGCAAACAGCACCGCGCTGCTGGCACCACATCCTATTACGCATCACCCAAGTCCATCCTGTGCTTTCCCCTGGATTAGTTACGCACCTTAAACTTGTCATTGGGGTCATACACGTAGGCAATGCCACCGCTCATGCCTGCACCAAAGTTCTTGCCGGTAGGGCCCAGGATGACCGCAACACCGCCCGTCATGTACTCGCAGGCGTGGTCGCCCACGCCCTCAACCACAGCCCGCGCTCCCGAGTTGCGCACGCAGAAGCGCTCAGCGGCAATACCGCGGATGAAGCATTCACCACGCACAGCGCCATAGAGCGCCACGTTGCCGACAATGACATTATCCTCCGCCCGGAATGTAGAATGGGAGGGCGGGTAGACAGCCACCACGCCGCCGCTCAGGCCCTTCGCCACATAGTCATTGGCATCTCCTTCCAGCTCCAACGTAATGCCGCGGCAGAGCCATGCGCCAAGGCTCTGACCCGCGTGACCGGTCAGCTTGATATGGATAGTGTCGTCCGGTAGCCCCGCGTCGCCACAGCGCTTCGTCACTTCGTGGCTCAGGGTCGTACCCACGGCGCTGAGAGGTGAAAAAAACCGTGCATGGGGATGAATGCGGCTCAGCCAATGCTGGAAACAAAGCAGCGGCCCTTATTAGCAAGATCTAAAACGCATGCCCAGATCCACTTACCTTACTCCTGGCCTCACAAAACAGCGTGTCGCAATTATACCCGCCCATCCCACCTGACCATCCCTCCCGACCAACCCAACTCACCGGTGCGTGTTCTGCACCTCCATCTCGATGTACACGGGCTCCGCCGAGCCACCGGGCTGATCCGGCAGCGCCGCCTTGCACAGGGGAACCAGGTGCACATCTAGTCCCGCGTCCAGTCCGTGATCTTGTTTCTGGATGCAGCGCTGGGCAGCCCCTGGCCGCAACGTCGCGGCAGGCAGCAGCAGGCGGGACAGGTTGATGCCTTCCAGCTTGGGGCCGCCCTCAGCAATAGCCGACATATCAGTCTACATATGATGTTGCAATGGGGGGAACAAATGTTAGAAAGCGAAAGACGGTGGTCGACGTGGCGCACCAAGTGTGTGGTCAAGTATATAGGGGAAATCGACGAGCAACGTGACAACCATACAAGTGGCCGTGGCGTGAGACAAGAATCAAGGATGCCTACAACAAGCGAGTCAAACTTCAGCAGCGAGCGAGATCCGAGACATGAGGCCGACAATTGGAAAAGGGCGCCAAAGAAACACAACGTACCTCGAGCAGGTCCGCCCTTCCCACCAGCTCGTTCATGGACTTCAGCCCTAGAGAGGCCAGCAGCTCCCGGACCTCCTCAGCAACCATGAAAAAATAGTTGATTACGTGCTCGGGTTCACCGGCGAACTTGGCTCGCAGCTCCGGGTCCTTGCAGTAGGACAAGAAAAACAACGGACCGGGTGGGGTTGGGGTTGGGAGGGTCAGGGGGGTATACCATTAAGTCATGATAGCCATTTCACTGGGCATCGCCACTTGGATGACGGTCGACACCATCGCGAGCCAAGAGATGCATGGAACGGCAAGAAAATCACACCACCATCGTAACACATACCTGCGTGGCGACGCCCACCGGGCACGTATTGGTGTGGCACTTGCGCATCATGATGCAGCCCAGTGTAATAAGCGGCGCGGTGGAGAAACCAAACTCCTCGGCACCAAGCGCGCAGGCAATCGCGACGTCGCGTCCCGTGCGCAGCTGGCCGTCCACCTGAGCATCATAATAACCAAAATGAGAGAATTGTCTAGTAGCAATAGCAACAACAACCCAGCAACAGCTAAAGGAGCAGTAAAGGCGCTTGCTCCATTGCGCATGCTCGAAACCGCCTCGACCAAAGCCCACTGCCATGCTCAATTCACGGAATACCAAGATCTTTGCCTTTCCCGGGGAGTCCCACTCACCTTGACAGGTCCTCAAACTTCATCCCCCGCACCAAACCCTAATAAAGACCCCTTCATTAGCATAAAGATAAGCACCATCATTCTCGCGCTCTTCCTCTTCCTCCTCATCCTAAGCAAACATTCTTCGCAACCTGCCTACCTGCAGCACAGTGCGGCCTCGCAGGTCGTTGGCCACCAGTGTCTGGTGGGCCTCAGCCAGACCCAATTCCCACGGCAACCCAGCATGCTTAATTGAGGACCACTTGGCGGCACCGGTGCCACCGTCATGGCCGCTGATGAGCACGTGATCAGCGTGGCCCTTGACAACGCCGCTCGCCACAACGCCTACGCCGTTTTCACTCACAAGCTTCACGCTGCAAGGAGCATAGGGTCCACAGACGTACAGTGTTTGTGAAAACATCGCGAAACATATAAACAGCATACGCATACCAGCAAGCTAAAAACACTGAACAAGCAGGTGGCGTTGCATCAACGTTAGATTGTCACCCATGCTAGATCCTGGCCGCCAGCGGTTAAGCCGCTACTCCAGGAGACCAGGGGATCATGCCAGTCGTTGCCAGGAAGCCTTCTCCTAACAGGCTTTTACAAGGCTCTTCAAAAACGCCACGACGCTTGTCCCCAGCTGTAGGCACCCCCAACAACTAGATTGCCGATGATTTCACCCTAGCCTTTCAGCACACCCACCCACCTGACGCGCGCAGAGGGATTTGAGCTCTTGAGATCGTAGATCAACTGCGCGAGGTCTTCAATCGAGTAAATGTCGTGGTGCGGGGGCGGGCTGATGAGGCCCACGCCAGCGGTTGACCCACGGGTCACCGCAATATCCCCCTTAACCTTGTCACCCGGCAGCTCACCGCCCTCGCCGGGCTTGGCGCCCTGGGAAATCTTAATCTGCAGCTCGTCGGCATTGGTCAGGTAGTATGCAGTGACACCGAAGCGGCCAGAAGCCACCTGCTTGATGGCGGAACGGAAGGGGTTCTTGGTGCCATCCGGCAGCGGCTCCAGACGTCGCGGATTCTCGCCGCCCTCCCCGCTATTGCTCTTTCCACCGATGGTGTTCATGGCCAGCGCCAGCGTCGTATGCGTCTCAAGGCTGATTGAGCCGTATGACATGGCACCCGTCACGAAGCGCTTGACGATGGCCGACGCCGGTTCAACCTCCTCCAACGGCACGGGTGTAGCAGGCTCGGTGCGGAACTTGAGCAAGCCGCGCAGGTGGCAGCCGCGGGAGAGTTTGGTATTGAGAGCTGAGAACTGGCGGAACAGCTCTCGATCGTTGCCGGCAGTCGCGGCCTGGGTAGGAATAAGACAAGATGCGTTCAAGATAGTTTCCTTCAATTTCAGGGCTTGACGTGTAGGTCCTACATACGGCCATATCTCTAGGTCCTTAATACGGTACCCATTTGGCAGGCTAGATCACATTCCAGTTGACATTCGCAATTGGGTGCCGCCGTCACCTCGCCAGTGACCCTGACACATTGAACATGTTCTCGTTATCCCACCTGCAGCTTCGCAATTGCTTCCGGATCGTTCATGTGCTTCTCTGCGTCCGGCGAGTTACGCCAGTGATAGTCACCCGGGTTGGGCAACGCCTTAGCATCCGCGGAGCCCTCGGGCAGCCGAGCCAAGTCGAAAGCGGAACCGTGCAGAATCAGCGCGTCGCGGCCCAGCTGAGCCCAGCCACTGCCGCCGATGCGCGTGGGTGTGCCTCGGAAGCACACGTCGACCACCTCGGGCGCCAAGCCCAATGCCTCAAAGATCTGGGCGCCCTTGTAGCTCTGCAGCGTGCTGATACCCATCTTGGCCATAGTCTGGATGCGGGCACATGAGAAATTGGGCTACTTAGCGGATAAGCTAATGTCCAGGCAGGTATCAGTAGCCATTTCAGCTCGTGAAAAATCCAAGAATACCTCCAATTAGCGCACGATGTGTTCGTTCCCTTCTTTCTCACAGGCGCTGACATCACCATTTTACCTTGAGGATGCCAATGCCCACGCCCTTGATGAACTTGGCCTTGAGCTCCTCCAGAGGCACGGTGGCGGGGAGCTTCCCGTCGCGCTGAAGCGCTGCCAGGGACTCAAACGCCAGGTAAGGGCACACTGCGTCCGCGCCGTAGCCCACTAGCAGGCAGAACTGATGCACCTCACGTGGCTCGCCCGAGTCCACCAACAGACCCACATTGCTGCGCAGCTTGAGCTGCACCAAATGATGGTGCACAGCGCCAGCGGCCAGCAGCGAGGGCACAGGCGCGCGTGTGGCGCTGTAGGCGCGATCCGACAGGCAGAGTAGTGCGTAGCTCCCCGACTTAACGGCGTTCTCAGCCTCCTCGCACAGTCGGCCCAGTGCAGCAGGCAAGCCTGATCATAGGTCACAACGTGAAGAGAGAACCGGGACATTGGTGAGGCAAGCATCCATCTTGACGAGACGAAATGCCTCTATAATCATTGTGTCTGGGAATCCATCAGCGGGTCTCTTAATTGATCTGATTCAATGATTGTAATATTGTAACATCCTATAAGATCCTGATCCTTTCGACGCGAACATACCCAGGGGCCCCTCTTCTACAGGGAAGGTGCAGTCCAGGACCTTCGTTCGCCAGCCGCCTGGATGGTCCATGCTCTGCAAAGGTGCGCGCCATTGGATCGTGTAACGAATTAAGAAGTAAGGCACTGACGAAGATTGGGACCTTCGCACGGCGGGATGCTGACTGGTGCTGAGAACGATGCTGCTGCTGATAATGACCGACATAACCTCACATTTATGATTGTGGCTATCCTGGTCCCCTCCCTCCTTTCTTGGGGTAAACCGATGAAGATCATATCCGCCTTTCACCCTTGAAGAACTGTGAGCTTCATGCACACACACCCAATAACTGGGCACCTCATGGCAGCATGGAGTAAGGAATTCAGGCGATGTTTCACGGGCCAGGTTGACTCGGGCAGCTGCTACATGTGCTATCCGCCCAGAATATTTCCTCGCATACTTATTCCGCGCCCCAAGCCGCCAATCCAGTAGCCAGAATGCAAAATTCCATATGTTCGGCAATACCTGTCCCTCATGACATGCCTCTCACCTTTAGAGCCTCCATCTCGGAGACGTCCAGAATCGGCTGGGGCAGCTCCAGGCGGCCGCAATGCTGCGGACCGGGCTCCGCCGTAAGGTCCGTCTCGGGGCCGATGAAGCAGCGTAATGACGTCACCACCGCCTCGCGGAACGGGTCGATGGCCGGGTTCGTCACCTGCGTGCATAAGCGCGCGGACCAGTACGGGGAGCGTTGGCCGTCCGACTAGGAAGCGCTCACAAGGGAACGGGAGATCACGAATCCAGGATTGATGATAAATATCCCGTATCCACAGCGGAAACGTAAGTACAGAGTGCGTACGTTCAAATGCGGAAGTAACCATACCCAACCCGGTTTCCCCCTTACCTCAAGCCCGCTTACCGCCCTCTTACCTGTGCGAAGAGCTGCTTGAAGTACTCAAACGGCAGGCGGGCGCGGCGAGACAGTGCCGCCAGTGCCGCGTCATTACCCATGGAGCCCAGTGGCTCGGCACCGGTGCGGGCCATGGGGGCCATCAGCAGCTCCAGGCCTTCGCGGGTGTAGCCGAACACCTGCGGAATGGAGAAGGGTGGGGACGCAACATGTTTGGAGGCTAGGCCAATGCCAAGGACGTCAGGGTTGGGGGCTTGACATGTGACGAAGGAAATCGGCTCCCAACACAATTACCATACAGTTCACGCATGAGCATGTTCCGGGCCAGGAAAACAAATTATTGCTTAGTTTTTTGATGTCTAAATGGTCGAGTAGTACAAACCTTCATTGGCTTTAGCAGTGACTGGATACCGGCGTCTTGCTCCGAAACGAAGGCTGCGGTGGCCGTCGTTCCGTTACTGCCAACGGGCGAAAACGATACGATGTTCGACGCAGCTGACTTGGGAGCACCGTTTCCGTTACTATTGGCAGGTGCCGTAGACGGTGCCAACGGGTAGGAGCCGGGCAGCGGCGGAGGAATGCGCGCATCCGGCGGCACCGAGGTCGTCAGCTGCTGCAGCGTAAACGTGTGCTCGTCCAGCCACCGACCGTAAGGCCTGATAATGAGGTGTACGAGGGCGGTATGTAATGACATGTTATTTCATATCATCATTACGTTATTATGACACGTTATTGTAACATGTAACCTGGCGCATGCTCTGGCGCAAGCATTCGGTCTTTAAAAATGTCCGTAGGAATCAAAACCATACTTTCGGTATTCCAATATCATCCATTTCAAGCATCCCGTCGTTAGGCGACCAATGGTCTGTGGAAACGCGGTCCACGCCCCGTCTCGTCTAACTGGAGTGGAAGCAGGATTTGACTCAGGAAAGGCGCCGCCGGGATTCATGGCGCATGCTGCTGCCCGGCGTGTTGCCCGGGCAGCACCTCTTATCCCGAATCCCAGGATGGAGCCCCCCTCTTTACCCGAATTGGTAGGCCCCGCCTTCTGCACATCTTTCATCCTCACAATTGACTTCAATACCTGGCCCCTTCCCCGGCGCATGACAACTGTCCCAAACGCTCACCCAGCGGCCAGCTGCAGTTCTCTACTGCCCCCGCTCCAACGGTCCTGTCCCGCATATCCCGACCGGAGATAATTGGGCTTAAGGAATCCACCTCGACCGCTCTTCCCTTACCTGCGGTTGGCGTACCGCTCCTTGAGCTCCTTGTCCTCCACCAGCCGATGCTCGTCGAAGTCCACCAGCAGGATATTACCGGGCATCAAGCGGCCTTTGCGGACAACCTCCTCGGGGTCAACATCCACCACGCCGACCTGCACGTATGCGCGGAGATAATCAGCAGCACATTTGATTCTGCGCAGCACAGGATAACGGCACGCGACTGAAAATGACGTATCATATACAAACGCATAGGAATTGCACAGTAGCGATGTTCCCCTATACCATGTGCGGCCCCCCTCCATTTGGACCATCTATTGCGCATTAAGTGGACGATTGCGCCTCCTAGGCGACTTACTTAGGTCCAACGACTGTGAAACGTCTTCATATCGCCCTATAGCTCTGGCAAAGGCGTGTTTGGTTCGCTGTTCACGTGTTCACATACACACTCCTTTCTTACCGGTAATTAAAAACTATCCCTCGTTACGCCCGGGTTTGGTTCGTGCGCGCTAGATATGCTCGTGTGCATGCTATGTGCTGTTCAATTTCACAGGTAGGTATCCCGTCATGCACGCACATGCACCGCAGTATATTGCTAGCATGCGTCTCCACTGAAGGCACCCGCTCCGTTTGGCAGGCTAAGCTACTAGCCAGGCAACCCGAGTGCAGCCAACGTTACCGCCTCTCAAGCTAACCGCACGTCATTCCTCGACATTTTATTGCAGTCTTCACCCCATTTTTTTCTTTAGATCTTATAACTTCCAATTATATATATATATATATGTTAAATTTGCTTTCCTATTACTTGTTTGCAAATAACGAACATGCGTACCTCACTGGCCATGATGACGCGCCCGCCCTTAGTAAGGTAGTAGCGGCCGGGACGCAGGCCGTTGCGGTCTAGGGTGGCACCAAGGTAGCGTCCATCCGTGAACGACACCAGCGCTGGACCGTCCCATGGCTCCATCACGGCGCTGTGGTAGCGGTAGAAGGCCTTTTTGTCCTGTAGGATCGGTAAGAGATAATGGGACCCAAATCACTGAACTCACATGAGCACTATGATAGTCATACGCGATTTCACAGCTTCAACGCCTCCTCGCTTCCTCCCAATCCATGGCTGCATGTCTGTGCGATGGACTGCATTTTCCGACATATTGCAGCACCAGAATAGACCGCCAAGGACGGAATCATGCATCTCCAAGTACTCCTCGCACATCCGCCAATTCATTATACACGAGTCCAACGTTGCGTCATGCCCACCTTGGACATGAGGGCATCATTTTGCCAGGCCTCTGGGATGAGCATCATCATGGCCTCGGGCATGTCTCGGCCGGCTGCTCGGGTGAGCAGCTCCAACACGCTGTCAAAGGCGCCACTGTCGCTGCTGGTGGCGGGAATGATGGGCTCCAGCTGCAAAGACACCAAATAATACGATCATGATTGAATACAAAACCTAGGCATGCGTCAGGCGCCCGTCGTGGGCACCTAGGGGCCAGGCAGGCTTCACGGCCCCCATTGACCGTACAAAGACGCGCAAACCGCACCGGGAAAGCCGCCAAATAGCCCATGGCTTGCTACGATAGATCCCTTACGATTGGTATCAAGGGCTTGTGCTGGAAGTAAAAACGAACGACGAACCTGAACATAACCGATCTGAAAAGCCTCTACACCAGCTCTTGCATCTCACCTGCTGTAGTACCTCCTTCGGCAGACCCAGCTTGAGGCAGGCCATGACGCCCTCGCGCGCTCGCATCCAGTTGGCGTTGCCTCGCAGCGTGTTGATTTCACCGTTGTGACCCAACAGTCGCATGGGCTGTGCGCGGGCCCAGCTGGGGAATGTGTTCGTGGAAAAGCGCGAGTGCACCAGTGCCATGTAGGATCGGAAGTCCTCGCGCTGGAGGTCCTTGAAGTATACCCGGACCTGAAAAAGGGAGTGGAAGTGAGGAAGCGCGCTAAAAAGGGAAGCCAGTCGTCCAACAGCGAGACTACTGAAGGCACAGGCGTCGAGAGGGTAAGCAGGTAAGCGGAAATCATCATTGAGTGCAAACCCAAAACTTAAAGAATTAACATTAAGGACAGAACATGCAAACCTGCCGAAAGAGCGTATACCTGCTCGGGTGTCAGCTGGCCCTTGTAAACAATTGTTTTGGACGACAACGAACAGAAATATGCGTCGTCATCACGAATGCCAGTAGCGCGTAGGTTATACTCGATCAGCTTGCGCAGTATGAACATCTGCATTCACGAGGTTGGGCAATCGGCAGGCAAACGCGATGTGTGGAAGACGTGATGGCACGGGCCAAACCCCGCCAACCCACTGGGCTGCATTTCAGTGTTAATCTCAACCATTGTCGTACTTTCACAGATATGCTTCCGGTACGAACGGCCGGGCAGGAGCACCCGTTAAAAAGTACTGCTAATATACGCTTACGTCAACCGTATGAAACCGCGAGAACCCCCTGTTCCTGCAGCGTCATGAGCGAAACCATATCATGCAGATCACTGATCGCTTGCACTGTACCTGCTGTTCGACTTCCAACGCAGCATGGTTGCCCGTGCTGGTGATGAACCATTGCTCGATTACCGGTTCCGTATTAAGCGCCGAACGGCCCAAAGAACGGTTATTGGTTGGCACTTGGCGCCAAGTGAGCGATACGTGCCCAAGTTGGTTTGCCACCTTTTCGGCAATGTCCTTAACCTTCTGCCGCGAGGCCTCGTCACGAGGCAGGAATACCTGCCCCACCGCATAGGCGCCGAGTGGCGGAAGCTTCAGGCCCTGCTCCTCCATGAGGATGCTTTGAAAAAATCCATCGGGCATAGCCACTAGAATGCCAGCTCCGTCACCTGTGACACAACGACCAATCCTCCGTGGAAAACTGCAACAGGTAGTCCAACTCCAAAAAAGTGCAACATGTAGCTCAATTCCATTTACTTGGCTCAGCCTAGCAAAACGAAGCTGTTTATCTATTAATGTGGAAAGAAAAATGCATGTCGAGAGAGATAATTGTTCCTCTCGCAACATGTGCAACAACCGGCTCCCACTGAAATGCAATGAATCAGCACAAAAAGATATACGATATGTTTATCTTGTCAAAATAAAAGCTACCATCACTTGCGCTGCACAGGGCTTGCATCAACAGGTCGGCGGTTCTCACCAGTATTAGCTTCACATCCACAAGCGCCGCGATGTGTCATGCGCTGAAGCATCATAAGGGCATCCTTGATGCATTTGCGTGACGGCCGCTTGGAGAGCTCGCCAACAAACCCCACACCGCAGGCGTCCCGGTCGTTCTCGGGGTTGAACAGGCCGGCAGGTTCCGGTATGGCACTGTGGGCATCACATAAGACCAGGCGGCTACCAAGTCCTGGTCCAATCGGTACCCATCGCGGTTGGACAATGTGTCTAGGCCTACAGGTCGCAGCATTATTTCGAGGTAACCCCCCGCAAATGCCGGCGGCCGAGACCCTGCCCGGTCCATGCGGGAGACTCGGAATCAAGAGATGTGTCTGTTGGTGAATAAAATTTCCAGAATGAAAGCTGGCTTGCGACCCGGGCAAGGCCAGCAGCCCCAACGGCAGGGGCATTGTTCTTAGTTGCTGTCGATGAAGATATCGGAAAAGCCCTAATCAACGCAACAGAGCCCGGCGAGCTTAAACAGAGCTCGTAAATGGCCCTGAATGACCCACGAAAGTCATAATTGGAAGATGTTGCTTGAGGCACGTTATTCTTACCAATGCCCGCACGATGTACGGATGTAGGGCCCTGAGAGCAACGGAAAATACGTTGCTCGTCAAAAGCACGGAACTTTTCATTTTAGTAACCGCAACGTATCTTTACAAACGTAATGAGGATGCATGATGTAACTCTGCAACTACTCTGGTGCAAGGTTTCGGCAGCAGCCATAAAGTCACTATCAGCAAACTTATGTTGGTTATGCTGGCCATAAGTTAACCATTAGAGCTTTGATATATCATCTCGCGATTTTATTCGTCGGGGTGCCGGAATCAGCGCCAACTAGGGCTCCATTTCGGCGGGCACATGGTTCAGGCCAATGCATTTATGTAAATGGCCCATTGGATGTTTGAGCCATTGCCGCAGATCCATGTTAGGCGACACACCATCTGCGTTTTAGAATTATTTCCACCCAGATGCTAACCGGCGGCAGGGTCCTGCCTGGCTTCCAAATTAATCGTGGTCGAAATATAAATGACATCCATAGCACGAAATTATATACAGATATTAGTTTATTGAAGTTCTATGGATTGAAGGTTCCGGGGAACAACCCATCGGCAGTTCCTGGAAACTGACAGCGAACGATGTCACGCAGGTGGCCGCATCGCCTTTTGTTAAGGCATTCCTAGGAAAACCGGTGTTGATGATGTATCGTCATGTGGAAGGTAGGAAGAGGTTCCCCGTATGCTAAATAGCACCCACCCGTCGTCGCGCGCGGCTTTTAAGCGGCAAGCTCTTACTAAGCTAGAAAAAGCATGAGATGGAAGCAGTAAGCTTATAATTATATCTTGTGGGCTAGCGAAGGTATGATTTGCTTTTTGCAACCGGTTATATAGGACAAAATGTATAAAAAGATTGGAATGAATCCATGGCGGTGCACTTAATCGGATCATTCATGCATTCTGCCCCAATCCTCGCCTGTGACATTCTCCATGTTTGCCGGGTCTGGCATACGGGGGCATGCCGGTGGCAATCACAAGCGCCAGATACTAGACGGCGCGGGCCTGTGATCCGTGTGAAAATTCATACCTTTGGTCCCGATTTTTGGCTACTGGATGAAAGCGTTGGCTTAAACCCAACCCTCAGGTCAGGACAGAACCTCGCAGACTCTTAGGCGCTATCCCACATAATAACACGTGGCAACCAAATCCCCTGATGGCGATGGATCTGGCAGATGCATCTCAAACACCCTGAAAAGTCTAATGAGAACTAAAATGCAAATCATACTTTTGAATATCCATGGGGCTACCGCTTCTACTGCTGTTCTGGCCCTGAAAGTTACGGTGGTCGTGCAGGTTGTGGGGTCTGCTACCCCACTTCCCTGCACTGCCACCGTCCTGACTAACATTTCTCTGAGATCCCTCCCCTTTTCCTGTCCCTCATCATGGCCTTTGCCTTGTCCGTCCCCTTCCCCAACATATCCTCGTCTGGCATCAGCGTCAGAGTAACATAGCTAAAGTAAAATACAAAGGGAACATAAATAAAACATCATAGTTAAAAATTCATCTACAGTAAAAGAAGTGAAGGTATGACAGACAAAAGTTTGCTAAACTGACAAAGAGGAAAAAAGATCACAGCTAAAAGATAGCATCTAGGAGTTCTAGATCAGCTAAATAAAACAGAATTCACAAGCAAGTAATTACGTTTTGCCGGCGACCGCAAAAATTCCCGAGGGCCTTACACTACTAGGACTCGGTAATAGGGGTGATAGTACGACATAGGAAATCTGCTAAACTAAAACAACTAATAATCTAAAACAACTACCTAAAAACAATAAATAACTACCTAGCTAATAACGATTACTAGACCAGCTATATACAGCGGTAGCAAAGAATACAAAAGGAATGGCTGAAGAGTATTGGAACCCATCGAGACATATGGGACATACATCATAAATCCATTCCGCCACCGCGACGATTGGTACATTTAGTACATTTGGTACATTACATCCATTCCGCCTGCATCATGCACGAAAGCACCGCCACAACGGCTTACACTGAACCGAGGTACAACCATAGGCCCTGACTTACGTAGTTACAGACGTGGGGCATGACATGGCTGTTACCACCAGCTTCACAGACGACAGGCGCCATGCCCGTCCCGCCTTACGGGGTAGTCCAGGCTTCCTGTGGCTCTGGCCCCAGGAGGCGTCGGTTGATCTACACCCCCGCCGTCAAATCGCTCCAACCACCAGTCATCGGACGTCAGTCCAGGACGAATGCAATCTATTTCGCCGCATGGTGCTGGATTTCAAGTGAGAACCCCGGGCACTGCATAAAACAATCTTTTCCATCCCGGCGGCCTTTCCAACGTTCTAGGACATCCCCTTGCGATTCACCTTGCGAGCAACCAACCCCTTACCCAAAGTTGGAACCTGGTTCGTCCCGGCAGCTTGAGGCACGTGCAAATATAGCCGTTGATTGAGCTTTTAACCGCCCGAAACCGTGTTAAGAGCTATGAAGCGATCCTGAATCGATGTCCATCCCTTTTAAGCCCTCCGATCTAACCACGAGCGCGTGCTGCTCCCCAGCGGATCCCGTAGCGGCCTCCTGCCCCGCAGCGATATTCGGCAAAACAGCATTTCCTGCGTTTGCAGTCATCGTGTCTGCAGCCGTAAGCTGATGCTCTTGGCACTTCCCTTGCCCGTTGCCGGCCTCGGCTGCTGCCGCGACGGCTGCCGAGAGCTGTCCCAGCACGGGTTGCTGCCCGGTAGTGATCCCCGCGGCGGATGGCTGCGGCACCCCCGATTGCTGGGGATTATGCTGCTGATGCGGTAGCGCTACAGCGACATCGTAGGGCTGCAAGCCTAGCTGGGGATCTGCCGCTAATCCACCTCCCACCAGTCCCAACTGTTGTTGTTGCTGCAGCTGCAGCAACTGTGCTGGTTGATGCTGCGCGACCGCCCCCGTATCTGCCGCCCCCAGATTCATGATCGTAGCTAGAGCGGCCTGAGCATCAACGACGTTGCTAACCCCAGCCCCGCCCGCAACGAAACCCGTTGCTGATGGCCCCACGCCGAAGTTTACCATGCCTGGCATCGGGCCGCCCTGCAAGCCCGTCGGCAGCCCCCCTCCTGGCCCCGGCCCCACAACAAGACCTGCCCCATGGAAGGCCGAGAGGTTAGTCAATCCCCCATTGGGCATCTGGTCGAGCAGTACCTGCGTCGGCAAGCCCAGCATGCCCACCTGGTGCATCTGCTGCAATTGCTGCTGCTGCAGGAACTGCTGCGGGTTGATCACTAGGCCTGATGCCTGCATCTGCATCTGTAGCACCTGTGGTTGCAATAAGGAGGGCTCCCCGAGTAGAGCCACCAGCCGCTCTCTGTGCCGTGAAAGCTTGGCCGCTCGGAGGGCCTGATGGTATTGACGCACCGCCGTCCAGTGCTGCTTGAACTTCCGTAGGGCCTCCTGATGGAAGTGCGCCGCAAGACGACAGTGGCCATGATCAATAGTCGGACAGAGGATGACTAGCCAGCATCAGCGATGTAATGTGGTGTAACGTGCGGTGCACTATACGGGAGTTGTGGGACGGGCATCAGAACCCGGCAGTTGAGACACCCATGAACTCCCGTATTGGCGATAGGGTGTGGACGCGAGACGGACTTCACCAGAAACGCAGCAAAATGAATACAAAGGGATCCAGGACAGTACCAAACCTTAGGCAAAGACCCATGGGACCGCCTGGCCCAATTCCTGGACTGGATTCGCAAAGAAGGTTATTTTGGCGTTCTTTAATATACCCGCGCCAATTCCCATGGCCACATCGTTGGCGATTGCAGCAGCCACCTGAACATCAATGGACTTCAATATACGAATCAGAAAAAAGGGCCGTTCATGAGTCAACTCCCGATCACCTAATTTCCGCACCTCTGGCTCCTGGGCGTCGAAATCATCCAGCGGGTAGTTGGGCGGAGCCGTCTCGGTTTCTAGGAGTGTGGGGGGAAGCACCGGCGGCAAGATGCTGAGCAAGCCGTTGGGCTGAGCGTCAAGAGGCAGCGTCTGCTGCTGCTGCTGCTGGGCCTGCTGCTGATCGTTCTCGAGATGCGGCGGCGGCGGCGCCTGTGGCGGCTGCACACCTGCCTGCGAGGAAATCGTCAGGGTCGTAGGGACCTTTAAGCCACCATCCCGGTGCAGTGGTTGCACTTCATATCATCCTTCATTAGGATGATATAAAGTGTACTTGTAGCAAAGGCTCCGCTGCTGCAGAGCGGTACACATTACGGGTGAATAGAAACATTGTAACTGGCATTTCCAAATCTTTAGATTGTAATAGGTGAGGCATATATGTGCAGTTGCATCATCCACGTTATGACTGTGGCCACCGGATGCGACGTTAAGGCGTGCGATACATTTTCCTGACGATGTGCCCAGAAACACACAACTCCAGACACAATCGCGGGGACGGCGTCGCCATCACAGCTGGGGGAGGGATCCATAACGTGTTGGCCCCACTTACACGCCGCTAGCGCAATCCGTGCCTGCCCAACAGCGCAATCGGTGTCCCCCTCCCCTTTATCCCAAATATGAACTTTTAACGTGATGTTCAGATGATTATATTGTATGTTTGGGTGGACGACAAAAATAAATACACAATTCCAAGAACGTTTGTGCCCCTTCAGTAACAGCAACCTGCAATCCCTCGTCGGTTGCAATGGTCCCTGCAGCATCTCCTGGTCGCGCTGCTGCATCCTTTAGCTCTGGCTGTTGCTGAGGAGGTGTCTCTGCCAGCAGAGGCAGCGAGGGATTGTTACGCACCCACGCCCGACAAAGCGCATAAAGAGAGATCTGAGCCTCATTGTCACGTGGTACAGAGACCTGGAGTTAAATGGGTTAAGTATGAGTCGGTGGGACCCCAAACACAAGTCTGGAGAAGCGCAGCATGCCATTCGTTCGTTGACCTACCATGCGGTCAGCTAACTTGGCTAGTGCATACGGCCCATTACTGTCCCAAATCTCCTCCATTGGCGGGTCCGAATCAGACGCAAAGACTGACAAGCTGCAACCCAGCTAGATGCCGCTTGCAGCCTAGGATTTGCGATCGCCAGTTCTAAATTAAGAATCCTATGCGATCACACAAGGCCATTCAGGCAGACTGAAATCTATGGATATCCACAATCTCATTCCAGAAACGGACAGCCTGTGACAGCGGACTGTGCAACGTAGTGGAAAATGCGGAAATATTTGCAGATTGTTTATTAAAGCTATACTCATAGTATGACGGTTCCGCTGCAAATACCGTTGTCGGTGCTCAAGCGGGCCGGTACTTGCCGTTCACATAATAGCACCGCCGTTACGGTATTACCTACGTAGCCGTCAGGCACAATAATATAATTGTTCCGCTCTAATAAAGGACATTTCAGCACCTAAATAGGTGCCCGAGCCAGCAGGATTGCATAACGTATTCATTATTTGTACTGCAAAGTTAATCCTCGCTTCTTGGGTTAACTGCCCCAGAAACGCCAAGCTGTGGTGTACATATAGCTGCGCCCGTCAACACCGGTCAACAGGCCCGTAAACTGAGTAGAAGCAGTTTCCCCCTGACCGCACGGCGGTTAGACCTACTCTCCTTGTTGTATGGTCGTATGAATGCTCAATAATGTTGCTGGATGTAAAAGGATAACCCCTAAAAGTCGCAAGAGAAGGCAACAGACCCCTCAAATCACAGGCGCGCCGCTCATATAATTTACAGGGTTTTATTCGTCGACTACACGTGTTGATCCCAAATAGGCGGTTCAATAATCCTAGGCAAATGAACGGGGTGGTCGATGCCATTTGCACAAAAGGCAGGGCCAAAGCCTATTTGGGAAGGACGGGGTTGGAGAAACCGCCGCCTGGGGACATCCTTACTGCGCCCTCCCAGCCCCCTTTCCATCTGGGGCAAGTACTGTTCCCTGTTAGGCGTGTCCAATTCGGAAGGTCACACAACACGTCGAGAGGGAAGCGGGGGACCTGCAGCCGTGATGATTTCCGGCTGAGTGCGTGCAACGCATGGCATAAAAAGCACAGATAAAAAAACAGGGGCATGAAGGTGGTGTCATGGTGCTGGCATGGGAAGGTCGTGTCTTTGGCACTTCAACAGACAACAGGTAGAGAAACAACTACGCTCGCGCCATGCCGTGGTACCTGCAGCGCGGGAAACGTAGGAGATAATCGTGGGTTGCGCGCGTATGAGTTTATGACTACTTGTGTGCTGTATGGGATGCACCGAGAGGGTAAAAGTTTATCTGCACAACCTGCACGTATTGGAACCACAATATGCAGGATTCAGCAAGCAAACCTATTCCCATACATGGGCAGGGCTTGGAAGGTGGGTGGATATGTGGAGCACAATGGTTTGGTCCTGGCGGGGCACTATCGCGCCGGGTTTTTGAATTGCCTTCCGTGCCATGGCCAACTGACGAGTTTGGGACCGAACACGGCGCAAACACCCCCAGAGATAAGAAATTCATAGTAATACACATGTTGTGCAGCCTTCATGAAAACTAGTCTCACAGGGTAGCATCCATATTTCCATACAAATCAAACCGTGACGAGGACGATGTCAAGCAGCAGATCTCTCTTTGGACTCACAGCAGCCTTTAATTTCTATATGTGCCGGCTTTCCCTTTCGTGAAGCCAGACCGTTTTATCTACGCAACAGGCACTTTCCGCCCCTCCATCCTTGCAAATGCAGCTTAATATGACCACTGGTCGCAACAAACCCAAGGTAAAATCTACGCGTAAAAAACGACAGGACAGAACCATGCAGTAAGCATAATCCACTTGTCGGATCGATACGGGTACATCCATTATAAACCTAGGAATCAGCGAGCACCGCGAACGGCACAAGAGATTCATCGACTTTGGCCGCGGACTCGTCCAAGTGCCCGCACAAGCTCAATAGCCTTTCTTTTAGGTCCCGGAGCATCGCTTAATTGTTGTAACAAGAACATTCCAAGATAAGTACGGAACACATTAAAACACCTAAACACCTTAAGGACCAGTCCGAGGCGCATGCAAGCTAAGCAGCAGCAGGAACAGGGGCAAAACATGGCGGATTCGTCAGGTACCGCAGAGATAATAGGTGTTTAGGGTTAAAGCCCTAGGCACTAGTAATCCCACTCGCTAACGGCCAGCTGCAGTGAATGAAAGAACGGCCGAAACCCCGTCATCACCGCAACAATTAAACCTGAACTCCACTGCCGCAGCGGGGGGCGTCAATTTACGGGGATAGAAGCCCAGCGGCTCCTCCCACCGCTACCTGCAGACAGGCCCGCCAGCCCATGTGCGCGACTCTAGCATCCTTGGACTCCCGCAGCCCCATGCCATGCTAACCTTGCAAAGCTGAATTACCTTCTGAGACTGGCAGCACCTCGATCACTGCATTGGCAATATAAACCTCTTCCGTCCTTGAGGTAAGACAATTACCTTAAATGCGGGTCAGCCGGGGGACAGGGATGGGATACCGACGGGGGAAGTGTAGAAGCCTAGATTAAAGACGCCATCCTGCAAGACTCCGCCCAGGGACGAATTTTCTTGTTGATCCCATCAGCAATAGCAGCAGCGGAGCTACACTCGGCATACTCGCTATAAGCCTGACAAGAAACCGCGCCGTCTGCGGCAAATCTACTCCTGGATTCTTGTTCTCCCCCTGCACTGGTTCCCGGTGTTCCGTTGTAAGGTTCCTCCATCCCAATATAAACACCCCGTGCCTATTATCTGTAAGCGCATCACACATACGACCCAGTTTCGTCCGAAATGCACAACAAGCAGGCGGCCACACCTTTTAACCTCCAGATCCCGTGTCCCATTCCTCCGCCGTAGATATGCAAACAATCATTATCATATGAAAATTCCTTCAGTCACTACGCCATTCAGAGAGACCTGGATATTGGGCCTCCCAAACGCCATAACCGCGGGAGAGCGCCCCTCATCATCGCCAAAACCTCCGGGCCCACCCACCGGGCCCACCCACCTCGATAACGGACATCACATCCATCTCGACGGCGGCAGTGAGCCCCGCGTGATGAAATGGAGCGCTGACGATGGCCCGCTTGTCCCATCGCTGCCGCCCACCCCGCTCACCTTACCACCGTCGGACCTTTAACGAGCAACTGACCAAACGTCAGCAAGGCACGCCATATGGGTGCCAAGTCATGTGCTGTTGGCACCACCGTGGAGACTAACTACAAGCAGGAGGCTGTCTATCGCCTGCACACATTACTGCCTCGATCTGCCCTTCCAAGCACACTCGGATGTACAAGAAGGCGACAGTTTTCTGCGTGGTAGGAAAGCGGCCGAGCCGGGGAAGCCACGAAGCCGCCTGACTGTTACATCATCCGTTTCCCTGACATTCCATCGCCGATGGTACTTACCTTCAGCTCCCACCTCAACCACCGCATCCTCAGCCGTTCTTCCTGCTCATACCTCGTTCGAGAAAGGTATTTGGGGAAAGTTCATAATTTTTTCCCGGAATGCTTGTCTGACACGGGCGAGCCTTCTCCATTCCCACAATGTTCACCCCCACCTGCTTCGCATCCGTATCACCAATACACCGCCACCTGCACAAAAACCTTCGGCCTAAACCACGTAACCTCTTACCCGCCAGCCCCGAGTGCGCCAACCAGTGGAAAGTCGAGTGAGTAGGCCACAGCTGCCTGTTTTTGTACCCATCTCCCAGACATATGAAGCGAGGCATCAGGCTTCTTCAGAGCACCGTTGGACGCCGTGGCCTACTGGTCCCCTTTCACCCATAACCCCGCGGCAAATAAACACATCAAACATCACCCATGAAACGAAAGAATCCCGAGACCACGATAGCTTAACTAGTGTGAAAAAATGCATTCTCCAAGGACCGCACTCCAGTAACTGTTCGATGTCATCGAGCGCTCAATCCTGCCCACATCCTTTGATCTACCGCGTCCTAGCTCCCGAACCGTACGAACCAGCGGCCGATCTGCTTCAGGTTGCCCGTAGAAGCCCTATACCACCTAATTGGTTGCGCAACCATTTCGGCGGCGACAAGAGAGCCGTTTTCTCATATCGTCAGATTCAAAAGCGCTTTCACATGTAATGACAGATTCTCTCCGTCAAGGAAATATACGGGGCATCTTCTCTGATAACAAGACCGTCTAGATATCAAGGCAGGCAGGCACGCAGCGTTGAGGCTCACATCACGCACTAGCCGAAGCCTGAACACGTACATCTGCGGGAACTATGGACGCGTGTAGGGACATTATCGTTGCTGTCCACCCATGCACCACCCGTTCATGACAGTTTAAATGGCACATCGCGTCACTGTCCCCTACCCTGCACAGTCGATGCGCATAGCGCCGTGTCTGCATGTAATAAGGGAATAATCCAGGTGCTGGCGCCGAATTGAACATGCCCCCTGCCACGACTGCCGAGAGGAAACGACACATGCACGTGCAGAATAAGGGCACGGTGGTGACCAGTTCAACTCGCCGCCATGAAGCGGACACGGAGCAGTACTGCGAACCAGAGTGAACAAAACGACCCGCCAGCTTCTTTTTACAAGCGATTACGGCCCTTAGAATGTCTGATCGTGATAGGACGTCACGAGTAGGCTTGTACTAGGGCCCCTCCTTATTGGTCGTGTCCAGCCATCAAGACCGTGACGATAAGCTGATTTTAAGCTGTTCCACCGCCTACTGTCGATTGGAAACGGTTATGTGTAGATCCCTTAGGAGAAGGGAAGCTGGGGTTCCACGAAACAGAGGGGCATTGTGACCGCGCGCAAAAGGTCTTCACGTATAGCAGCAAATTAAGGAGGGTCCCCCGGCCCACCTGCATGCGGAAAGTTGACCTGTTCCTTAGCCCGCCTCGTGCTTAGCTTTAATCTTGCAGTACGGCAAAACCGTACGAAACTCGGCGCGGAGCAGCCTGGCAGCTTCTGCACTCTTAAAGTATGCAAGTGAGCACTTGCGCAGTCCGGACATAAGGGTGAGCGGCAGAAATAGAGATGTGTCGCCCCAGCCATCGGAGCTGGTCAGCTTCAGGCGTTGCAGGTGCGGCAGGTAACGCACCATGTCCTTGACCAGATCCTGTGCAAACGTGCATGCAAGAATTCGCGTTGGAAGGACAACGAGCGCGGAAAGCGCAAGAATGGGCGATGATTTGCAATATCTTTGACTTAAAAGACATGAAGTGTACGGATATGGCGCCGCGGCGCGTGCAGTGGCTGGACAATATGGATCACAGCCCGTCATGCCCAAAGATATTTCTGTAAAACAAGTCATGCTTACACCTCACGTAGCCCACGCTGGTCTAACCTTTCCTAGCCGCCAACTATCTGCATTTAAAGCTTATTGTCTATACACCTTGTTTAACATTCAGTCCGAGCCAAAGGTCCTTGGGCATTTGCTGGTCTGGGATTTCTCATTTCCCTCTCCCTTGAAGTACTGGATGGCGCAAATCCACATATAACATAATCCCGGGCATTTAAGCGCGTAGGCATGCACGGTGACTTTCATCCATCCTCTCCTGCTTCCCCATCTTCGCCTCTCCCGCCCATCAACACGCACGCACCTGCGTAATGCATCCCGCCAGTACCCGGACCTTGAGCACCTGCAGCTGCGTCAAGCTGCGAACCATCTGCCCCAGAGCCGACTGAAGGGTGCAGGAAGGAACGGCGGGGTAACGCAGCAGACGCCGCTGTAAGAGGTGCCTATCATGATCAGATCATGCAGATGCAATCGTGATTAGAACGGGAATGGTAGAGGCAGTAACAGAAAGCATAGAGGAACATGTGCGTGTGTATTCCCCGCCCCGTATGCCCACCTGCAGCTCCTTCAGGTCGGCCTCCTCCGAGACCTTATACACCGCAAACACCAGGTGCGTCAGCCCCGTGCACTCGGAGGCAATAGAGGTTATGCCCTTTGCCTTGACGCAGCAGTTAGACACCACCAAGCGCTATTGGGTAACAGCAGGGACCACGGTAAGGGACCCCGGGACGGGATAGCGGGAACGGAAGCGTACGGGAATTAAGGAAGCGGAACTTGGGAATGGCGCGCATGTGGTAAGGTCGAACACAATGCGTAGGCGAACTAACGCAGATCCAATGCATTTTTCTTATCCCTCCCCTCCTTTTTTCCTTTACTTCGCCCCTCACCCGCCCTACTGCTTGCAAGTTCTAATGCGCGCAATACGCAGACTGAGCCCGCACCAACCCCCTCAAACCTGCAGCGGCATGCCGATGAACTCAGGAAAGTGGCGACAGGTGGTGCGGCGCTCCAGGGAGCTCAGGTTGATGAGGCAGTCCGTCTACGGTTAGGTTTTGTCGGACACGCGTCACAAGGTGAGCATAGGGCCTAGAGCTAGCCCGTACTTAGGTTTATATGACATTCCACCATCCCCATCAGGGCCTCAAGCCACGCACCGTATGCAGAAACAAATCAGATTCTGGAGTCCCAGCTCAACGGCAGCCTACATGAAGCAATTGTGACTTCGTGTTCTCCCGGACGGCAAACGGGACGCAGGAGGCTGCACGGGGAAGCCTAACCATCTAGGTCCAGCTTGGGTGAACTACCTCAGCATGTCATTTTCCCGATTGCGTACCTCCTTCCGCCGCAGCTCTACATTCTCCAAAAGCAATGTCTAAGGGTGCGGGCGAGGCGTGGCCAACGTGGGTGCGGCGAGGACGGAGAGGGACAGGACCAGGTGTGAATTGGTGAAGGAAACGGAAGTGAGGGACCTCGGCCGTGCGGAAACACGCCCACCAGGGGCCCAGCAGGAAGACGGAGGCAGAGGTATGTCACTATTGTACCGCCAGACATGAACGTGTTGCCATTTCCCCCGACTCATTTGGCACGAACGGATTGTCGGATTGACAAAGAAACGGGCAGACGGACCTGCAGTGAATCGGGCAGGCTCGTAGCGGGCAACCTAATCGGCTCCACACGCACGAAGCGAGGACGAGTGGCCCGTGAGATGGTGTGGTCGGCCGGGTGCTCGCCCTCCTGGGGAGGATGGTGCCTGCCGGGAACAGAAAGCGGTTATTTTCGGCCTTAAGCTGCTTAATCAACAAAATTTATAGGAAAGGATATTATGTATGTATGTATGTATGTATGTATGTATGTATGTATGTATGTATGTATGTATGTATGTATGTATGTATGTATGTATGTATGTATGTATGTATGTATGTATGTATGTATGTATTTGGGGTGTTGCACTGTGGGCGACTCGCCCTACAAGGGCGAGCACCAAGGGGCCTGACCGGACCGAGCCACAGCGCAGGGGAGGGGCACGTGGCTTTGTCTGTCTGTCCTGCCACGTGCTCCCCCTCTCACTAAGACCAGCTAGAGCAAAGAAAGACTCAGAGGCTCTAGCCTGGCCACTAACAGAGCACTGAGGAGCACCGCGAAAACGAGGAGGGAAGAAAAGAAAACAGGGGGCGACTAACTGCACAAAGAAGGGGACCACTCTCCTCCAACACAAAACTGATCTAGCAAGAGCCTGAAAAAGACACACAGAAGCCCTCAGATGAGAGACGCCAACAGGAGAGCATACTCAAACACAGCCAAGGAGGAAGAACCCAGCTAAAGACAGAGGGGGGATGACGAGCCAAATTGGCGCCCCCCTAGAAAGCCTCCCGGCCCCACCCACAGCTGGCCCCTCAAACACCTGCACTGCACAAGAGGGAAAGACCTCTCTCCCTGCCTCCCCCAAAGCCCTCAGAGCCCAGTGCCTGGACACAGGCTCCTCCAGCCACGAGACCCTCCACTCTCTCCCTGCCCCTCCTCAAACACCAGGCTGCCTGCCCGTTCTCTCCAACTCTCCTCCTCTCTCCCCCTACTTCTCCCTCAAACCTCCTCCTCAAAACCCCGCCCTAAGGACCCTGCTCTGCTCTCTCTGCTCCACGGCCGGTGATTTCCATAGGAGAATCACATCTCAACTGAGCTCCAACTATGGCTATGTATGTATGTATGTATGTATGTATGTATGTATGTATGTATGTATGTATGTATGTATGTATGTATGTATGTATGTATGTATGTATGTATGTATGTATGTATGTATGTATGTATGTATGTATGTATGTATGTATGTATTGGGGTGTTACACTGTGGGCGACTCACCCTACAAGGGCGAGCACCAAGGGGCCTGACCGGACCGAGCCACAGCGCAGGGGAGGGGCACGTGGCTTTGTCTGTCTGTCCTGCCACGTGTGTATGTATGTATGTATGTATGTATGTATGTATGTATGTATGTATGTATGTATGTATGTAGTTTCCGCCATGAAGCAACCTTTGAGCTCCCACCGTGGCTACTTGTAGCGAGGATGGGAGCACAATTCCATGCGTTGATGTGCGCGCTTTAAGCCCGTTCATGAAGCTTTACCCTCCACACGCGCCTTTTGCTGCACACACCTGAGCTCGAGCTGCTGCAGCTTGGTAAGCTGCTTCAGCGAGTCCCATCCGCCTGCCTGGCTAAGCACGTTGATGCAGCCTTTAAAACACAGCCGGGTCACTCCCGGCCAGGCCGCAGACAGGCCGGATACGATTTCATCAAACAGGATAGGGCTGTGGCTGGCCAGCCCTTCCTTCGCAGAGCACCTTCATATAGGGAACAGCAGACGAATCGCCAACGGCAGACAAAGGATGAGACGCGGGCATATGGGAGTTTATTAAAAACGAAGTGGGTCAAGCCGGTAGCCTATACCCCCAACGTCCGTACCCTTAGGCCAATTTCCAAACTTTCCTTCAGACCAGGCTTCAAATGCTTTTACCTGAAATCCACCATGTTCGGCAGCGCCAATAGCGGCAAAAGCGGCGACCACCAGGATGTCAGCCCCGCCGTGTTGCCGGCGCCCGTGGGCGGCATGTTACCTCCCGCGCCTGGCTGCTGCTGTGGCGGCGTCCCCAGCTGGCCCATCAGTGCTACCACACCAGCGTGTCCCAGGCCGCCGTTTGAATCCAAGACCGTGCTAGTGGTCAGATGCGCGGCGGGGGCGTTATCCAAGACGGAGCAAATAACGGCCGCACCGGCGGTGGACAGGAGCTTGGTGCGGAAGTCGAGCAGCTCAACAACTGCGTCCTCCTACGAAAGGGGGAAAGGTAAGGCAAAGACGCCCTCCATGTCGCATTAGCTTCTAGTGCAACCCACCCCAGTGCTGACGACTGCGCATCTAAAACTACTAGACGTAGTGCGTTGCAACAGTGCAAAAACCAGAATCGCCCATCTAACGCGTACGAACTCACCTGGTGCCACTCCCGCTCATGCTCGGGGAACTTGATGTCCAGCCGCTGGATGCCCGACCACATGGCGATGCGGACAAGGTCTTGGCTGCGTGGGTCGCACGTGAAAGACGGGAATGGTGCAATCAGTTCATGCGGAAACACCTCTTCCACACCGAGCCCACCGCCATGAGCTGCTGGTGTATTCCTAGTGGTGGTTCTTCGTCAACAAGAGCCGTCACCAAGATTGCAGGCAACATGCGGCATACCAGTTATAACTACAAGTCCAGAAGCGACAACTAATCACGATGGGTTTCATGGCGTGGGTCCGCTTTGGCGGCTCCGAAAACATGGCAACGTTAAAGGCCAACCGCACGGAGTGGGAACTACACAGGCTGGTTGAGTGTATCTGTATTGCGAAGGGATCGCTTTCTTGACTACCATTAGCCATCAGCAGATCGCCGCATAGGCCCTCCACGGCTTCAAATCATGGCTGCCAGCCAACCATTTACACAAACCGTCAAAGCTCCTTGATCCGTGAGGAAAATAGCTAGCCCCGCTCCGTTCTCGTATGCAGGCTACATACCTATTCGGGTAGCGCAGCTTGAGCGACTTGAGTGCTGGAAACTCCAGTCCCATCGGCACGTTGAGGCCGTCGCTGCCCTCTGATACGCTCAGCTCAATGGCGGAAAGCCTATGCGGTGGTACCGGGTGGGCAAGAGGCCCGGGGATGAGACGAGGTTGTCAGATAAGGAAGAGGACGAATGGCAGGTTAACGTGATCACGCGGGTAGGTCAAACTGATCAGCATGACTTGTGGGCCTGAGCAGAACCTACCAGAATAGAATGAAACAATATAGTTAAGATACCATGCTGCATTGACGTATTCTCATGACCCGGGCTAATCCCGCTTGTAGCACGCCAGGTCCCGTCACGCCCAGCAGATTCCTAATCGACGTAGTCACCAGCGCATACTTCCAAAAAATAAATCCGGCGTGACACAAATCGGTAGTTGCCACACATCAGTCAACAATAAACAATCACCCAACTGAACGGAAAGCCTAAATTTCCAACACGTGGAAAAGCACCAGAACGCGTAAGAAAAATGCAACACAATGAAGAAGCGCGCACCAGACAATCTAAAACAAGCGAAAAACGCATGCGGGCAGGCGGAGGCGCAGCATACCTGGTAAGGGTGGTCATGGACTGCCAGTCCTGTGGCGCCATGTTGTGATCCCCCAGTGCAAGGCTAATCTGTGTCAGCCCTATCAGCGTGCCAATGTTTGCGAATAGAGGCTTGTCAGTGCCGGGCCACGGCAGTCGTGTCTGCGGGGCGCGCAGTGCCAGGTACTCCAGCTTGGTCAGATGTGGCAGCACCGCCACCAGCGACGAATGGAAGCTATAACGCAGCGCCGAGACGTGAAGCTTTGTCAGCCGCTGCAGCGCTGTCCATGACGCAAGCGCGGCTGGCGGAGGTGTGGCAGCGGGTTCCGGGCGGCTGCTGCGGAAAGGCGGAATCTTGATGGCCAGGTTCCGGAGTCCGGTCAGCGAACCGACAATGGGCAGGTGCTCCGCTGACCAGGTGGAGTGTGAGGCCTCATCCATCGTGAGGGATGTGAGCTGCGTCAGAGGACTAAGCATACTGATATGGGCGGCATCGGGCGCGGTTGACAATGATAGGCCAGATAGACCAGTACCGACACGCGCAAGCAGCGCCGAGACATAATCCCACGAAGTGGACACATCCGCATGGTGTGCCAGTACGTCCAAACTGTCTGGTAGCCGCACACGCAGGTGTGTTGCACTAGCGTGCACAATACCAGGCAGGGGCTCCACGGAGATGGCCGAGTACGGGACTGTGGGTAGCGGCGCTGGGGGCTGTGCTGGCGCACCCGGTGCTGGCAGTGCAACGGCAGCACCTGCCTCCCCTGCGACAGCAGCGACACCGCCAGCTGTTGCGGCTCCAGGCGGTGTGATTTCAGCAGGTCCAGAAGGGCCGCCGGCACTGGGAACAGCAGCTGTTGCTCCGCCTTCGTTTGTCCCGGAGATATTGGTGGAGGCCACGACGGCGATTCCTACGTTACTGTCTTCAGGCCCGCCACTGCGTGACATCTGGAGATCCACAGGAAAAGCAGCGACAAGCGCTCCGTCATCTGGCTGATGGGGCTGCTTCGGCTGCTCCGCCGGAATGTTGGAATCGAGAGAACCCATTTGGAGGGCTGAAGGTGAGGCCAAAGTTGGCGCATTAGAAGGCTTGGATGGTGATTCAACCGTTATCGCCTCGAGGGAGGCTGGTGGTTCGGCTGCCGACTCGGTGCTCCCCCCGGCCGCGCCGCTTGCGTCTTCACTGGGTCGGCCTGATTCCACAGCCCCATCCGTCTGACACACTTCCGACGATGTGCTTGAAGCGTCCTCGGGAACCCCCCCGGCCGCTGGGAACTGCCCATTCCGTTGAGAAGTGTAGCGGTCTAGACTATCCTTGACCGCTTGCGGCACTGCCATGAACGTGTCTTGCAAATCCAGGTTTACAGTCGTCGTCTTAGGGAAAGCTTTGTGCACCTCCGTCACAGTTTCCTCGTTAAGAAAGTACTCAGGCACTATGTACAACGTGTCTACAAGTGCCGCCAGACAGCCGGCCCAATGCAAATTGACGAGACGCGCTTTCAGAAGAGAGGATGGTGGCAGCAAAGTGCCAATGACCTGAGGAAGAAACAGCAACAACCCACGGCGGGGCAATACGTTTCTTAAAGGCACACGTCCTTAATGACTTTCAAACATCTTTAAATAATTCATACGGACGAATTATTGCAGCGCGTCGCCTTCCTAGGTTTGGAGGACCCGCTGACTCACATGCATTGCCGTTGGTGGAAGGAACGACCAGTCAACATGGCTGGTGTCCAGATGCTCTGATCCTGGAGCTTGCTCCATTGGGCAGCCCCTCTATATGCACTTCCACTTCCAAAGTACCGGGGCCTGAAAGCAGACGCAGAAAGCGCCACCGTGCTCAGAAGTTAGCCCTAATTAAGCTTCGTCTATGCCGCTGCAAAGAAGCCCTGAGAGCTCAAAAGGGCATAAAGTTTTGTCAAGTGTCCCATCGCGAAGACGTCTACATTACTAGGCCACAATACGCGTACACCAGAGCGTTCAAAACCTTTTCTTGAAGTCAAATGAGGAGTGACCCGCCGTCTTCGCCTGAGCGCTGGTGAGACGACGCCGGTGCAGTACGTTGTACGTAAGGCACACTTAAGGAAACTTTTTGTGACAGTTGTGTTGCAACGTTGATTCCCTGATGCAAGCTGTGAAATGCCATATCTATCAGGTTGTGATGCAAGGTGCTGTCATTTCTTAACTTCCGACGTTGTGTTTGCGCACAACGAACCCCCGCGCGATGCTGCGACCCCAATAACCATCATTCGTACGTAATCCCGCAATTCGCCGCCGGCATCGCATTGCAGCCATTAGACCAAACCGCTTCGTGACTTCTGGCAGCGACTGCCGATTAACACGCAGTTCTAGACGACATAAGTAAACATATTCCTAGTCCAACACTCGAGGGTCTTAGTATTTGGGTGAGTAAATACTGTACCTGAACCGAACGCAACCGGTTGCCATGAACGCTCATATTAGTTACCAGAGGCCCTTTTGCAAGCCATAGTCACGGCGACCATCACATGCACTCACCGGTCCCATGCATCTGGAAAGGGAATCGATGAATGGGATCGGCTCGTTGCATTCGGTCTCTCATTGAAAACGCCACCGAACGATATCGTGCCACATTACCTGGCTGCCCAGCTGTCTGTCCCTCGGGGCCAAGCAGCAGTTGTCGGATCCTCACCACTGGCTAGAACCCTGCCTAGTATTTGTCTGGCATTTGGCGAGGCTCCTAGATTCCTCAGCCTACAACACGTGCTGCCACAAACAGCATCATTGCCTTGTGTACGCCGCGACATGTGAGCGAGCACGTCTAGCCCTGCACCACCACCTCATACACATTTGAAACAGCGATCGCACACCTGGTACTACAATATCACACCTAATCGCAGAATACGGTTATGGGATGCGCAGAATATGTTGTGCCTTCCCAAGTCCCCGCCCTGCTTCTGACCACGCACCCTGCCGGTGCGTCTCTCTTTCACCTACTCCACCTCCTACTCCGCTTCCTCCTCGCCCCTTATCCAACTTCCCGCGCCTGCAGCCAAGTCCCTGGCCTTGACTCAAACCCCCTCCAGGGAGGCAAAATCTCCAGTGCAACCAACTCTGCCCTTAAGGCTCCCTCTCTGCACCCGGCAACCCTCCCCCTTTTTCCCAACCCAGAACCTTCGTCCCACGGGCATTTACAGCTCAGCCTTGAGCTCCTCTAGCCCCTCGAGCGTCCCTGTCCCTAACAGGTCGCCACAGCTACCACTGTACACAAACCTAGCTCCTGTAACCACATCGCAGCACGTCCCTATTCCCCCCTGCCACTGAGGTCATCCGGGTGCAGCTTCTGCGTTTCTGTACCTCCAGGTATTCCTCCGCACGCGGACCAACAGCGCGCCCTCCGCGCACGCCCGCGTTCACATACCCCTGCTTCACGACCGCGACTGCCATCATAAACAACCCCCGGCCATTCCTCGTCCCTATCCTCCTACGTACGGTACCTCCTCCGCGGCCCTCTGATACTCGCGACATGTACGGCACCATTCCCGGAGTGCCCGGTCTGCAGGGCTCCATGGGAGGGGCCGTAGAAGGCCGGCCGTGGCGGCGGCGGAGGGCGTGGTGGAGGACGCGGGGTGCGGCAGCAGGTGCAGCATTGGCAGGAAACCACCCCGGCGTCGGAGCTCCTCCAGAGCATATTCGGGGGTAGATCGGTCCTTAGTGGGCCCGCCTGTCGGAGTGGGGGCCGACGCAAATGTGCAATACCAATAAAAACTTAAACTAGCGACCCATGGGTCGTAGGGAAGAGAGGTAGGGTACGCATGGACCAGGTCATTGGAACCCACGGGCGGGAAGGAGAAAATTGCGAACGTACTGGGGACAGACGACGACGTAAAGACCCTCCTCCCTTTGGTCCGTCCGCCACGGCCCGCTCCGTCCGTATCCGTTTGTACGTCCGCCCGTCCTTACCCGGCGCTCGCTCGTCAAAGCGGTCGTGGCAAATCCCTAAAAGCGCCACCATGTCCCGTATGGCGGGCCACTTCTGGCAGTAGATCAGCTCCGCGACCCGCGGGTCAGTGTGCTCCACCTAATTAGGACGACGAGAAGAAGGGCAAGAATCCAGCAATGCGAGAGAGCTGATTAAGGGGCCGCCGATGCAACGTCTAGATTGGGGCTGCCGAAAGAGTGGACCGGAGCGGATCGAGCGCCACCAACCCCCACCGCCACCATCACCACCACGTCACGTGAATGGTTTAGATGCGATGCGCCATGGTATGTTAGAAGTGTTGGCGCCGCCAGCTCCCTCATTCCTGCATGCAAACAGCGCAACTCCATACCCTGACGCGTACACGCACATGCAAACCCATACCCGCACACACATCCGACCTCACACAAAACACATACGAACCGCCAGCAACTAGTGCCCTCAATACAGTAGGCCCCTGCCTACATCCCTGCGTGGAAAATCATTAGGCCCATGCGCCACGATTGTGGCAAGGTGTCCATTCCCGCATGCCTCACACAGCCCCTAGCAGAACAGCACAGCATACATCACAGCACACATCACGGTGCAGCACAGCAGGGCGCGACATAAAACAGCACAGCATACACGTCGTGCCTTCATGGAGGGAGTCGCGTTGACCTCCAGCAGCCAGGGCCTGAAGTGGGGCAACGGCCATAAGTGGGCGGATGATGGGAGTTGTAAAGGGTCAGGGTCAATGTGTCAATATCACCACAGGGTGGCAGAGGCAGCGGCATTGGAGGTTGTGGCTGATGCATTAGTATTCATATGCTGACTGTCAGGTACCTAGGCTGCGTGAACGCAAGCTCGACTTGTCACTACGCTGTGTATGTGCATGTGTATGTGTATGTGTATGTGTATGTGTATGTGTATGTGTATGTGTATGTGTATGTGTATGTGTATGTGTATGTGTATGTGCATGTGCATGTGCATGTGCATGTGCATGTGTATGTGTATGTGTATGTGTATGTGTATGTGTATGTGTATGTGTATTTGAGGTGTTTCGTAGATTTGTAGTATGTGGCTACCAACCCCTTCTTACTACCCTTTGGGGAGGAAGATTCTCCCCAATTACCTCTCCCCCTGTTCTCCCACCTCCACCCCATCCAGTTCCCACCTTAACTGCTGGTCAATCAGGAAGTCTAACCCGAAGAATTGGAAGCAGCTGTGGGGCGGAGGACGCACCTCAGCCAGCACCTCCGCGCCCCGAGGCAGGGCAGCAGCAAAGGCGGAGGCAGCTGAGCGACACATGGCCCTCCAGAGCTGCCGTTGGAGGTTGACGATTGGGCGGTTGGAGGTTGGGTTCGTATTTGGAAAAGCACTCAGGATATAGGGTTTGGGTGCGGGTCCTAAGGAATCCCGTGTGGGCCTTACGTATGCCGGCTGTAGTTGGGGGAACAAGCAGGTTGGCAGGGATTTACACACACGGTATGCGGGCGGTGAACAACAGCCCAGTAAGGAGCGGTGGGATTGGATCTCATGTGGGCGGCGCGGGAAGGAGGGCTGCGAGAGCTGGAGGGGAGGGTCGGTCAGACGTGAAGGGGAATTGGGTGGGAGGCGGTTCAGTGCAAAATTAAGTAACTTCGAGTGGGACTTCGGAGCAACACTCAACGACGCAACGACTTCGCCTGATGCCCGTCTGGCCTAATGGTACGGTACGGTAGAATATTTAGTACGCTGTTTCGTTCCCTTTTTGCCACTTGCAGTAGAGGGCTTAGCACACATATGGGTCTGTATGCATGAGAAATCTCGAACCCACACAGCATTGCCCAACCTAACCCAAACACGAATTGTCCTTGACATTGTCCGCGAGGCCTTGATGGCGTATCCCGACGCCGACACACCCAAACGCCCGCTGACCTGGCCCCAGGCCGCCAGCCCCAGGTGGCTCGCTAGCTGCGCCAGGCTCCAAACATCACCGTTTTCATTCTGGGCGTAGTTGGTCACGTGACAGGGTGCAGGACTAGAAGAGGGCGATCCCTCCCCACCCGGGACCTGAGGCGAGGACACCTGTTCGACGTCGTACCTAGCGGGGGGGGCCCAGCGGAATGACTGGGGAGAAGGCACCCGAGGCACCCTGACAGCTGACGGATCCTCTCTCTCTCTATATATATATATAATATATTATATGTCTGTCTGTCTCTCTCTCTCTCACTTGACTTCGAAAAAATACTATGTTTTACACATCGGTGCAGGTCGGCGCAGGTATTTGCTTTGAAATCGTACGGCGCAACGGACGGTGCTGCGCATGACCCCGTCTTGTGCTGCCCAGAAGAGGCTACATATCCCCCCCTCATAACCCCGTCTTTTCCGTTGGGAGTTGCAAAACCCATTCGTACATCGACTCCCTCACCTGTGTGAACTGAACAGGACGAGTCCCCGGCTGTGGATGTAAATTCGAAGTGGAGCCGCGTCGGAGACTAAAACCCACACGCGCACACCGAACTTGCGGCTGTCTGCGGGCGTTGACCGAGTGAGGTCGTGATCGATCGGTGTTATTGTGCTGGCGGCCCTTTCGGAAGGAGTGCCTCCATTTCATATTGGTCAGGTGTGCAGATGTGATGTTCGGATGGATGGGAAAATGAAAATAATCGAACCAATGACTATCCGACAGAAGTGCGCGGGGAGAGAGGGAAGCTATCATTCAGACACATTTGAGCAGCCCGGGCAGGACGAAGGAGGAAAGGGCGGAGGAAAGGGCCGTTGCCGTGGCAGCAGGATGTGTATTGCTGTTGCTGTTAATTGGTCTTGTTGTTGGTTATGGTGTTACGTACGAGCATGATGCGCTTCTGTTACCTCCATTGCCAAGTAATCGTATTCTCACGCCGGTTACTGTGCCACGGTCCACCTCTCACCGATCAACAGCGGCTTGGTGACATACTGCTGCGCGAGGTACCAGCGGTAAAGGTGAACTCCGGGCGCCAGGTCGGGGCGGGGAACGGTTTCGAAGCACACAGTGAAGGCCTCGGAGGTGCGTACCAACCGCAGACCCGTGCCGCGCTGGAGGGGCCCGCAACGGGCGTGGGGAGCGGTGGAGAAGGGAAGGGGAACGGAAGGAACATGGGTTTGGAGTGCTGGAGGGCGGGGAAGGCGAATAGACGTGACCCGGGAGTGCTACCCGAGGAAAAAAAGCATGACAACGGGGAGTGAGAGGGGGGACCGGACAGCGCAGTAAAGAGAGACCCCGTAAAGCCCACTTAACACAATTTAGCACCTTCAGTGATGATCGGGTGGACCCCCTCCACCACCACCACTCCTCAACCCCATCTCCCTCTTTCCATTCGACGCTTCTTCTTCGGATTGTGCAGCTAGGTTCTATCCGCTAGATCGGGGGCCCCTTTTTAATCCCAGTAATTATCGGGGGCCCACCTGCTTATTATTCTTCAGCATCCACAGACCCGTGTCGCGCTCCGGGTTTTCAGCCACCCAACGACCCCACTCGTCCAGCTCGTCAGGCAATTTATAAGACCTGCGTACGGCATAGTGAGGATACGGCATACCGTGCATGTAATGCAGCCAGCTGCGTTCGCATGATCCAACCCTCATTATTGCGCTGTCTTCGTCTGCAACCGCCGCAAAGGTGAAAACATGGGAAGGGAGTGGCCATAACGGCCGGAGGGCTGACAAGGTACTACGGCGCGGTCCCGAAGCTTAATGTCAAAGCTCTCAGTCCCAAACACACACACGGCTCGCCCCAGCAGCGCAAGTTCTCCCCCCTGCGCTCCACCTCTTTGGGCCTCCTGGCCCCACCTTTGCCGCAGCCTCGTGTCTCTCTGATGCCGTACAATTCGGTGCCCTATTCGCTGTAGTCAGTAGCCTGATGCCTAGTCCCCCGGGCGGCCCCCGACCCCCCCCCCGACCCCACCGACCCCCCGGCGGGTTCATCACAGCGCATCTGGACCCTGCCCGCCGCTAGCCCCCCACCTGGGTACTATGTCCCAGGCCGCCTCCCCGAACAAGTCCCTCAAGCTACGAACCAAAGTGGTTTTCCTGCTGACCTGGGGCCAGGGAGGGGCGTGACAGGTAACAGAGGATCGCGGGGGGTGGGGTTGGAGGAAGCAGCGGGGTCGGCGTTCGGGGCGGTGAGTGGTTGACGTCGTCATGTCAGTTACACCCTTCAAAAGACGATGGAGGGGTTCGAGTGGGTTCAGGTCTGACCCAACGGACTTGAAACATTTAACCGACCTTGTGCTTCGAGGACTCACTGGCTGGTGCGGCACCGGGTCCTCCCGCCCCACGACATACCCCACAAAACATGCACCAGCATAACGGTCAGGCACCTGCCTGTTAGGACTTGAAAATCATGGCAAGACACAACACAAAGACGCACATGTGTGTGTGTGTGTGTGTGCACACGTGCAGGACGACCCTAAACATGACAGACCCCCACGTGGGCCCTAGCCACCGAGTCCGCCGTTTCCTCTGTTGTTGTTTTTGTTGTTGACGATGCCGATGTCCGTTACAAAGACGCCCCTTTCCCTCCTCCTGCTCGCTCACCGCCAGCAGCCCGGGTATGATCCCCAGCATCTGGTGTTTGCGCAAGAGGTCCGCGGCCAGCGCCGCCTTGGCAGTGACGCTCCAGAGCAGGTCCCAAGCGTCCATATGCATGTAGCCGAACACCCCTGCCGCCACGGCCAAGAGACAGAGCATGAGGAGGTGGCCGAGTATTGAAGAAGAAGGGGTGGAGCCAACTGGTCGACGAAGCCATTCGTGCCAAACCGCTAGATGGGGCGACGCAGGTTCCGCGGGCTTTGGTCGCGGTCGCTGGTGTCATTGACCCGTCTGAGCTGCCCGCCTTCCAACTTCCTCCGCCACGCCGCCCGGATATTTTAAACGCACGCACACAGGAGCGCACATACAGGAGCGCACATCAAAGCACACGAGCTTACGGTCATCCTTAGAAGCATTCACAGACGTGCCGACGACCCTCTGACCTCTACCGTGCCTCGCTCTAGTTGCAGTTTTGTTCATTGAGAAGGTGCGAGATACCAATTAAACCTCGCGGGGCTCGACGATTCGTGCGTCGACTTCAAACCATCGACCCAACCAATCACCGAACCGCAACTGCCATTCCTGCCCCCCAAAGGAATAATAATCATAATAATAGAAACAACAACAATTCTTATTATTATGCTCATCTAACGAAGCCCGTCGATACCGAGGGAAACGTGAAAAACACCCGACCCGCGCCACACCGTCCTCTCTCTTGTTTCCCGTGGCGGGGTCTGTCTTGGGGGGTCCCCCTGCCTTCACTCCCCCGGCGGCACGAAGAGCCCGCTCCAGCAGATCTGCAGACCCGGCACTGCTGAGGGCCTGTGGCAGCAGCGACCATGTGGGTCGCGGAGGGGAAAGACGAGTTCGAATGCAAGGCGATGGGGCTGCTAGGGGCGGCCAGCAGAATGAAGGGTTAGGGTTTCCTGCGGGTGACGTCGACTGCGGGGTCCCTCGTAAGATAACCGATAACTGACAACTGACAAACACATACGCTAAGAAGCCAGCACATGCTGTGTATACACTCCGCGGCGCCCTCACGTCGCGGCCCGCTTGTAAAATGCATCCGAGCAGGTATAGAGCTTCCTTCGCCTTTTTGGCAGCCCGTTGTGTGGTCCCCATCCAGCCAACTTGCACCTCCCGGCGCCACCTGGTAGTCGATCCAGAAGCGGAACCGGCGGTCACGTGCGCCGTAGGGCCCCGGCCGTCCGTTGGATGGCGCTCGGGCAGCTGCCACTCGAGGGAAGGCAGAGTTCCATGGTGGCGGCGGTGGTGGTGGTGGTGGTGGTGGTGGGAGGCAGGGGAAAGGATTGCAACTGGGTTATACGGATTGTACGACGGTAAACGGGGGCCAAAGAAGGATGCACGGCGTAAGGAAGACTTTGACTTCTGCCCCGTGCATGATCGCGCTTCGGTCGAAATGGGCCATGCGGAAATTAGAAGCACGGGCAAATGTGGCAAGGAGTCGACGCGGAGCATGAGTCGTGGGATTGGGAGATAGACGATGTGATCGTCATCCCAGCATGTGAGCGCATGCGCGCTGATACGTTGCTGTAGCATGTTTTCGCTGCGGAGGACCAGACGGAGGACCAGTCACTGCGTATGACCTGATTTGAAATTCTCTCCAGAGTTTGGATCTGCGAGTGTATTTCTTTTTTGTGTGTGTAAGGGGGGGAGAGATGTGGTGAAACCTCCGCAGGCGGGAGGCGGGGATGAGGTAGGGCCGGCGATGGAAGAGAAGGCGGGCTGGAAGGGGTACGCTGCTTTGGAATGATGGTATACCACATGGCGTCGGTCTGTACGGGTGGGTGGTAGAGCGCGCGCGCGCGCGTGTGTGTGTGTGTGTGTGAGAGAGAGAGAGAGAGAGAGAGAGAGAGAGGGGGGGGTAGTTATGTGGACGTGGGTGTGGGTGAGAATGTTTTGGAAGGGGATTAGGATGGTGGGCCGTGCGTTACTTGGGGGAAGGGGTAGAGTGGCTGTGCGTAATGCTGCGGTCTTTCGATCATTGAACCTACTGAGTGTTTCGTCCGCATTCTCGCCGCGACCACCTCCGCATCCAACGTGCCCAGCCCTCGCCGTTACACGCGCCTCCCTATGCTTTCGGCCTCTTCGATGTGAGACTTGTTTGTCTAAATTGCGACCCGCCATAATGCGCGTGTAGTTGCAGCCCTGTGCATCCCGGGGCTGGCGGTTCAGGGTTGCTGGCGCCCTCGCGTTCGCGAGCCATGCGTTTGGCAAAATTGAGCTATTTCCGTGTATAGTTGCATCCATTTTACGTAGTGGGAGTCTGAATGGGAGGGCTGCGAACTCCCGAAGACGTACGGATTTCGGCGTCACATTTTCTTCATTCCCAAACAGTTCACTATATAGATCTTCCGGCGGCGAATTTGATATGTTTTAAATAAGTTTATTAACAGTGATGCTTCACTTTGCACGTGCCCGCGTGTGATGCGGCGAGGGCGCGGCCGTGAATCTAGTTTTGTTGCCACTGGCCGTTTATGCTCGATGGGGGCACGCCTATCGGCTTAAAAATACACTGGTCTGAGGGGTCTGTGATGCGCGTTGGATAACGTTGTTGAACCTATACAATGGGCGTCGTGCTTTCGACTTCAACTCTCTTTGGATAGGGAAACTCATTCGCCTAGGGCTCTCCCCGCCGCGTAGGCGCCATCTTTTCTGTTATACTACTTATTTTGTACCGTAAATGACAACGACAGTAGCTCGGCCGGCACATCGTAAACAAGGGTCGGATATAACCGCTGGACCACTGCCTGTCTTGGGCGCAGCCACTTCAACTGTGACCCTCGATGGAAGGCTTTTGGAAATTCAAGATGTCCAGCAGCGCGGGCGAAGGGATGATGAAGGACGGGGATCGAATAGAGTGCAAGGTTCCAAGGGAGCAGTGGTAAGCTCATTTTCTTACGATGTTTAATCACGACAATTTTGACGGTGTTAAAATTTAGCCGACGAATTTATCCGCAGCCCGCATGCCTGAAGGTGGTCATTCTTGTTAGGTCAATATATATAAAGAGGCAGCATAGAGTCTTAAGAATTCTCAACCGTTTCCTCGCAGCTTGGTTACTATCGATAAAATTTTCTTGCCAAGTATTCTTACATCGAGTGGTCTTGATAACGTTCTTACGGGGTGCCTAAATGCAGTCGAATTAGCCTTCGCAACCGGTTGGGTCCAAGTAGGAAAATTGGTTGCGCAAGACCACTCCATTGCTTTATAATGGTGACCTTACCAGAAGGCTCTTCGTCTTCCCACCTCGCGTCTGGGCCCTGTCTATCCACGCTTTGCAGTCAGATGCCCATTCGCCGCTACGTTACCCCAATTGCAACCACTCTGATAAATGATCTCCAAATGTTCCCTGCCCGATCTCTCGGATCGTTGTACCCTGTTCAGGCGCGGCCACCGCCTCTAGCTAGGGCGCCAGCGGATAAGGCGCCCATGACGCCACCACGCGTCAGCGGCATCAGCCTCGCGCCGCTGCCCAACTTGGAACACCACAGCTGCAGTGGAGAGAAGTCACCAGGAGCATCGACGACCGTCAAGATCCAGAGGCGACCATCCATAACACATGGGGTCCTGGGCGGGAAGGCACCGCCACATCCCGCGGCGATCGTTACTGCTGGTGGCGTCGTCCTCAGTGCAGCCGGCACCTTACCGGCCGCAACTTGTGTTGGATGTGGCGGCGGCGGCATCTCGGCCGCCGCCGGCGGTACCCACGGGCCGCACCAATTCATTGCTGAGGGGCGCAGCATTGTGCGAAGTGTGATGCTGGATCCCTGGATTACGGCTTATATGGACATCAATGGAGCTGACGATGAAAGCGTTTGCGCCACACCGCCACGCCTCAACATGCAGAGCTTGGCGCGGGCGGATACTCACGGTGCCTTTGGGCCGTTGTCCCCGTGCCCTTTATCCCCCTCAATACTTACGGTGTGTGGGCAGCCCGGGCACGACGACCGCTTTGCTTTCAACGACTCCTTAGACCTGATGGATATGCGGACATGCCAATCGCCCAAACTCCCGCCAGTTTAGTGGGTTATTAATATCTGCATGAAGCATATGTCTTGTCTTGTTCCAATAAACCAAAAAGGCTTTTCGCACCTTTGTATCAGTACTGGCTTTCTGTTGTAGAAAGGGGTGCGGCGGCGGATGCTATGTAATCAACGGAAATGATACAGAGCCGAGCCAGGCTCTAAACAATAAAAAGCAGCAAGAGAGCAATGCCTCGATCTCGAAAAAGAGCATGCATGGTTGTGCACCTTTGAGGGTGGTTAGGTTGGTTGAGAGGGGGAGAGCGCAACAACCCTGACCCGGGAAAGGTCTCGGAAGTTGTGTGGTGGCTTGGTGTGCTTGGTGGCGCAGGCTTTGGTTCTGTTGCTATTAGTTGGCGCGTTCGGGGCTCTATCCCGGCTCGTCATTTTGAGAAGCGGATGCGTTCTCTTAGGATCGTTGGAGGAGGCCCACCTGCCCTGCCTTGACTAATGCCTCCGTGTCTTGTTTGAGCTCATATCTTTCTACATCTTTTTCTCTTTGTTTTCGGTTTTAATTTTGAACGTGGGGTTCGCCTTGAGTCCCGCACTAGGCCCCCCGGGCAGAAGGTTGCCCTCAGGTTGAGGTTGTTGTGGCCGGGTAGCAGCGAGTAGGTCGGCACCTAATCAACAAAGGAGGGAAAGCATGGTGTGCTGCTTGAACTGTGAGGGTAGGTGCTCCTAAAGAGGAGCAGCCGCCGTGTGTGAGTGTGGAGGTGACGTAACAATGTGGCCGCCCTGCGACGGATATGTCCTCATGATTGGTGAATGAACTGGAAATGGTGGCGTGGCGTGAAGGTCTTTCTCGGTGGCGGGACATGGCGGTTCGGGAAAAGTTGGTTTAATGAGGTGGTGTACTGCGACATTGAGACACCACACTTGCCCCCTACCTGTGAAGACCGCATACCGCTGGTTTTCCACCGCACCTTGCTTTGCCTGTGCGCTTTCGGCACGGAGCTTTCAGTTGCAAACAGAATTGCCTAAAACCTGTGCTTTTGAGGCAGGGTTGTCGCTTAATGGTTAATTGCGTTGGATGTGCATGGCAGAGGAACGAGAATTAGGTTTGTGCATCCAGATCGTTTTGCTTGTCCTCACGTAGACTGATGTAATTATCGCTACGTGTTTACGTCTGCTCTCGAGCTAGTTGTATGTGTTTTTTACACATGCTGCGTAATGGACTTACCAACATTACTTGCACGGTGGTTTCGGACAGCTTGTATGAGTTGTGCGAACCTGAAAATTTTGCTGTATAATTACCAAGATGTTACTGTCACTTAGTAGCTCATGGGATCCACTAAACGGTCAAGCGCTCGTAAGAGGGAGCACGTCAGGGTTTCAGCCGGAAGGTGTCATGGTATTTTTTGGGAAATTTTCAAAAAATATCTGCATGCTCGTAAGGGATGGAGGAACTCCCAAGAGAAGCCTGGTTGATGTATGTTCGTTCCATATGTCTCACAGACTGATCCTAAACTGTACGGCCCACTATTCCTGGCCTCTTGTACGTATTTGCCTTGCACCAGGTCGTCGAGAATGACCTATAGACGAAAAAGGCTCCGGGTTAGATGTTGTCAAATGAATGTGGACATGGTTACAGGGGCGGTCATGCGCTGGTCATCCTGGGCTTAGCCCTTTGAATCGGCCCGTCCTCATTAGTGTCTTTGTGCCTTTGCAAATTATGCAAATATAAAACTTTCCGAGGCCAATGTCCGCCTATCGTAACCATTCAAACGTCTACACCCACTATTCGACCCTCTATCAAAGACGAAAACAGGCAGCCTTAAGGCGTTATTGCATCCCAGAGCGAAATCACTGCAGATGCTCGCGCGCGGATTCTTGTTCGATGTCACAACTTGCTATGACATATCCAGATGAAATTTGCTGGAAGAGGAAACAGAAACTCAGGCAGTTCATCCAACACCGCACCTATGTAAGGGAACATCACGCTACCACCCAGAGCCAAGCACTACCAAATAATGGTTCAACAATAAAACAAAAGCAACCCCCGCGAAATTGCAGAATCAGTTCAGTAACACTTTGCCATCCGCTTATCGGCTCAGTTACCAAGCACAGCCTAAGTTGTACAACAGACGTTGCCTCACTGAATGACCCCGAGTGCACTCTCTACCGCCCGTAGCTGCTGGTCCAGCTCCGCTACATTGGGGCGTGAGGAGCTGCTTCCTCCGGGCCCACCAAATGGTACGCCCACCTCCGTGCACAGCATCTGCACCCGGCTGCTCAGCGCGTCACGACTAATGTCGGCCTCCGTGAGCTCATTGCCAAATAGAATATGCTCTAATCTGATAATGCGCTGCTTCACCTGGCGCACCAGGGGGTCCACTGGAACCACGGACGAAGCATTAACAGCCCTGGAAGGTTGACTTCGGCTGGCGCTTGGGAGCAAGCCGCCGCCAGCAACGGCACCACCAGCAGGATTGGCAAGCGCCGAGGCATGGGATGCAGGTCCACCCGCTCCAACGGCAGGCTTACCGACGGCGGCACTCTGGCCGGTGGTGATGCTGCTGGTGCGTATCGCCGGGGACAGCTGGTACGCCGACCTTGTGCTGGCTGTGAACACACCTGCGCAGCGAGCACTGTCCGCACGGTCCACGGCGACCCGCACCCAATCCGATAGCAACACGATGATTAGGCCAAGCACCAACACTACCGCGCAGTCACCGTTGTGACCCTGCATGAGCTCATGGCGCAGCAACCATAACCATGCAGGTAGTATGGCGAAGGACATCGTGAACATCCACAAGGACGCTGCAATGACAATACGGATTAGAAGCTTCGTCAGCTTCTGCACGTCAAGAAAGTCTGTTGGCGGGCACAACAGCTGCAGGAACAGCATGTCCAAGCCCTTGGGCTGGTCGTACGACATTGGGCCCTGTACAACGGTACTCGGCGCCCGCGCAGCCATGTCCGTGATTCTACGAGAGGCTGTGTTGTTGATGGTTGTGCTGTCGTTGTTGTTGCTGCCTACTGCCAAGGAGCGCCGGGTACACCGGTGTCCCGCGGCTCGCTGTTGTTGTTGCTGATAATGATCTTCGGCGGTCAACGCAAGGTATTCACGCCACAGGAGCTCGTAGCTGCTACGCCCAACCTGTGTGCGGCTCCGTGGACCTCGCGACGCCGACGAGCTGTGACTGGGGATTTGGGGGCCGGAGGCGGCCGTAGGATCAATCGAGTCGTCTGCGCCTACAGGTGGGCTAACAACGACCGAAGGTGGTTCAAGTGCCTCGGGAGGAGTGGCAGGCTCCGCAAGTGGGGTTGAGGATGGCGCCTGCTCAATGGCAGGTGGGGACACGTCTTTTGCAGCAGGCGATGCAGCAGCTGATGCCCTTGCGGGCACGGCCTGACCAAGGGCAGTATTTGCCGACGCGGTGATAGCTGGGTTGCCGCTATGCGGAAATTGTCCGAAGGCTTGGGTCTGGCTTGCTGTTATGCTGGCCTGGTGCTCGGTCTGGGTGCCAGACTCTGTAAAGCTTTGCGCGTTGGAGGCCTGAGTCTGTGGTGACTGGGTTTGTGGGGATGGTACCTGAACCAGGGAACCGAGGCACACAAATTTCGGACAGGGTTGAGGAGCTATCGATAACAGACAGCCCTAACCTGGGTTCTCGCCAAATATGTCCGAGGGTTACGTGGGATGGCAGGCAAGGTTCCTCGTAAGCGTAGATGCTCGCAAGTCGCAGAAGTATCAGTGATGGCTGGTGTGCCAAAGTGGGTCTCTGACGCAATCCAGTCCGCAAAAAAGTCAAGTCCAGGCCGGTGATCACATATGTTAACTCTTATGCCTTGCATGCAACGACCTGAGGACGGTGCTGCAAGTATCACAGTGTCGATCTTAGCGGCGCTATGCCGTCAAGATCAGCGGTGTAGAACTCCCATTGTGAAGAGCGCCAAAGGAGTACATATACGATAGAAATTTTCGCATATAAGATGACTATGCCCAACTACGACAGCGGATCCATGTTGTACTAAGATTGGTGTCATTACTTCGTTAGCGCTTTTTAGCTTCTTTGGTGAGGTTCATGATATTAGCTCTCCATATTAGAGAGGCTTCCAAAAGGCGCGGAAATCTCCATAACATTTTGAGTGCAGCATCTGTGCAGACATTGGGGCGGACGAACACCGCACTAGGAAGAAATGCTGTAATACAATCCGTCACTTTCTTTATGTAAGAGATCTGCGGCCTATAATTGTTGTGATTGAGAGGTAATGGCTCGGATGGAGCTATGTAAATGCTGCAAATGAAATATGCGTCAGTCCGCGTTGAATCCAACGAATTTTACCCAATTACAAACCCTAAAATTGCTAAAGACGTTTCATGGATAGTTGTGTGATATCTGGAAAGAATTAGGCTTCGCAACGTGCGAAAGCACATTATTCCCGGAAAGCCAATTTGATACTCGGTCGCAACCAGGTGCCAAAGTTCCACATAATTTTACATAACTAAAAATGATCTGCGGAAATAGACACAGCGGGTATCTTATTATAAATCCTTATCCCCCAAAGAGCTCATCTATGGGTGTACAACAATCTCTCTGCCCGCCCTCCTAATACGCCTAATCCTTGCCAATCTATGTGTTGTTTACATATACAACGGATTAAGCACTGCACCGCCAAAATTAATCAACGAGTAAACACCCCTGTAGTTTACCGTGATAATCCGCGGACTTAATGAACAATAATCATATCGTATTGTGAGAATGGGAGGCTGTCTTAGCAGGCCGGCGGAAAAATACGAGACGGACAAGGATAAGGAGGTTGCAGACTTGAAGGCACAGGTTGACCAGCTGCAAAAAGCCCTGACAGCCGCAAAAGGAAGTGGGGCGCATGCGGCACCTGGCAAGGTGTGCCTTTCTTATCTGGGTTCTCCACGGGGTTCGGCTGCAAGTGCATCTTTGATAGCACTTCGCCTATCCTGGGTACACGGGCTATGGTACCCATTTTCAACACCGCAAGCATAAGTTGGTATTAGCTGGCATTTGCTCCGATACGTTCGAAATAGGCTGAGCACTGAAAAATAAAATGTGCACATACCTTGGGTAAGGTGTTTGCCATTCGGTCTGGCAACTGAGTTGATTCGGGTACTTCTGCAATCGCCAGCAGCAGCAGCAGCAGCGCTAATGAGCCGGACAACGTCACAATGTGGAGCTGGCTGGGAGGGGATGAATGACTAATATGAATTGTGGCCAGGGACCCTTCCCACATGCTGTATTCGTTCATTTAACCCATGCTGGCCCCCCACCTTTGCCCTTCGGATTCCTCACTGCACGTTCTGATCCCCTGGTTCCCACCTAATCCCCAACACTTACTCCAACATAACTCGTAACGCAGGGTGGTGTAGTGGAGACCCTGTTCTTCCCAGATGCCAAACTGCCATGCCGGAATATGAAGAAGCCGGGGGGCTGCAGGCGAAAGAATTGTAAGGCGGCATGTGAAGGCGGCACGGCACACAGAAAGGATGACGCGTGTTCTGATAACCCTAAGTAACCTTAAAGACGGCGTGCTTGTGTTCGAAGTTCGGAGGGTGAAGAGCCAGTGGCGCGTAAGCCCCTCCCTCCCTATCACAATCACACACACGCAAAAATTCTCTCCTCTGCAGGCGAGTACGCCCACGAGCCCACGAGCTTGACTCGCTTCCTGGATTACCTAGGAAGCGCCACCCGCACCTTGGACATTTGCGTCTTCACCATCACGAATGACGACATCAGTGACGTGGTGCGGAGGCGTGTTGGATATATGTGCGTGTGTGCCTGTTTGTGGGGGCCAGCGGGAATGATGGCGACGATGACGACGACTACAATGATGATTAACAATAATAAATACATTATATAAATACAAATACAATTTTAAATCCAATTATAAATACATTATACATACATTATATACTACAATTATAAATACAAATACAAATTATAAATAGGTAAATAGGTAATACAAATGACAAGAAGCAAGACGAACCGACACGCCCACCGCTTGGGTTATACTTGCTAGTTGTCTCTGTGTGTGAGAGGGAAACGCAGGCGTGGACGAATAAGCTGCTGGCATGAGCTCTGGGGATGAGGGAGGAGGCCCTGGCGTAAAAGAGAGGCGTGCGCCGTGTACCTTGTGGTTTGGGGGGCTTTAGGAGCAGGAAATCAAACTACACGCGCTGGCGGACTCGGGGTGTGTGAGTAGATGTCGAAATCCAGCACTGCGAGTCCTGTTTGCCCCGTACAGGTCCTTAATCTGCATCAGAAGGGCGTCAAGGTGCGCATTATAACCGACAACGATCAGTCTTCGACCCAGGTGGGTGGCTGGGGTTTCGGAGACCCCAAACGAATCAGCAATGTTGGAAGCATTTCAGAAAGCAGTTGAACCTCATCTCGGCATGAAGCTATCTATACCTCTGCGAAGAACGAACTATCTTTCCTTTCGACTTAGCCCTCTGCGGTACGCTTTGTGCACACGGTTCGGTTACACAGGGCTCGGACATTGCCAAGTTCCGAGCTGCGGGCATCCCGGTTCGACAGGACCACTCGCCCGCGCACATGTGAGGACTCCCGTGTGGGGCTGGGGCTGGGACTAGGATTCGGGGCGAGGAAGAGAGAAAGAGAGAGCTGCTTGTCTTGCATGACCCACTTGTGAGCAACACGTTATGTCGTCATCCCGTATGCCACCAGGCTGCATAAGTACAAGGCTGCAAAGGGAAACTTAATGTGCAACACAACATGCGTAACGGATCGGCACAGAGGCCAACGAGCAACGAGTGTGGCAATGCACATATAATAGGCCCCGGCCTGTGCTGCTCACGGCTACCTGGGCCGCAGTACCCCAGAATGTTGCACACATCCAGCCAATCACACACGTATAAGCCACTGACGAACTTCTTTGACCTCCGCCTCTGACCGAGCCCCACCGTCTAGTGCTGGCAGATGTCGGGGTCTGGATCTCCGTCATCGCGTCCTGTGTTTTCTTCGTAGTGCTTAGGCGGTTAGGGTAGCTCCTTTGTGTTCACCCCCGTGTTCACACACACACACACACACACACACACACACAATTTTGCGCCGCTGTAGGCACCACAAGTTCGCGATTATCGACGGCAGGCTGCTGCTGAATGGCTCCTTCAACTGGACCCGTCAGGCAGTCACCGGAAACAACGAAAATGTAACGGTGCTATCAGACCTGGCTCTGGTGCGTGAATGGGGATGAAGAGAAAGTAATAAGGGTCATGGAGGCAAGGGGTGGGGGAAGGAGGTGGGCGATTAGTCGAAAATTGTTCCCATGTGACCTGGATTCTTGTGTCCGCAGGGACTTGCGTTTGTGTGTTTGTGTGAAAAGCTCCGAAAGAAATCCAGCTTCAAAAAGCCACACTTTAAGATTTCTCCTACTCTCGCCTCGCTCGTTATGCCATGTCTCATGGCCAGGTAGGAGCTGGTGGGTTTGGGTCCACCCGAGAGGCGAGCGCCGGGGCTAGGCTGGGTCGGGATGTGGGGCCCCCAAGTGACTTTCCGCATCAACACAATCCTACCCCCACTAATACCTCCCCTTTTCCTACCATGGACTCCCTCGCTCGATCTCACTATGTTTGACCGCAATGATTTTGATCCCATTGGTTTTTATTCCAAAACTAATTCCTCCGCAACGCCCCCCTAAACCCCTGGAGCGGCTGCAGATTCAGGCCTTCCAGGCGCAATTCAACAAGCTGTGGTCTATGTTCAATACCTAGGCGGCGTTTGGCCAGGCCCAAGGCGATTGTCCTTCAGCATAGCTGTTATAAGAACGGCTCTGGGCAAAAGCAGAGGCTGACAACTACCTGTGGATGTGCATTTCGTGATCTTCACTAACCGGGAGCCGGGCTGGTTGGGCCTCTTCCTCTCTGGTGCCCTATCCAGGAAATATGCTGTGCGTATATGAAGATGGCTTTATATTAAATCTACCAATGGATGAATATGCTGCGCTGTTGTCTTGTGATTGCTGTTTTATAAATTTATTCTGTTGATGCGGTCGCCACTATCATCACATTGGCAAGGAAAATGATTACCCGCCCTTGCCTCGTGAGCTGGCGTATAAGGGTACTTCATGCGCTTGTGGATACTTCGATTAGCCCGTTGCCTGTACGTGTGCACGTGTGTCTTGCCAAGGTGGATTTTCCTACGGAGGCCCCACGTTCGTGACTTGGCCCAAGTGCCGCTGGCCAAAATTGGAGCTCATTTCGTTCCATTTTGTGACTCTCGGATCGTGGCCGTTGACCTGAATGATGTGTGTATGCGGTAACGATAACGATTTGTTCCAGGGCTGAGAGGCGGTTGATCTGTGAGCGCCGTTCCTGGTTTATTTTCCACGGGCCGTCTATGTCAGATGTGGTTGCTCATTGGGGCCTGCGTATCCCAGTGCGCGCATTGAGCAGATGATGACGGTGGTATGTGAGCCCTCGGGGTCATATGCCGCACATATGTATGGATTTAACGTCGTTGGTTGAAAATGCACTCCCTTTTCTGTGTTTGTATTAGCACGCCTGTACATATGTGTGGGCTGGGGGGATGATGAGATGAGGATTCGGTGCGCTGAGTCCGGCGCCCCCAGCTGGGGGGAGCTCATTTTGTGCTGTTCGGGAACTTTGGGCTCCTCCTCTCCTTCCCGGCTCGGCAGATGTCCCTCTGGGACCCTGTCTCGTGTCTGGCTAGGTTGTGTTGCATGTGGCGATTGGAACGTGACTTGGATGTCCCACCCTGCTGTCAACTCATGCGAAACGTGTTTGTTAGTAAGTCATTCATGCTGGTCATTATTCTGTTGTGGACCGCAATGCGGTGTGAATGTGTTGCTTGAATTTTAACATCGCGCGTAATGTGTGACCATCCTTCCTACCAAGGTGCTTGGGTGGAGGCACCCATGGTTCAAATATGCGAAAATGGACCATCACGTGATGATGACCCGTTCCGACCGTCAAACGCATGTCCTCGTCATAAACAAGCAATGCTGGTAGCCGAATGGTACGCTAACGGGTGATGAAGTAAGCAGTTGATGTTACAGCTGTGGTGGATGAGAATCCTTTGTTTTGTGTGTTTCGAGTATGCGGGATCTGAGTCGTGAAAGGAGATATGCCCAAGACGCATGTAAGTGAACGAAAGGATTTCCTGGATAGGCAAATCACGCATGTCCCAACTTACCATACCGCTTTTCAAGGCCTGCATGTACTGAGGTGCTACAAGTGAATATTGGAGTGCATCACAGCCGGTGAAGTGATAAGCTGCAAAACGTCGGCGTCTTGTGAGCCACCTGTCTACTGTCTTAGCTTTGAATGCTGGCCTAAACAGAAGGGGTATAAGATAATAAGAAAAGTCCATAAGGGGAGTTGCGGGAATCGAACCCGCGGCCTCTCGCACCCAAAGCGAGAATCATGCCACTAGACCAAACTCCCAGATGGAATTCAATCCTCATAGTATTATAAATTTGAACAGTCAGTAGGCAAAGCCAAATCCCAATACCGGGGGTGGCCAAAAGAACCAAATTCAATAGCCGAACTAGATAGGCAGCATTCAGCTTCATAAAGAAGTACCCAGCAGCCTCCATAACCATCACCACTGGTGAAAACAATCTCTTGTACCAGCTCAGCTGCGGCAGTAGGAAGGAAGAGATGAGCCAGGATGAGCCCGGCACATCTTGGCCTCTATTGATCTCGTTCCCGAAGGTTCTCGCGTATGTTTCGCGTTTCTATGTGGATGCGATTCGCTGAACTGATCCCCGAAAGACACAGGGATGTATCAGAATATTAGGATGTGTGCTCATGGGGGCCGGTGTGCTTATGACCCTTGATGACGGTTGGATGGATGCTGTTGCAACAGCTTCCGCGGTCCGTGCCGCAATTGAGGCTCAGGGCAAGCATTGGCGGGCTTTGCGACCGGCAGCCTAGCAGTCAGCGGCTGCTGCTGGGCTTGCCCCTGCTTGCCAGCCACATGCGACCCATGAGGGAACCTGGGGCCATGGCCGCTCAAAAACCGGGGCCATGGCCGCTCCAAAACCGCTACAGCTCCAAGTTTAATTGGTAGAATCAATTTATGAATTACATTACCGAGATGGCATCACAATGCCTTCTGTTTCGACTTCCCAATTCGTAAGGAAAATCCGCTTAATCGTTGCTTTGATGCACGCAAGCAACGGACGCTTTATGACGCTTTACGCAACTTTGCAGCAAGCATTGCTGTAAGCATGTAAGTACGAAACGCGCATGATCAAAGACAATGACCCAACGCAGTGCCAGTTCTGGGATTAGATGAACATTAATCCGATCGCAACGGATTGCAACGGCGTGCCGCAATCTCAGATACGAGGCAATATCGCAGCATGACCGTGTACAGCCTCAAAAAGTCAAATATAATTAGCTTGATAAGTCACGCTTGCAGCCTGCTGCAGGATTCTATAATCGTGCTGTTTTGAAGCGTTCAACTGTCAGCTGAATTTTAAGCACACGCAAGATGTACGTGCACTGGTAGCACAGGGATAATTAGAAATATTCTGACACGTTAAATTACGAGGAAATCATTTTACGCATGGGTTTTCTGGTCTGAAAGGTCCTCAAAGACGTACCAAAACAAACCACCAAACAATCCACCAAAAACGTACCAAAACAACGATCAAGCTAAAGTTCTCTAGACCACTGAACACCCATCATGCACAGACAATTTTATTAGCCCCACTGATCTAGGCTCTTAAGCAAACGACTAAGAAACCCAATCTCTACCTGTAGAGCCACCAGCTGGTTGAAGGGGAAGACAGCCTAGATCAGCCTAGATAAGCCTAACCTACGGGGAAGACAGCTGATCCCGGACGCCAACGCGCAGCACCAGAAGACTTCCCCTCACCCGCTCAGTGCCCACAAGTCTGCATGCTAAACCCGATATGTGCATTCAGGGAAAAAGAAAGCATTCCTCTCCCCGGCCGACTCCATTACTACAGAGCCTTCACCACCTGGATGCGCACAGCTGTACATGCTAGCAAGTACGCTTTGAGCGCATCCTTAATATCGCGCTGTCGGTGATGTAATTTGCAGGTAGCATCATAGCTGTCCGCCGCTGCTTATCCTGTCAGGGATATCACCAGTCCACCAGACGTGCCAAGGCCGGGTCCGTGATCTAGTCACCGACGCAAGTGGCTGCCAAGACGCAACCATTGCCCTGGAATCAGCACCCTGGGTAATACCAGCACCCGCCGCCCGACCCAAATGCAACTGAGAGTGGTGATGCAACGGAGCTCCCCAGTGCGTGCAGTGCAGCATGTCCGGCCACCTGTCCTACCCGAGCAAGCTGCACATCAATTGGAACTCAGGTGATGGACCTCTTGTCCATCGGAAGAGCGGGGCAGGGAAAGCGGGCGTCAGTCCAAGGGGATGCACAACGCCAGCAGGTCATAGGGACAAGGGTCCGCCTCCCGACCCCACGGCCACAAGCAAAGGTGCAGTCCCGTCTCTACGGGCATGTCCATCCAGAATGGCGCACCCAAGTAAACAAGTGGAAGCAGGGGCTTTCTCAACTATCAGCTCAACCCAGCGGGTATTATTACAGTCTCCCGGGTCACCCGGGTGAGCTGCGCTGTCCTTTAGGTCGTGGCTGACACACCTCGTTCACAAGGGCTTGCGGTGGGAAAGCCGGAAGCATTTTCCACCTGCCAATACCACCTCCTTGCCGAGCACGAAGTTAGCCACGATGTAGTGTGCCGAGCACGGAAGGTGCGTATTCAGCCCTAACACATCGCAGCCACGGTCCACTGACGGTTCGACTCGTTCCGAACCCACCATAGGGCTACAAAAGGCCGCTGCCCCTGTGCTGCTGAGCTGGCAACTGGGACGATCTGCTGCATGTAGCCGAACTGAGCGGAACGCGTGTTGAATGTGTCTTAGGCTTGCGTGCTGGTCGTTTATCAGCAATCGTTACAGCCAACTACGGCATCCACTGTGCATGCATACAACGACAAAGGTCTCTTTGATGATACACGGTCGCATGTATTCGGGATATATCACGCCGGGGCAGCGTGTCAAGGACTGTCCCACGTACGACAAGGTCTATACAGGACACTACAATATCTATTCTAAACGTACGTCAAATCCAATCCAGAGTCCAACCGAAAATAGGACATGTAAAAACCTCCAATTGCAGAAGGCAAAACAGGAATGTAGTATCGTGCTATACATAGTCTGGTACGACTTCACGGTTGTGCCGTATAAATGCACCCGCCATCGCGCACAGCCCTCCCCCGGCCATGGCCACCGGCTGGCACGCGGAGGCAACCTCGACTCACAGCTGCTTCGAGGTTATACTCTAAACAAAATAAAGCTATTCAGTTACTGAACTGCTTGAATTACCACTAGCAGGCGAAAACATAGGGCCCATGTGACCTGATTGTACAACAAGCGGCAGTGAATAAACGAGCTGGCGTCGAATAGCTGGCACGTGCTTCCTCTCCGCCATTCACTTTGCCCCTGATGGGTAGCGGCTTCAGAAAATATGGGGGATGATCTTGTCCCCCTCGGTGCCAGTAACTTCCCCCAACACTTCATCTATCTTCTTCGCAATCAGCCATGCTGCCATCCGGATAACATCTGACCCCCTTGCAACCATGAGGGCCGCTAAAGCGTCTTGCTCAAATTTAGGCAGGGCCTGCATAAGCAAGGTCCTCCGGTCAAATACAGCTACCTGCACATCTGCGCGCACCATCAGAACCACCCATACGGCGATTTTTGCCGCAGGCGGGCGGTACGTCTATACTCCACGACCTGGGCGCAAATAAACCAGGTGGTCGCGGGTCTCTATCAGAGTGCCGATATATGCTAGCGTTTCATAAAACGACTGAAATTAATGACGGCATGTAGGGATGTGCGATCGATAAGCCATAACACGCAAACCGGGCATCATTATATGATTGGGCCGAAGTAGTGCAGCAGCCCTGAATAATTCAGATACAGTAGGATACCGCAATCTTGCTTTGCCAGCACCATCGAATGACCCCCAGCACCTCCTCCGAACCCCGGTCGCGATGACGCTGTCTCGTATCCACTTTCCTCAAGCGCAGCTGTCGTACAATATACCGTACACATACACACAATATAAGATGCAAAAAACACCCCCTCAGCATCTCGAGAGACTTTCTGGGCGCTCAAGCACGACATCATCAATGCAACGTGTCAAGCTAACAACACACGTCTCACCGCCTGCCATCTTCTGGGCAGTAAGGGATGCCTTCGTAATTCTGGGGGCAAAAGGGAGTCCTCATATGCTTAATGAGATCCGGTGAGCCCAGATCTTTATAACGCGCAAACACATCCACAACGTGTCTTTACGCAGGACTACTAGGCCACTAAGCTAGTTTAGTACACCGCCCCCAATCGGCGGCATTGCTGGTGTTGCTATGAGGCTGCTTCGGGATGTGCCCCGGCCCATGATCCCGCTGTCGATGCTGTCGCCGCCTCCTCGGAAGCTGTTGCTGCCCCCCACGAATGTCATGGAGGATGACAGCGAGAGAGAAGCCGCAGGCCATGCGACGGGCGGAGGTGGTCGCGCTGCTGGTGGCGCATGCACGCCAGCGATGGTGTTGATGACCCGGTCACGCATCTTAGAGCACAGACTTGACATATCACCGGACCACCAGTACGTCTAGTAAAGTGGAAAGGGAGAATGACGACGAGGGAGCGAGCCCCGGCGGACACATACTTAGTCGTGACATGGTGCATGCGACGCCATCATTTATCCACGAAGTTTCGAGAATCAATATTAAGTTTCAATTTTTCATATTTTATTGTACCACATAACGTGTATATATACGTATGCATGTGGATTGAAAGGGTGTTACACTGCGGGCGACTCGTGCTGCAAAGGCGTAAGTATGTGTATATATGTTACAATATTGGGTGGACGTCACCAGTCGTACCGATTTGTATGGGGCAGAAGAAGGCATGCAGTAGGTTGAAACGAAGGCTGTGACACAACCCGGAGCACCAGACCCCTGACTCCCCTTCCCCCGCGCACCGTCATCAAGCCCTTGCCCTTGACCTCTATGCCCTCGCCACGCGGTTCCCAGGGCTCATGCGGCAACAGACTCTTAGTGGCCTACGGGGACACGGGGCCGGGAAGAGCAACAAACCCAGACACAGGGGCCAGGGGAGCATAGTGAAGGGAAGGAGCTGAGAGAGAGAGAGAGAGAGAGAGAGAGAGAGAGAGAGGCGGGGTGGGGTGGGGAGAGCGGATGTGGTACCGTTCGCCGTTCGTAAAGGGCTTCGTGGAATAGAAGATGGCCCCTGATAGGACGCGAGTTGCATCATTGGATACTACACACCCAACAACCCAACAACCCAGCGATCCAGCAACCTTGAATACCAATGGAATATGTCTTGTGTGATACCACATGCTAGCCAGGTTCAGTGGCACCGGCGCCCGCCGGGCCAACGCACGCACCTCGCTGACGTGTATCCTCCCGGGCAGCCCCGTGCTCTCCATGCGGCTTGCTGTGTTGACGGTATCTCCAAAGAGGCAGAATCGCGGCATGCGGCGCCCCACCACTCCGCTCATGCAAGGCCCGCTGTGCAGCCCGATGCGCATCTCCACCGGCTCACCGAGCGGGGTTCGCAACCGGGATGCCACATTGGCCATTTGCTGGGCAAACCGCAGGACCTTAGCGGCATGGTGGGGGTCCAGACCTCCAAGCAGCATCTCGCTGTCATCGGGGCCGCCGCCAGGCCTCGCGAACAACCCGCCACAAACCATGTAGCAATCTGTAGCGCCAGCATGCACCAGGACCAGCACCAGGACCAGCACCAGGACCAGCACCAGGACCAGCACCAATACCAGCACCAGGACCAGCACCAGGACCAGCATGCAGGTCAGGAGTGTGCGCATGCAAGTGTACGTATGTGCAGCCATCAGGGGTCCACTGACATTCAGTAATAACCTATTTTAATACGAAGTGAGATCCATTATACCGAGTATGTTCATACGACGTTGCTCGGGCCTCGTATCCTATCATATCGTTTGCCGTCCAATTGCTCTAGTGGTCAAGGTAAGGTTCTGGTGTATGTGGTGGGGAAACTCAGGTATGACTCTTGTTCCACGCAAAGATCATGTACCAAAAATAATCATCAATACATAACATGCTAGCTATCCATGCGATATGCATGCATGTAGATTCAGCAATAATTCCATGCATGAGCCGTATACATGTGAAGCAGAGGCAGCGCGATGGCAGCAGGGTCGGCAACTGTGGGGCCTGCTGATCATCCTGGACCCGCCCCTCGCCCCGGCTGGTGGCCTGCTAGCTATTATTGTCCCCGCCTGCCCCACCCATCCCTCAGCTAAGGCAGACCACCACTCATCTCACCGCCAATCGTCTCAACCTGGGTAAGAATCAATAAGATTAGCAGGTAAGCAGGACAGGCCACGAAGGCGTAGCGGAAATCCCGCAGTTGCAAGGCGTGATGATGAACCAGTAGCAGCAGCAGCAGCAGCAGTCAGTGGAGTGGTGTATATATGTGGTGGGGTTCAGCAGGTCGACATGGGTCGACATGTTAGACCATCATTTCACGTCACTTTCAGAGGCAAACAAACTCAGTAACATGCTAAGGGCGGCGGCATGGCTCAGTATATAATCGGGTATATATGCGTGGTCGGCATGCAGTCCATCCCGTACCTGCATATGTGTGTATGTGTAGGGTTTGCATGTGGAAAAGGGGCAAGACGAGGAACTCCCGAACGCACTTTTACTAGACAAGCTAAACTAACTCCGTAAAGAATGGCGTTTGGGATAAATAAACAAACACCAAAACATCTAATAAGAAAACTTAACAATATAATTTCAGATATTTGCTAACACCATGCTTTTGCTATATATTACTCCGCCGGTGCACACTAGCACGTAGCACGTGTGTATGTATGATATTTGATGTGCCTACTCGCTCAAACTTTGAAAATCCTGAACATTTCCTTCTGGGGACCCTCAATTCACTCTATGGCAATATCCATCGCTCTCACCATCCCATGTGTAACCCCCCACCTCCGCCCTGCGGATCACGCATATGCATTCTATCTCAAATAAGCTCCTCCGTCCTTTCTGACGCCAGCATCAGCAGCACCGCGCAACAATTATACAATAATAAGAATTCAGCCACGCAATAAGCAATGCAAGACCTCTAAACGTACTGCATTCTCCCACCCTCCCACCATTCTCTGCTGGCCCTATCTTGCAGACGTAGACCCACCTTATAGCAGCCGCACTCGTCCAGCAGCAAGTCGAAGGCGTTGTACAGCGTGTCCAGGAACAGCATCACGCGGGCGGGGTGCAGCTGCTGCGACATCGCCGTAAAGCCCTTGACTGGCGTGGACGGGAAGTATAGGAAGCGAGGAAGAGGGGCAGAAAATGATTTGCCACTTTACGCGTATGCATGCACATCCTCCTATGTACGGTGTTGCTGATGCCGTACGTGCATATGTGGGGTTTCGATAGCTGCCTGGTTTCACGGGGACGAGATACACTTAAGCAAGCGAACTCTATCTTCAGTCATCAAATCCAGCTCTCAATTTATTCATTCGTACAACGCAACTTTGTGTATTTGGATGGGTCCCGACGGAATCGATACCGCACGCGGTGGTTTCCTATCCGACCCGCTCACTTCTCTTTGCGTTTCTAAAGTGAAGCCCATCCGTCCGTTCCTGTTTTGTTCCTTACAGTACATACGTGTACGCCCCGCCCCTCGGTCGCTCCTCTTCAAAACAAAACACGCCTACACGCACACTGTCTCTCTTGGTGTTTTGCCATTCCGTGCCATGCCAGACACAGACATACTAGCTACCAGTACACACACAGACACACACACACTCACTGTCGGCGAAGAGCACAGTGACCTGTTCATGCCAGGTGGCCAGGGACATGACTTGGTGCCGGGTCAACTGGATTTCGCTGCCGCTGTTCCTGTCATAGTCATCCTCATCGTCATCTGCGTGTACACCCAAGGACTGTGTTGAGCCATCAGGCATAATAACCAGGATACAGTCGCCGTGACGGGGGTCCCCAGCGAAGGCTGAGCCGCCCACACACGTGGCGGCCGCGGTGCCCCCGCCGCATTTTTCGCCATCCGTATTGGTGGCGGCACCGCCACAGATACGCAGGTTTGATACCGATGCCTTGTGCGAAATCGGTCGGCCAAAGGACGGCGGGTGCTGCGGTGAGGAGGGCCGCGAATCATCGGCCCCCCCGGACACCCTGGGAAAGGGGGAGGCGCAGGCGGCGTTGTCCAGGGAGGGTATTGGCGAGCTGGATTTACCAGCAAAAGGCCCGGTGAAGATATCGGGCGGGAGGGACGTCATCACCACAAGGTCCGGGTCTCGCAATGCCATCGGGTGCAGGGTGTTGAGCTGGGGCTCGTCATCAGTGTCGTCAGAGTCCTCTGCGAGCATCACGTCTATCACCTGTTGCGTCCATATTCCACATGCGCATGGGACCATGGCACAGCACGTGCGTCGGCGTGAAGGGAAACAGAAGACAGGTTCAACAAGGGAAGGGGAGACAGAGAAGGAGATACGTGACGTGACGTCCGTAAATTGGTTCACCAAAAGAAAATAACCCAAGCACGATGTTACGATGTCACGCACACGCACACGCACACGCACACTAGCTGCGCTGCCATGTTTTTCCCCCAGAACCACAGCAGCATTTATTTATGGCGTCAAGGTGCAACATTGAGAAAAAATATGAGTCGAGCAGCAATACCACGTCATGACATCACCAACTAATCCAACTTGCCGGCATCGGGGTCTGCATCCAATTGCGTGTACCGGCCGGGGCCCATCAACACCCTGCCTGGCCCTACGCTCTGTTTTGTCACTTGACGGTATCATCGCTGCAAGTATATCGATCTGCACCTCCTTCCCCCCACTTCAACGCTCCTCACACCTGCTGCGGCAGGATCTGCCTGAGTAGCGCCTGCTGTTGACGGTGCAGTCGGGCAACTTGCTGCTGAGCCAAGACGGTGGCTGTGACGTCGGTCTCCGCTACGATGTACGACGGTTCCATTCGGAGGGGGTCCCGTAGCCGGGAAATCTGGATGGGTAGTTACGAATCGGTTGCGAATTACGGCGTGTGGGTGAGGGAAGCCAGGCAGTTCCAATGAACATCGTACGGCAAACCGGCTGTCAGACAAAAAGGCTGTCTCGATGTGTATCGATGACTGGGCGGAGATGTGTACGACATGGCCTTGGCCCCCCGCCGGCCCTGCTGCGAGGGTTCGGCTTGATATGTTACCCGCACGTATTTGGAGGGTGCGCTTGATGCGCTGTCGACAAGTTCGCCCGTGAGGTCAGCATGCCTCATATGTATGTATGTATGCATGACCCCCCATAACCAACATTGGGGGTGATCCAGGTCCGCCATAGTGTGTGAAGCGCGCAGACAGCTGTACCCACCGAAACGCACACAGGGCTATTTGTATAGCTTATTACAGTATGCTCCATGCTTCATCGTGGCAAGGCGGCGTCCCCTGCCCGGGCCCTCCGCACCTGCACCTCGTGCCAGCGCTCCTCCCCGGGCTTCAGCTCCAACCACTTCCTGAGGACCCCGCTACTGCTGATCTGCAGAGTCCGAGACCACGTCCTGCCCGTAGCAGTAATCTCGCGCATCTCCGCCTCCGCATCGGGGTCGCTGCAGAACAGCTCGGCCAGATAGTTGAACCGGGGACTGCCGGGGAATCGAGCCTCGATGCTGCGAACATAAACAGGCAGAGCAGCGGCGCCGGAAACCGGGCGGGCGATGACATATTAGGTACAAAAACAGCGCGAATGTCAGCAGGCAGGTACAGACGGAGGGAGGACCGTATACATGCAGACTTGGCAGCTGAAACAGAAACAAAAGGGAATGAATTTATCAAGGAAAAAAATTGCATTATGTAAACCTTACAACATAACTTGTGCTGGTCCATTAGTACTGCACCGTGCTTGCACTAATTGCATGTGTTGTCATGTACCTTTAAATAGACACCAGCTTTCCACCTTACGAGGACAAATTCATTCACAAGACGTGTTGCATCCGACGGCCTCCACTGCTCCAACTGAACCCCGGTTGGCCTTCCCATCCCATTGCCCACCTGCCCGCTCGCAAGCTCGCCCTGCTGATCATGAGCTTAATCGGCCTCCTAGGAGCAGCATCGATGCTGCCCCCTAAACCCCTTCACTCCCACCCAGCGGTTGCCATCCCCCCGCTCACCTAGCATATTGTCACCCACCCATCCATCGATCCAGCTGCTTCTATCTGACCCCTATCAAACTGTCGGTCAGTCGGTCGGTCGGTCCGGCCAACAGCCGGATCACCCTCCGTTCTTTAACAGCATACCTGACGACTTAGGAGAGCGGAAAGCGCCTTTTGCAATGCTTTAAAATATTTGGGAGAACGCCTTCGGAATATATATCAAGTAATAACTTGGTCTGTCACACGCTCAGCGAATTGCTGGCCGGCCTGCTTGACCACCCACCCGGCTCCCTGACACACACGCGCACGCACGACACATGCACATGCACACACGCGCAACACACACACACACACACACACACAGACACACACACACACACACACATATGTCGTCCTGGTCGCTTGACCACCCCGCCTGCTGCTCATCCAGGGCAAACCCCACTCACCCGTGAATCCCAATCGCCGAAGCACTAGCCGCGTTCTGAACCACGATGATCCCATCCTCGTCCACCATGGTGACGGGGTTGGGGGTGTACTTCAGAGCCATATGGTCCCGAAGCATGCCCTCATGCTGCCGGGCGGCAGAGTAGGACAAGTCCGTGAATGTCAGGAAGCCAAGCCTGCGGGTTGCGAGTGTATGACCAGAAAATGGCGGGAACGCCTTTCGTCCCTTGTAATAATACCAGAGCGGAGGTAATTGTGCAATTGTGACAGGTCACGCCTTCAGTAGGCCTCAGTACACCGAAGTGCGCTGAATAATATAAGAACATATGCAGGTTAATCAAATACATCGAGTGCACTGCCCCCCTTTCCACTTAACTAGCTGTCCTTTGTCCTTTTTACCCCGTCTAGACACAAGACTGTGGCTCGGTCCGGTCAGGACCCCAGGTGCTCGTCTTTGCAGGGCGAGTCGCCCACAGTGTAACACCCCTTAACAAGACCCCTTCCCCATAGAGCCTGGATACTTCTGGCTGGGTTCATGTATACATCGCCCTATCATGCGCAGCAGACCACCTGCCCAACCCGCTCCAACCGACCGCAGCAACTCTCCCGCACCAGCTCCATCTACCCACCTGGGAGGTCTGGGGGAGCTTTGTTGCTGTTGCGGACCACCAAGAGATGTCACTGCCACGGAGGAAGATTGGGGGGAACCATTTCAACAGCTGAAGCCAATGCCACCGCCCTCACCCGTTTTTCTCCCCCTCCGGCAACCCCACCTGCTACTGGCTCGTCAAACACCAACACAGGGTAGAACCTGCACGCGGCACATAAAGCACAGGCACATGCGCGCATACATGGCATACATGTACTTAAAGGTCGGTCTCCATCTGGAGGATACTTCGCTGACATCACTGAAAAACCTTTAAGATTGGAGTGCACGTCCAATGAATGAAGCACGAAGCGGCGGTGATTCATTTCCCGCTCTTTTCCTCTGTTTGTCCTGCATTACATTTGCTTATATAGCTTCTTGCTGATTTACTGTCCTTGCTCTGATTTATGACATATGACGCACTGCTTGATCAACGGCCCCTCCATTGCTTCATTTCCGGGTCAACGAATGCCCCCATCCACCACGCACGATCCACCTGCCCCATTTCCCGCAACCCGTAAACAAGATGTTAAAGGGGGATTCGGTATTAGCATGCCAATACCCACGCCCACCAGATGCACACCAGGTCGGCCCTGCGGTCGGGATGGTAGATGACGCTGCGGAACATGGTTGGTGCGGGATCTCCCCCAAGAAGCACCAGCTTGAGGAAGCCGATGAGACTTGACCTGCATGCGTGCGTGCGTGGCGATGCATGTGAAAGAGTTCGGTTTCACTTCACTTTTCTTTTCTTTTCCATACACAACACCATGGTTAAATGACGTGTGATTAAGGAAGTGGCCTATTGCAAGGAACTTTTCCCTGGGTACAAAGCCGCCGCGAGCGAGAAGATTCCGAACAGGCAGATTCCATGCATCTTTGGATACTGCCATAGCTTAGGAGACGTTCATTCATGGCCAGATGTCGCGAACGTCTGCCACAAACTGGGCGCCATGCCCGGCAGTCACGCCTGTTGGTGGCATACAGTATCCCATGCAGGGTGGGCCTTGCGCTGGCAGCAAAGCCACACCAACACTTACAACCACAGCAGCCAAGGAGCTTTGCCCTCCAGGTGCATGGCCACATGCGACGAGGACCTGCCCCCTGCCCCGTGACCCCATATTGCTGGATTAGTACTAAACGGAATACCTTATGGCTAGGTTCGCATCCACAGCTGCAATCATTCCACGGATGGCCGCTGCCGCGTTGGGTGCGTCTACCAACCTACAGCGGGGATCAGGAATGAGGCGCACATTTGCTGCATCAGATATATGTATATGTGTATATATATATATGTGTGTGTGTGTGTGTGTGTGTGTGCGTGTGCGTGTGTGTGGCTAGCTATGGCGGGTTGGCTGTAGATGCGCCCGAGTCATACACAAGTCACTTCATCGTTGGAAGCCCCGTCCACATCCCCCTTGCGCGATTGCTTGCTTGTTTGTGCCTGTATTAGAGTGCCCTCCTCCCCTTTAACCCGCCATGACCCTATCCCCCGCAAGAATGCAGGTATCCATCGCTCCTTCATTGAACCCAACCCCGGCATAAGCACAACACAAACACAGTGGCTACCACAATCACAATCACCACTGCCATCACCATCGCCATCACTGACAAGGACACGACGAAGGCAAAACCACAAAATCCATCAAAACCGAGCAACAGCCATTTATCTGCATGCAAGCAGCCACCCCCACGCCTCTCCTTCCGTTATCCACTTCACCCATCAGGTAAGGGCCCCGCGTCCCCGCAGCCAGCTAGCAGGCTGGTCAATTGCCGCTTCTTCAACGGTGCGCAACGCGCCTGGCTAGGCTCCTATGACTGGGCTCCGTTGTCCCCCTACGTCCCTAGCTTCTCTCCTCCCGTCCCTCTGGTAGCTGGCTGCTGCTGACCCTCCTCCCGATTCAGGGGAGTCCGAATCCGTCGTTCAAGTCTTCCGAAACACATCGCATACCGGATAAACAACCCTGTCCATGCACATACCTGCAGTGGGCGGGTGACACGTACAGCACCTGGCGGCACCAGTTGCCCCACACCGCCTGCTCGTGGGCAGCCGTCAGCACCGCGCCCTCACTCAGCTCTTCAAGCACTGAAAGGGTCAGCTGGTGGGGGACGCTGCGATGAGCGGAGGACGGAAATGAGAATTCGAACCGATTGCTGCCTATGTGGAACTGTGGATTCAATCCATGCCGGCTGTCCCATGTCCCCACCCAACAACAAGGGAGACGAGGGGAAAGGCGGAGGGTGGACTGGCCTGATGAGGACGTGGGCCGGCTGGCATGAGAAATTTTCCGCTTTTGTCTCGGGACATGCATTACGGGTGGCGCCGATTCATAGTGCGTGTAGTCGTCAAACAAACCCCCTACACGTCCCGTCCTTCCCTCCCTCTTGCCCATCTCTGGCCCCAAGTCGGCACGCTACCCATTCCCAACCCCTAGGTGTCGAACCGCAAACGGAGGGGCGAACCCCGGCCACCTTTCCCCCTCCTGCTCCCCTACACCTCACCTTGAGATCGCCTGCCTCTCCGCCCCTCCGTACACTGTTCAGGGTCACCCCCCGCATCCGAGACCAGCCGCCCGTGATGGCGAGGCTAGGCGGAGGAACGAAGTCCTCGCGGCCGCCCAGGCCCTCCTCCTCTTCAGATGTCAAGCAAACTGAAGTTTGGGGTCGGGTGGAGGGAAACCAAAAGAGCGAGGCATAGGTAAGAGCTAATAATAAGGCAGGTAAGCTATGTACATAGCTTAAAATTAGGTCATAACGTCGCTTTGCACCGAAGAAGCACCCATATTCCACGTCCACCTTGATAAGTTGCCATATCAAGATTTCTGGCGCCGCCATCAGTGAATACACTTACATTTTCATCCCCCCCTCTCCCCCTCTCCCTCTCTCCTCACACACAAAAACATAAGCACGAACACAAGATGGGATGTCAAGATTTGCACGCTGTTCCTCGAGAAACACCTCCTTTATCCCATCCATGATGTGCCCCAAACATGTGTTCCCGCCCCGTGCACTACGTAAGCATGCGCAGCCAGTAGTCCAGAGCGCAGTGGTAAGATTTATCTTCACATATATTCCATGAAAAATCTTATGTATTTTCGGTTGGCCACGTGCCTTTGTCCAGATCCAGCGGTGGCGTCGGCAGAAGACAGACGAACGGCTCAGGGTCGTCGTTACCGGCGTGACTGGTGAAGTCCAGCATCTGAAGCTCCAATGAATGATGTGCTTTAAAAGAATCGTCTAATTGCGCTTGGATACTGCGAACATCTGCACAAGGAGCCCCCACTGCAGCTTCTCGACCCACCCGCAAGGCGCTGTTAGCTAGGCGGAGCCGCTCATTGTCAGCTATTATCAAATTTATTTTTTCCCTAAGGTTTTTGATCGTATCCTTGTAAGTTTCATCCAATTGCGCTCGCAACTTGTCGGCATCGGAGTGACGAGCCTCCTCTGCAGCTTCCAGACTCGTACGCAGCGCGCTGTTAGACAAAAGAAGTTTTTTATTTTCATCTGTTAGTATTGCGATATCATGACCAAGTTTATTGATTTTAGCCTGTAAATCGGAAACTGGCTCACTTTCACACGTCGTCAACATGCCTTAAATCTATACCAGCTTTTAATACAGACCTGACTGAATCTTAAAAAAATTGTTAACAAATTTAGAAACAAGATTGAGGCTTCACGGTCCGTGCAAATGCTGCGGTGTACCGGAAAGCCAGGTACGAAAGCGCTTTCCCAACAGATGGTATGGGTAATGGGTTCCTCACGTTTCCTTGATACTTTAGCTATTATTTGATAATTGTTATTAATGTTGGTAGTGTTAACGATGATGAAGTTGCGGATGTTATTAGCTCGTAATAATGGCGCACATTGACAAGGCCCAGACAAGCCAGGCGTTCGCAAGATCAAGCAAGATATGTTGACATATTACGAGGAGAAATTTTGGTTTAAGGGAAGCCTGGTGCTAAAAGAACTGTAGGGCTGGCAGCCGACAGGTTGCCATCTCACCAGAGATAGATAGCAGCAGGTCTGGAAGGCAAGTCTTCGCGAATGAATATCTTAGGGTTTGAAATCATGCCCGGCACGCGCCAGGAGGCTCACGAACCGCAACACAGTAAAGGCCACAAATAATATAAAGAACTCTGTATTATTTCAAGACAAAAACATAAGGAAAAGAGAGGAGCGTTACTACGAGACGTTATTAACCATCTCGCCTGCCCGAGACCCTGTACGCAAAGATGGCGGCATAGGCAAGAGGGGTAGCAAATAGCATCATTGCAATTTGCATCTATTTCCGGAGTTTGTATTTTAGATACGCGCACCTTAGGTTCTGGCAAAAGCACATAACATTCCCCAAGGGCTAAGTTAGCTAGATCATCAATTTCAATAAGCGAAAGAACGGGCAAGGAATGCGTGGGTTGGTTCCGGAGAATTTAAAACGGATAACATGTGGTTTGATCTCTTGTCTGAATTTGGTTCTACTGAGTCCTTGATTGATAAAATATTATTACTCAAACGAGCATTAATTGAGTCAGTCTTTAGTAAAATCTTTGAATTCCTGTTTGCTATTTCCATTTTAATTTGGGTATTGATAGAAATTATAGTATCGTACTAGGTACTTTTCTTCGAGACTTGGGATAATGCCAGCAAAAGGTTGTTCTATCTCACAGCGCTTTCACACGCCGAGTTTCATGAAGCGCTTAGCCTGACTGTGCTGATTACCCAAGTTCACAATTGCGGCCATGTTCCACTCCAAAAAGGTCCCAGCTACGTGCGCATAAGCGGGGCATTCCATAAGAACATGATACTCATCCTCAACCACCCAATTCTCACACCCTCTCACCCTCTCTCACACATAGGGCAATGACGAACAGCCCGCATCCTCCCATTAGGACGGCTCACCTTTATAGCTCAGCAACAAAGCCTCAAATTAATAAGGTTGATGTGATAGCATGAGAATGTATCCCTCCATGTGCCTGTCTGTATGTGCCTCGAGTCTCCCATCGATTGATGACACCTGCGCATCTTAATGGCTGGTTGATGTCCATCTTACACAAAGTCCCGTGGACCCAAGGTGATCCTATCGCTACACCAATCTACCCTCATCCTAATTCTGAAATCCTTCACAAGGCTAGCCGTGCCGTGCGTGCCCAATCTATAGGCTGTCATGGCATCCATTTTCTCCTCGATGTCTGTAATCGCAAAATGCCCAACCAGGTCACATCCCAGAATATCCAGGAGGTGATGCATCTTAGCACCCCAGGTCTCAGCCTGTCATTTCACAGAAAGGGCTTACCTCAGCTCTTCCCTAAAACCCAGTAATCGATGGAACAACGTGCATCAACCAGCGTATTCCTGAGACAAAAAAACTAACTTTTGCCCCATTATCCCCAAAGTGGGTACTGTTCAAATTTTCTGAAGAGCAAGCTGTCAGGTGCAAGCTTGGCACCAGCTAGCACATCCAAAAAGGATCATCGCAGATGTCACCATAGGATCCTTGAGCACCTACACAAGCAACCACAGCCCGCTGCCACTCAGCTCGCTGGTCAAATGCGTATGTTACTATGTTATCAGGAAGGCGGCCGTGTCGTGGCAGCACTATAGTAATCTGCAATTCCGAGAATGTGCCTAAGGAACATTATATAGTACGAACAGCTATAAGATACGCCGCTGAATGGTTAGACGAGCAAGCCATGGTTCCTTTGTCGCTCATTACAAACGGAGGCGCAAGCATGCGAATCTTGGCAACTCAGGGTTTGCTTGCGAGTCGTTGTGATGCTATCAACCTTCCTGTCAATCTTCCTAATGCTTCTGTCTTTGTTTACAAAGGATATTAACCGTACAGGTTGCGTTAAGTTCCAGCAATTACCTGATATATCCGCAAAGTACCCGCAAATATGCCACCCATAAAACATGTCCCCAGAGCAGAATGATGTCACCTGCGTGGGACGACCTCACAACGGCACACCAGGTATGCATACATATGTACGCCTGGACAGACTGCCTTAACACAATGCAACACATTTTCTTATTCGTGGTAGTAGGTGAGCATGACGACAAGCACTACACCCACGCAAGCCGGTCCTCCTTGCCGTTATCCCCCTTTCCTCGGCAAAACAAATCATGGACGAAAGGAGAGACAGGTACATGCCCTTCGATGCAGGGCTGCGACCCAGCGGAAGCGCACAAGAGCCTTAATGAGCTAAGTCATTTGCCAAACTCTCTTGGCCAGGATCTGCCCAGCACAAACTAGACAAACCGAAATGACCCCTGAGTCAATTGCGATAACTTCTTGTTGCTACTAACATTACGGCATTGGTGGACTTAGAGAGAGAGGGTACCCACGTGCGCTGTTGCGTGTGCGGATCGGATGGACCACTTCCACTCTGCCGGAACGAAATGAATGCGAAGTAACAATGGATGCGAGTCCCGCGAGGGTTATAAAGGATGAAAGACGCGAGCTCGGGTCCCCCGGGAGGAACTGCGACCTAGCCGCGCACCCCCCTGCTCACACGCTGGAACCGCTCCTTCTCCAACAACCCCAATCTCCCATGTATCCACCCTTCCTTCCACCAACCTGATAAACCTCCAAAACTTTGTCGCACTCATCAATTGCGTGCTTAAATGAGGCATCAACCAGTTATCCACTGTGCAAATTCACACATGGATACGATTTCCCAAAACACGACAACAAGCACTCGGCGGCAGAAGTCTCCTGGAAGGCGGGCGAGCGCAACATTACGCCTGGACAGTGAAATGGATCTTTGTGAGTCCTTCCAGGTCCGTTATACCCAAGCCCATCTGTAGCTCTTGAGTACAGCCAACGGCGAGTGAAAAGGTTGCTGCCGCTGTCCATAGCCCATTTGGGAGAGAGATATCCTCTTGCCTGCTGCGACAATTTCCTTCCCCTTACCACAGGAACCAATCCATTGGGCCGCAGCACGTCTCCATTCCCCTAAACTTCCCTTCGTCTGCAGCCAAGCGCCTCAATAGGCGGGCCTCTACTAGCGGCACAGATGCTCTGTCGCTGCCATGGGACACCGGTGTCCGCTTTCACGCAGTTACCAGGGCATGCGTCCGCTATGCCATCCCCAAAGAGGAAGATGTTGAACACCCGCCTCCACAGCGTCCACTGTTGAAACCCTTGAAGTGGCTCAAAAGCAAGCCCACCAGCCGCCGCTGGGCGACGTCATTATCCACAAGTGCCTTCTCAAAACGTTTTTCTGCGTCCTTTCCTCAACTATTACACTTCAAAATGCTTGCACCTCCGAACCAATCTTCTGCCAACGTATGGATCATTCCGCCTCACCGTCTCCCAGCTGAGGTTGAACTACTCTTGGCTACCGGCTACGTATTACACAACTGACTGACTGATGCCGCTGCTGCAAACGATAACGCACATCGGTGCTCTACGTTGCTGCTACTGCTGTGAGGCCAGCGGCAGGCGGTCCGCCTCCGCCTCCGCTTGTGATGATAACGGCGATCCCCCACCCGGAGCTTTGCCCGACGGCTCCCCCGCCTCCGTGCCTTCGGAACTAAGGACAGCAGTAACAGGCCCTGTGGCCGGCCCCGCTGCTGGCTTTCTCGCCTGTTCTGGGCTTCCGATTGCGGGTCCATCCACCGTCAGCGGCACCCCCACCGCCGCCTCCAGTGCGTCTGCAGCAACGGGTGATACCCTAGCTGAAGCCGACTTAGACACCAACGGTGGCTGCGGTGGCAACGCCGAATGCGGCGGCAGGGGGGCGACAGCGGTGCTGTTGCCGCAATGCCGTACGATCCAGGGGTGACTTAGAAGCTGCTTCGCCGTAGGCCTGGCGGCTGGGTCGCGGGTAAGAGCGCTGCGCAGAAAGTCCTTTCCCTCCTCGCTGATGCCGGGGAACTCCAGCACCCGGGTGCGAATCGCCTGCTTGGAAAAGATGGGAAAGGCGAAAGAGACTTCTAGGAAAGGGACGCTACAGAGGAAGGGACGTTGCCGAGGAAGGGAAGTCGCCACCGAACGACCATGTTCATCGTGAAACATCAAAAAATGATGAGGGCAAAATTGAACTACCTAAGTGGCAACCCTTCAAGGAAACCTCAAGGGCCGCCACCGTGCGCTGATCTGTATGCTGTTTGAGCGCAGCCGCCATCGCCTCCATGCTCACGTACATGGGAGGAAACAAGGGGTGCGCCTCAGGTACGGTAACTTTTGTGCTTGATCCAGTTCTTCATACGACTTGAATTATTTGGCAACGCTGCTGATGCTAACGGTAAAAAAATAACCTTGTCCATCAACATCTCCGGGCCGGGGTTTTCTGTTCCCTTGGGAACTGAAATAGTCAGGATTTATGCTCAGGGCCCAATTGTTGCAACATAAGCCTCACCATTATGATTCAGGCCCATTATAACTTCTTTATGTAGTTCAAATTTAGGAGAAGCAGCGTTAAAAGTTTTTAACCTCCTTATCCACCAGGACGCTGAACCACGCCATATCACATTCGATAAGCTGCACCGCGCTCCCTAATACCGGAAACCTGTCACTGGGCTGACTTGACATAATGATAACCATCATGATTGTTTTTCGCGCTTCACTGGCCATTCCGGGCCCCGATCCCACCTGGATGATCTTTGCGGGTGATGAGGCGCTGAACGGCGCGCGACCCGTTAGCACCTCGTAGCCAACCACCCCTGCGCTCCACACATCCACGCGGCTGTCATAACCGGGTCCAGATGCGTCCTTCAAGTCGAAGGGGCCTTTTTTTAAAGGACAGTCCAGCACTTCGGGGGCGAAATATCTGGTCCGCATAGTGGCCAGGCGAAGGAAAGAGATATGGAAAGTCACTTTTAGGATTTGGGGGTTCGGAAAGGATGGGAGGCCGGCACATGGCTGGGACAGAGGAGATGACGAATGATGCAAGGAAGAGGAAGGAGACTAACCAGGTAGTCCAGGAGTGCCACCTGGTGCAGGTGTGAGGAAACGAGGGACTATGGCCGGCGCATAGGGCCCGGCGGAGCGACTACAACGGCAGCATGCATCCATAGCCCATCCGCCTATCATGAAGGCCTGTCATTAGGGCCTCGATTGTCCATGACGATATTTAATGACGGCTTTCCAAGCTCGTTCCAAGACCTTGGGTCAGGTTTATGGGTGTGCTGTCTCCGGGCAAAATAGCAGAGTCGGAAGATGGGTCAACGGTAAACGGGCGAAAAGGGCTACACGGCAGTTCTTTGGCAGCAACGGACGAGCCCCTCGCGAATACTACTTGGTCAAAAGCGCCAACCCCGGTGCAGCGCGTGCGCAAAGTAAACACCCTTTTAAAGCTAAGAGGCCAAATCACGGTCGCTCGGAGCCCCAGCGAATAACTCACCATCCCTGTAGCATAACATAATCCTAGCCTAGCACAATCCGATATGGCACATTCTGGCCATGCAACTTGTATCGGGGGCCCTTATCCTCAAGGCTCAAATACTCTATCCCGACCACCGCACGGCGAGTTGGCACACGCTTCAGCGAGCTCCCCTCATGCCACAACCCCCTGCTGGGTCCCTCCCTTCCTCGCAACCTCGACGGCAACAACCTGCATTCTCGCCGTCTGTCATCTTCGGCTTGGTGCAGATAGCTTCCCACTTTAGCTTCCCGCTGCCACATAACTTTAGGTTTTTTCGTGCCTTCGCTCTCATCTTGCGGGATGCACGCCCTAACCCCTTCCTTCCTCACCCGAACGTCCCAAGCCGGGTATTCGCCTGCTCAAACTTCTGGTCGATGGCGAGCCCGAAGTCCGCCAGCTTTAGACAGTTGCTTGCGTCCAGAAGCAGGTTCTCCAGCTTCACATCCTAAGATATATATATATATATAGGGAATGCAGAGAAAAGCTTGTGTCCATGTTAAAGTAGACAGTAGAAAAGGAACAAATATAATATATATAAAATATAAAATATAATATCATATAATAATATAAGCCCTCTTGGGCTGCCACGCCGCGCTAGAAATCCTTAACCCTAAGGAAACTGAAGAAAACCTGAACCCAACTGTTGGGCGATTGGCCAACCACGACCTATTAGCTGTCTGTCGCGCAAATACCCTGCTTTGCTGTTTGCCCAGGAGTTTATTCAACCAGGGAAATGTGACCGGTGCGAAGCTCTGAAAAGTTCTGGAGCTGTGCCAGGAAAATCACCCCTGACTCGCCCCCATGTTTTGGATTTGGTGTTTTGGTTCTGCTGCATTCGCACCCTTTTACCTTCCCCACTTCCATCCACAAAGTCAGAAGCTGACAGAAGCTTGGTTGTTCCCTCCCTTGCCTAGCTTACCTACTAACCTTTACATACAAGCCCTGCCCAGCTGATTCGACACTGCCCTGCCATACCCTGCCATACCCTGTGTATGAAATGCTGGTTGTGCAGGAATGCGAGCGCCGACATGAGTGGCCGCATTACCACCCTCGCCGCCTCCTCCTCGCTCAGCCGGCCGCCCCGTGACACAAGGAAGTCAAACATATTGCCCAGCGGAGCCCAGTCCAGCGCCAGGTAAACGTACTTGGAGTCCTTCCAAGCGGCGTAGAGCGCCACCACGTTGGGGTGAACAATCCGAATGTGCAGGCAAATCTCACGAGCAAGCTGCATTGCGGAGGGAAGATGCATGGGAGATTGTGTAGACCCCTCATATGAGGATTATTTGGGTCACGCCCTGTACTTGCACGTTATCATCGCTGTTAGTGAGTTTTTATTCTTAAGGGGATTGAATTTGTGGCTGCAGGCCACTGGTAGGATGCAAGTAGAATTTGTGGCTGCAGGCCACGTACGGCCCAGAAAAAATCACGGCAGCTCTTCGTACAGCATGTTTCTCATCCCTCACCTGGAACCTCTCCATCTCGTGCAGACGTGAGCGCTTGTAAATCTTGAGCGCTACATGTCGCCCCGACCGCCTGTGTTGCGCCTGGCAGACCACCGACAGGCTGCCCTCGTACAGCTTTTTCAGCAGCGAGAAATCATCAATGGTCCAGGACGCCGGTGACGGCTGTGACTGCAATTCTATGGGACAATGACTTGCCACCGCGATGGTTTTCGTGCGGCCAGGGCCAGATGATATGGCAGCACCGCTGTTGGAGGATTGTGCTGACGCGGACGCGGCTCCCTGCTGCTGCTGTTCCTGTTGCTGCTGCTGCTGTTCTTGCTGCATAGCAGGAGCTGTGGCAGGGATGACCACGTTCCCAGCCGCCGGCAAAGCTGGCCCTGTCCCCTCCACAGGGAAGACGGTTCTCGTCGTGGTGGTGGTGGTGGTGGTCATCATGGCAGTGTTCCGCCCAGACATACGGGAGGAGGCAGGCACTGCGGCAGCAGCACCAGCGGCGTTTGCAGGGGTTGCAGCGACGGCGGCTGGGTCGGGTAGAGCAGCTGTGATGGTGGCGGAGACAGGGTCCGCCTCGCTGCCCGCCAGCATCCTGGGCGGCAGGTTGGAGCCAAGCGCAGGCTGCGGGTTGCCGTATAAATCCGATAGACTGTGCTGCAGGGGCAGCTGCAGCTGCTGGCTCGGCCCCACCGCTGTTGCCGCCGTCAGTGTCGGGTCGACACCTTGTAGAGCCTTCACTGCTGGGCCAGGCTGGGAGTATGACTGAAGCTCTATGGTGGTGGCGACGTAATCCCCACACGAAACTGGCTGTGCTAGCACAGAAACAGCGGCCGTTGCGCCATCCGCTCGTGACTCTCCTGCCACAGCCACGCTTGGGTGCACCTCTGTGCAACCAGGCTCAGTGGTTGGTTGCTCATTCTGCTGTGGCTGCTTCTGCTGTTGCTCCTGGTGGTCATGGTAGGTAGCTGGCGCCAGGAGGTCGTGGCCAAGAGAGGTATTATCCAGGTCGGCTGGCGATGGCTGCTTCTGCAGAGGGGCGTTTAACGTTGCACATGTCGTGTTTGCTTCTTTGGTTGGGGCTGGCCCTCCTGCAGGTAAGCTGACCTCAGCAGCCAAGCCCCAGCCATCAGCAGCCAGGAGCTCACTTCTTCCAGCCGGTTTGCTAAACCTCAAAGCCGCATTTTTCTCCTGCAGCGGAAAGGTGCCACCGGCTGGGGCTGCCGCTGCTATCCCGGTGGGCTCCGTGCGGTGGCCCTTCTCCATCACCACCGTTGCTGCTGCTTCCGGCGACGCATGGCTCGCATCCTTACCCTGCAGGCCGTTCGTGCCTTCATCTGCTGCAGACACCCCGTCAGCGTTACCGCTACGGACGTGCGCTCCATCAGCGGCATCGGCAGCCTCATTCGCGGCGGCGGCCGAGTCCAGAGGCACCTCCAGCCGAGGGTCCGGTGGCGCGGTCAAGTCCGACGCTTGCAGCCACTTAAACACGAGCTGCATTTTGCGCTGCAACGCCCGCTGAAAGCTCTGGTCGGCACCGTTGTCGTATAGGGTCGTGTAGGCTGACAGGCAGGCGGTGGTGAGCTTCATGGGTCGGTTTGTGGTCGCCGGTATATCCGTCAGAGGGGCGGGGCGCTGCGAGTAGGAGGGCAGCGCGGGCCCTGCAACCACGCTTGCGAAGTCCTGGGCATGCACGACGCCAGAATTACCGCCGGAGCCAATGGCACCCGCCCGGCTGGAAATGCCACCGCCGCCACCGCCGCTCGCAAACGCCGCTGAGGATATTTGCTTGGGAGCAGGCACCCGCCTAAGATTCACCTCTGGGTACATTACCTTTGGAGCTGCCCCAACAGTGCGTTTTGCTGTCGCAACGGCTGCTTCTGGAGGTGCGACTGCTGCGGCGGTCACAGCAGTGATGGTAACTTGAAGGGCGGATGCTTCAAGGGCGTTCCCCTGTGGAGGAACTGCAGAGGGCTTCTCATCCGTCCCTGCAGCTGTTATTCCGACGCTGGCCTTCGCTGCTGCGGAAACGCAGGAGATGGCCGCCCTCTGTCCATCTTGCGTGGCATCCTGCTGCGCGCCAGCAGCCAGGACCATAGCTTGGAGGTGCTGTGGCTCACCTTGCTGCTGCTGCAGCAGCACCGGCGGTGTGCTTGATTTTAATGGCGAACTCGTTGTTTGGGGGGGTGGCACGGTCGGCGCCTGTGCGGCTTGTGCACCGGTGCCGTCCATTTGCAGCCCCACGGGAGAACCTGTTCCTTGGGTCTGTCCGATCAGCGCCAAGCCTTGATTATCTCTAAGCCTGCTCGGCGACCTCTCCGCTCCCCTAGGCATGCCCGATACCAGTCGACCAACAGCATGTTGCTGCTGTTGCTGCTGCTGCTGCTGTAATTGCAAGTAAACCAACGGGGCTGAACGAGACGTGTGTGCGCCTGCAGCCGCGACCATGGCCACAGCGGGCTCCTGCCCACGGCCCTGCCCCATCCCAGCCTCCGACGCCTTCGCCTTCGCCGCCAATGCAGCTGCGTCGGGGCCCTGCTCAGCCGCAAGCACTTGCAAATCGCCCATGCCTAGCAGCACACGCGGCGGTTTCATCACCTCCCGGCGGGGATCCGACGAACCGACCGCCATCGCTCCGCTAACTGAGTCCCGGCAGGTTTGTCGAGTCTGAATCCGCTCCAATGTATCGTAGTCCGCGTACAGCATTTCCTGCAGATTGTTGGCAACGCTGTACAGGGTGTTGCTGCCATCTGGATGAAGCGCATTATTTACGGTGCTGTGTAGGGGCGCGACGGTGGTGGTAGCATACGGTGCGTAAGACCCCGGGGTGCCGTCCTCAAGAATCCTCTGCAAAGGAGCTTCGCCTGAGTTGATGCCAGACGCCAGCTGGACCCCGGACGCTGCGCCCTCGGCCATGCGGGCGGGAAGTACCATGCCGGTGCCAGACTGCGTGTTTGTGCGCTGGGCAAACAGCATACCCGATAGGTCGGCGACGTTGAAGCTCATGCGGGCGCTATTTTGAAGCGGATCCTGTACAAGGGTCAGCAATCTCTAAATTGAACGGGTACGGAAAGCGTCAAGCAAGGGCGTAGCTAACGGACAAGTATGCCGGGTCCAGGATTCCCGTGCCAGGCTTGCTTACCGCGGTATTTTGATTAGATTCCAGGGCTGCAAGTAGTTTCGCGTGTTGCACAGGCAATGGCGGAGCATCGCCAGGCTGTATCTCCACCCGCTCGTCGCTTTTTGGGACATCTGAGGCTACTTCAGCACCCCCTGGCGTAGTGGCTGCTTGAGTGTTGACAAAAACCTCTGGAGCCTGTGGTAAATCTGAGGAGGGGCCAGCTCCGGCCGGAGGTTCAGCAAGACCAGTTTTTACAGCATCCTTTTTTCCTTTTTCCTTCTTCTTCTTGCTAAGCCTGCACCATGGAATGTGAAAGAAACTTGTGGATGGAGCAGCCCTTCAATCCGGAGACTTGCGAAACTCTTCCATTCTTCCCACCGGAAAAGATTGAGCAGCGACCGCATAGCTCCACCGTCTGAATTTTTGTCATGGCTCGGCATGCTATCAGAGTCGTGGCGCTTGCAGAGACTGAACTTTGCAAAGGTAAAAAATACATAGAGTGCTAAGCGTCCATAATCAAATTCTTCTTAGATCAGGCAGACACGACAGCTCAATATCTTAATGTACTGAGGGTGAAAGAGTAAAGCCCTAAACCTGACGTGGTCCTGTCCCTCCGTGTTACTGTCAAACGCTTTAGAAAGGTAAACACATTTACCCATCTGTATACCTAAAATTCCTTAGACACGTAATGAAAAGTTATCGTTTCGGTACTTCTGTGTTAACCTTTTGTGCATTCGTACAACACTTTTCCTCATTACCCGCTGCAACTAGCCCTATACATACGTTTCACCCAACGTTGATTACCCTCATGATTGTCAATGCTGTATCAGGGAGTCCCATAACTGCATGTGCCTAACGCCTGACACGTTTGCGGCGGGGGCAACGTGCAAGCAATCACGGCGTACACATCAAAGATGGCAGACAAATCAATCATAGGCATGGTGGTACTCTTGAATGCCATTGCGGCAGGCGTATTGTAAGTTGACCTTCCTTATCAACGAATTGCGCAAGAATCCTTCGGAGACATCCAAAGAGACCTTTACCCCTCCCCGCGCCATAGGTACCAGCGCTTTCATGACCATCCCCAGGTTCAGCTCCTGGAATCACGCGTTCTGGAGGTTTACCACAAGCTGCTGCCACCCAAAACACCGGACCGGTGTGGCGCGCTGAAGTGGCCCTCCTACGTTCTAATCAGCGATCGAGTTGTCTTTCCAGACGGCGTCCGGCCCGGGGCAGGTGCGCCTAACCTAACCGCTGAAGTTTCGTTTCGCAAAGTTACTAACCCACGGGTGGCGTTCGGTGGGAGTCTCTGCAAGGAAAAAACTTAGGGTTTATATCTCCGGCCGCTCGCAGCGGTGAAGCCACGGTGCCACAGATGCCAAGCACCAGCGATTGCGCCAGTTCGGTTCGGTCGATAGGCTACGGCACTGCAGATTTACAGCCCAGCCCAACCTTGTGCGGTGGTTTCCCGCACCGCAGAGGATCGGAATGCGTTCTAAAGGTAGCTCTCAGACCTCCCGCAGAGGCAGTCGGACAGTAACATCTATGTCCAAGCTTTGGGTAATGCCCGTAAGCGCCAGCGCCTCGAGTAACGCTCACTGTGAGGCCTTATTGTCTCCTATAACAACTCACATACCGCAAGATCAGCTTGATAACTTGCAGCCCGATAACAATTCACATACCCCCCATAAAAAGGCCAAACGGGCACCTGCTTCGGTGCCGCCATCTTCTACCTCTCCCTCTTTCTTGCAATTCCTGTTACGTCCCACATGTTCACCGGTATTCGGTGCACGAGGGGCACAAGCCCTGATGTCAACCCTTCCCCATTGGGGCTCCTGCGGCCTTAGGGAGTGTCGTGTTTTCGTGCTCGCCCTCCGCCCCACCTTTCTCTGACCCCCACTGGACAGTAACGTGACCAAGTCCGTTGCGACACTCCTATCCGTCGCGCTATCTTGCTTCGTTTGCACTTGGCTGTACGTTGGCCACACGTGATGAAAATTGCAGCCATAACAGCTCCCCCAGCCCGCATTCCATCCACATGCTGGCCCGCGGCCTCCAACATGGCTTCCGCATGGGGTAATTCCCGCTGCATTGTGCAGCGCAGCAGTTTGCTGCCCAGTTTTAACCGATGCGGTTTATTCGCCTTCCCTCAAAGCCCGGGAAAGCTGGGATGGTTGCGGTGGTGCTGGTTGATGTGGTGGTGGCGGATGTGGTAGGTGATGTTGTGATGTGGTAGTGATGGCTGGCGCTCACATCGCTCGGTTCACTTTTTGATAACCCACCCACATATGAATGCGCCATATCTATGCGCACGATACTGATGGCACTGCAGTATTCGTCGAGGGCTCCAAGATCGTTGCGGTTTCTGAGAATGTCACGGTGGACAATCCACATGCCATGAATTTTAAAAACGCCGTCATCTCTCCTGGTGTTATCGATGTGCACATCCACCTAAACGAGCCCGGCCGAGTGGAGTGGGAAGGTAGGTGGCGTGGCGGGAGGGAAGGGGGGGGTATATCCATCCCCGTAGTGCGTGACGGCGGCATATCTGAAACACTATTCCGTGACCGAAGTACCGGTGCCGAGCTCAGACCGTTCAATAAAAACGGCGTGATCACGAAATGCCAAATATCTAGATGAATATCCTAGCGAATGAACGTGCGTGGTGGTTAGGAATCGAACCTGAACGTGTATATATGTGTAGTGTATTTTGCATGCACTCGCTCCGACCGAAAGCGGTCCCTCACAAGCGGCAGCTCTTGACAGTGTCAGGAGCTGCCTAAAAGCAGTGTTTGCGAGCTGCAGGCTTGCGAAACAGATGGGAGGGAGTTGGGGGAGTGTGTTTCCGCTATTGGGGCCCGCGGGTAGGTCTGCCCACTGCCGAGATCCTCTGCTCGGCTGAGATGGCGACTGGTGCGCGGGTTTGAGTTTTGGGTTTGAACGCTTTGGAATTGCCAATTGCCATATGTTTGTGGCTGCCGTCTTCGCACGAGTGTGCTCGCAAATTTCTATTGCATGTCTTACTTGGCATTCTACTTTTATTTCTCTGCCATCATTTGCTCACTTAAAACCTTTCAGACCGCTCGTCCCACTCACTCACACCGGCACTGCCCCCGCCCCCAAAGGCATCACAAACGGTACAAGGGCCGCCGCGACGGGAGGAGTAACCACCGTCATCGACATGCCACTCAACAGCGACCCTGTCACTACGGATCTGGTCCAGCTGGAGATCAAGAAGAAACTGGCCGGGGTGAGAGGAGCCAAACCGGCAAGGAAGCGGCGCGCCATCCGGGATGGGGGCTGAGGACGCAGCGGGCGTTTCAGGACGGAAGGGATAACCCACTATTGAAAAAGGGGAAGGGAGGGTGGTGGGAGTGTGGGGCGGGGAGTGGTTGGAAACAGTGAGCATTGAGCAGCGGAAGCTGGATGTGGTGGCCGGGGAGGCTGCGGCTAGCTGTATTCTAGGCTCTTGCCTTCTGTGACAAGCCAAACCGGGTCGGGCCCCTTATCCGCCGCACTTACCGGCAGCAGCTTGCTCCATCGCAACTGGTGGCCGCCGTGGCCAACTACTGCAGCATTATGGAGTGGCGCACCGCACCCGGATAAGCACTGACTAAAAATCCTAAGCTGTACTGCCCCCCTGGCGCTTTCGGTCCCTAACCGGAGACTTACCGTTGCTGCCATCACCCTCACTCTTTCCACCCACACATGCACCAACATATCGGTACACACTTTTCCATATGCTACATCTACATCGCGGACTGTCTTACACAACGATTGTCGACTGGCGTTGACCTGATTCGGTACCTTTGGCTTCTTGATTTGTTGCTTAAAACATAGGGGCGTATGGCGTGCAGCCGTTTCCCGTCTCCCGTCTACTCGTTTTGGTCTCTGTGCATTCGTATCGCTCTCGTATGTTAAGTTCAGCGCCAACAGTTTTATACATAAGGGTTGGGAATTTATCTCCCAGCAGTTGCACTCCTGCTCCGCACCTGCGACAGGCCAAGGCCTTTACCAATGTGGGGTTCTGGGCAGGGCTGGTTCCCGGCAATGCCGCCAACCACACCCGCCTGGAGGAGCTGGTGGCGGGGGGGGCGCTGGGCTTCAAAAGCTTCATGTGCAACAGCGGCATCAACGACTTTCCCAATGTGGAGGCTGCCGACATTGCGGCGGCGCTGCCCTTTCTCAAGCGCCGCGGCGTGCCATTCTTCGTTCACGCCGAGGTAGTGACGCCTGTGGAGACTGACACGGTAAGTTCTGGGTAGGGCGTGGTATCCGTGTGTATCTGTCTGTATGTGTGTGTGTTTGCGCGTACATTCGTGTATATGTGGGGATACGTTTGGTGACGAAAACGGGACCCGGCGACACAAAGAACGGTAGGATTTAAAAGCCGCGAGAAGCAGTAGCCGGTTCATTTCATTTTTTGGTTATAAGCTTCTGCAGCTCAAGCCCGATAAGTTTGTGAAAAATGGATCCGTACAACGAAGTTAAGGAAGCCAGTTCGCCGGGATGTTCACCACGTGCTAGACGTGGTGGCTTTCCTTCGGTGGCGCCATCTCGACATCTGCCCTGCGTTGATGGGGACGCAATACAGTCCTCCATCGTGTGCTCGCCCACGGTCCAGCACGCGAAACATGAGCGCGGCCGATCGGCGGTTGGTCAATCCTGTGAGCGAGTGACGACCAAACACGCGCGTGCCGTGACCAAACATTCTAGCCCAAGAGTGACCCGTACAGGAACGTTTTTAAAGCAGTGACCCGCACCATTGCGGATTGCTCTTATCTCCGCCTCCATATACACATACACATACGCATACACAATATATATATATGTTCGATCCCGATTATGAACGGGATAAAAATCCCTCCGTTGGTTGAGGGTGGATGTGCCCCCACAAAGATGGACGGTGACAGACCCCGATCAAAGTGACTTGCGAGCTGTTGAGGAATGGAATTGATGCTGCCGTTGATCCGGCAGATTCCACTGGATGTCGGTGGTGGGTGCTGAACCCGGCGGGAAAGATCACTGGTTTCGGAGAAGTCCGCGTGGGTGAAGGGATGAGGGTGAAATACTGGGGAAGGTAGGGACTGCTAGTTAGTGGCCACGGGTGAAGCAAACCCCCCTTATTCCCCCCCATATATATATATCTATGTATGTATGCACAGGGAAGTCTCGGCTGCTGTGTTTTTGCCACCTCCCAAATAGTTAAGACCCATAGGTGGCCTATTGGGATGTGATGGGCACCTTTAACTTTGCTGTTCACCTGATGCGGATCTTTAGATTGACGCCCTCATCCCCGCCACCACCCCTCCGTTCCGCATCGCCCCTCCGTTGGTTCCTGAACCCGTTCTTTCCACCCAGTCCGCCGACCCCACCCGCTACACAACCTACATGGCCACCCGGCCGCCCAAGTTCGAGCAGGACGCCATTCGTCTGCTGGTGCAATTGCTGGACACCGACACCTCTCCTGCTGCCCCCGGCTTCTCCGTCCACATCGCACACCTCGCTGATGCGGACTCTCTTGAAATCATACGGGTGAGGGTTGCCAGCCGGGAAAAAAGGCAGGCGGATCACTGCATCGATCCGCGCTCAGCCAGATGCTGCGATACAGAAATATTCGCACTCACTGGAAATAGTCGTTTCTGCTCGACCCACACGTGACGCGCGCCCGGCGTTCCTGTTTGTTTCCGATTCAGGCAAGTTCATCGCTGACCCGCCCAAGCCAGCCAATCGCCCCATACACCCGATTGCACGCTGTGCTTTCACACCGCCGTATTAAATACATTTCCATCTTACTTCATCCTTTAGAAATTTCGATTCCAATTTGCACTGTTCGCCATGCAAACCATCCCCCCCCACATACACACTCTTACACAGACACAGACAGACGCACAGACACAGACACCTGTCCACTGTGGATATGGTCGTCATTGTTGTCATTCGCACTCTTATCACTACCTTGACCTGAATCCTCAGGAGGCCCAGTCCCGTGGCCACCCGCTGACGGTGGAGACGTGTGCACATTACCTGACCTTCTCCTCGGAGGATGTCCCAGATAAGCAAACACAGTACAAGTGCGCCCCGCCCATCCGGGATGCAGCCAACAAGCAGAAGCTCATCAGCGCGCTGGCGTCGGGGGCCATCAACCTGGTGAGGGTTGAGTGGGAGGGCATTGGCGTCTACAGCCCGAGTATTAGCAAAAGAGTGAGCAATCACTTGAGGGTGTACGTCGGACTGCCTTTTCCCGCACCGATATTCCCTTCACCTGCTGAAAAGCTCTTCGTCATGCTTTCTTCCCTCGTTTGCCGCAGGTCTCCAGCGACCATTCCCCAGCGCCTGCCTCGCTCAAGGAGGTCGAGAGCGGCAACTTCCTGCGTGCCTGGGGCGGCATCAGCGGGGTGCAGTACCTGCTACCGGCCACGTGGACAGCGCTGCGGGAGGCAGGTGTAGACCTGCTGGGCCTTGCACGTCTCCTCAGTGAGACACCTGCGCGGCTGGCGGGGTGCTCGAGCCGCAAAGGGCGGCTTGCACCGGGCTACGATGCAGACATCGTGGTGAGTGCGTACCGGGTGGATGTGACAATATTGCCTCATCACCCCCGGGGGATATGGACAGGTTGCATAGAGGTTGACACGCGTGTTTGCATGTACGTGTGCATCTGCATGGATGGCTTTCCCTCTTTGATCGTTTCGGGCAGGGCTCCTTTACGAAGGCTTGATCTGTACCGGCATATGATGGTTCTAGCCTCTTTTTTAAGCTATCGTTGAAAATGAAGTTACTCACGTCGGTGAAGACGTTTGTCCGCTAAACAGGGAAAGGGTAAGGGAAAGAACATCATTAAGCCGTTTCCTGTACTTGAGAAATGCTGTGCGCTCATTCAGTGTCGCTTTGTCTTTCTCCCCGACCTTATCAGATCACCCCGCCGCGTTGATGGCCCCGCGCCGGGTGGTCCCTTGGCCGAGCAAATCGTTTGAATAAATGTCGGCCTCGCTCGCGACCACCTCCCCCTTCCCTGCAGGTGTGGGAGCCTGAAGAACGTGCCAATACGTCTGTCGCTCTAAACATGCACACGCACAAGCTCTCACCGTACACCGATGCTCCGCTCTACGGCAAGGTCCTGGTCACGGTGGTAGGCGGGGAGCTGACGTCATTGTTCGGGAGGGTCAACAAGAATCCCTGCGGCAAGGTGGTTCTCGGAAGAGATGCGTGAGGAGGTGAAGGTCAGAGTTGCTTGCTACTTGTCCGTGTGCTTTCATCGTCTTGTGGTGATCAGATGTGCAGCAGGGCGCAAATTCGGTTTGGATCACAGCCGTATGATGGACCGCCGTACACCTATTGTTGCTAGTGGCGCCATCTTGCCCTGCTGCCCGCCCCAAGATCGTTTCCCGCTTTCAGCCGTCTGAGGTGTGAGTTGGGTGTACGAGGCAGGTGGCACAGGCGAGCTCTCCGGGGCCTTGGGTCTTTTGGTTATTAATGAAAATTCTTTAGTCATGACGACCACGAGGGCGTCCCTCTAGCAGCAGGAAGCAGCAGGAGAGCTCCGCCCAGTCTGGTGAGCCATTAATGAAGTCTTTACCACCACCACCACCCTCCTGTAACACTGACACCGACAGCGATTCTAGTCTTTGATTCTGGTCTTTGAACGTGCGGTACTTAAAGGCAATTTGGGGTACTCACTCCATTTTGTGCGTTTCTGGTGTTGTCGGGTGGGCAGGTGGATGGGGACTTAGGGAGTACTACATCGTGGGAGTCCGGTGAATCTTTCACCCCGCTGTGAGCTCCGTATGTATGTATGGAGGGCAAGACCCGAAAACTTATCTGCATCACTTGGCGCAGAAAAGACCGGAGGACTTAGATCAGGATCAGGAAATACGATGTTGCACCATACAGGCCGCATATGTGCGGAGTAGGATGCGTTGTTGCCGTCTATAACGAGAAACACTAATTCATTGTGCTCCCCTTTCCGGCATGCAGCTTAGCAAGTAGCCATCAGGCAGGAAGGCAGCAGCTGCAGCTGGCAGCCGAAGCTGTCGTGGCGTTTTTTACTTGTAGCTGGCACCAGGAAAGCAATCAGTAAGATGTATCAGCGGTATCTTCTGGCATGACTAAAAAATAATATGGACGTCTAAGAATAAAAACGGATCATGCTACGTTAAAACTTAGATTTATTATGACCTATAGCCTCCCTGGCTTGTGGTAAGGGGGAAAGTTAGCTGCGACTTCGGGCTGAAGCAACGGACGCTGTCTGCCAAGGGCCTTCCCCCACTGCAGGAGCTAAAGCTATCAGAGCGCCAGAAGCACAGGCGGGCGCCAAAGCACAGGCGGGCGCCACAAGGCACAGTCAGAACAAGCTAGGCGCGGTCACACCGGCACGGCGTGAAAAGCACACAGGCACTACACAACTAAGCACAGCATCGATAACCGCGTTCCTCTTAACACCCACCCCACGGGCAAACACGCATGTGCGTCAGCGACGCCCACACCAAAAGCAGAACGGAAGGACCAAACAACTGACAACTAACACCAGCAAAACTAGGCCTTGGTTGTGTTGTGCGCTGTTCTGAATGCACTGGGCGCCACATCCACCTCGCGCTCTCATCCACTAGGCATCTCGTGAGGCTGAAACCTTCGGGTTAGCTAGGTGTCCAGGAGGGCTTGCTAGCCTCTGTCCATGGCCGATGGGCCGAGCCTGGTCAGGGAGTTCGTAAAGGGCACTTGGGCGGGAGGGAGGGAAGTAAGAGAGCTACGAAAGCTCCAGAAGTGAAGGCAGAATGCTGAAACGAAGGAGCTGACAAGTTTAAAACAGGAAAACAGCAAGCCATACGGCTACCGTACATAACCTAGCTTAGAGGCTATACTCGCTTCGCTCATGCTGCATCTAAGCTACGATATTGAGGGGGCCCGGCTTGTGGCTTAAATACAGACACCGGTGGACCCAGCGATGCTGGGCAGTATATTCCCATGGTCAAACTTGCATCCGGCGGTGCACCATGACTGCTCGATGGTTCAACAGGCCTGAACGAGACCTGAACCGGCTCGAGCGCCTGACGACCAGTCTGCGCACACACGAGGACACGTGCGTGCGGCCGTCGCACGCGTCCTCATGTGTGCGCAGACTGGTCGTCAGGCGCACGGCTGCTTGCTTCATCACTCTTGATCGGCCAATGCGCAAAGTGCCTCTGTCAGCCACTACATGAGTCTAAGGGTGCAGGGACGAGGACAGTGTAAGCGTTTCCGATGAGGACGAGGCTGGAGCGCCTGGGGCCCTTGCGCGCCACGTCTTCATTGGGTCAGTTGGCTGCTCAATACGGTACGGCAGCAGACTGGGCAGCAGACAGCGACTCTATGGGAAAGCAGCTGACTGCAGCGGATGCGCTCTGTGACCACCTGCTATGTCTATGCGGCTATATGGAGCCAACAAGGAGCAGGCCACGTGCCACGTGCATCGCGTCGTCAGCAGGGAAGAAATAACTAGCCTAAGAAAATATAACCGCCGACTTCTTTGTTCTGCCTCCTCAGAGGTGCGCACGCATGGCTGCTGGCAAGAAAGGAAGTTAATTGCTCTTTCCAAGAATTATATAAGCCTAGGTATGCACATGTATGTATGTGTATATACTGAACCACAGCATTAGCCGCTTGCAACATAAGCCCGACTTGCCGATGGTCGAAATGCGCTTCACTTCTTGACAGGCACCTTTCATCCATAGACAAGTCAGTGGGGGTGCATGAGGGACACTGCTGAGGTAGAGGTCTATCCGCAGTACGCACGTAGCGAGTCTGTTCTACCTACTTGGATGTGTCACGGTCGCGAACCTTGTTGAGCTCTTACCCTTGGACAGCGGGACAGCGTGGGGCAGGCGCTGGGTAACATCCGGGATGGGAATTAGGGGCGGGGAATGAAAGGTGGACGTGCACATAAATGGTGATAAACATGCGTAGATAAACTAGCCAATGGCGATCCGCTACTACATGACGGAAAGGAACACGTACGAGGCGAATATGTTGCCAGAATCCGTTTGATTGGCGATGAAGACGAAGAGCTGTGTCCACCTGACCCATGGGTCCGTACAGCAGGCGACGGCGGTCTTTCAGCGCACACCTGCCTGGGTGATGAATATACATCATTAGGCCTGTCAACATTGGATGCGGCTACTTCCAAGAGTTTGCACTTTACATCCTAGATCCTACGTTTGGAAAGAAACGCGTCCAAGCTTTAGACAGGCTCGGCAGCCGGCAGGAGCGTCCAGCACGGACCAAAACAATGCCAAAGGCAGCTTGGTTGATGCTCGTACTCTTTGCTCTCTTATCTGCAGTAAGAGCAGAAGCCGATGCAGGTAGTGAAGTGCCAAAGGAGTTTGTGACGGGTGCGGGCCTGTCGACGTGGGGATCCTCGCGGCCTTCAATTTGCCCAGCTAAGCCCAGCAAAATGCCCGCGGCGGCGACCCTATGCGAATGAGAGAGCGGGAGAGAGGGAATCCTATATTCTCAGAGCAATAAACTGTTCGCACATGCCTGAGTGCTTATTGTCCCATAAATAAAATATCTGGAACTGATGATGTCCTGGCGAGGCGCTGCAGCAGACGCAAATTATTACCTTTTGAAACCCATGCATCTAACTTTTTTGTACATTATGATATGCGCGAAAAGAAGGTATTTCTTTCAGGCCAGCATTCACATCTCGATTTTGTTCAGCGGCTAACCTTTTTGGTAGTTAAGCAGCTATGGTAGAGCTGTCCTGCCCCGTACATACCAGCCTCGGACAACAAAATTCCGTTCACGCTACTGCTGCTGTACCCAGGACCCCTGCCAGCGCCAATAGCGCCGAACATCGAGGGAGACAGGCGCAAAAGCCGCGTTCCCGGCCTGCCCTCCGGCTACGAGCGCTGGTACGGTGAAACGGACACTGTGGGTTTGGAGCGCGGTTCGCGGGACTACGGGCGCGCCGGCATAACCCTATCCACAATAGGAGCCACAACTGCAAATTTGATCACAGCGGGTGCCGTACCGAGCGAAGGCTCACCTTCAGCAGCAGTTGCTTCCAATTTAGCGAACGGTGTTCCGGAAAGGAAATTTTCACGAGAAAATCTTCCAGCGGCCCCTGCAGAGGCGGCCTCAGTATCGGCGGCCTCACCAGCATCAGACTCAGCCCCGGCAGCCCCGGTCCTGGCAGTCGCTCTTGGACGGAGAGGCGGTGATAAGGGTCCTTCCTGCTGCCGCCCTGCTGCGTTCACGGGTAGCCTGGTTAAGGAGGCCGTGGGGGCTGAAGGGGACAGCGGTCAGCTGTCCGGACGTAATGCAGGGCATATGGCGCCCGGCAGAGGCGAAGGGACTGGGGAAGGAGGCACAGGTGCTCGTGACTCAGGAGCCACCAGGAGTGTTGCCTCTGTATTGGAGCAGGTGCCCCTGCACAGCACTGTCATGTATGTAGCAAACCACGGGACGTTCGTGCGAAGGTGCGTGGACCCAGTGCTTTTGGGCAATGCCAGGGGACACGCCGGGGCGATACCGGTTCGGCCAGAATTTGCAATGCAATGGAAAGAAGGTAAGACCCCAGGAGTTTATCAGGTGTTGGTAACCTGCGAAGGTGACCGGGCTAGTAACAAGCCTGGCGGACTAACCTTCAAGAGCGGAAGAGTCCATTATTACTCGCAGAATGCCCTAAGGTGCATCTATCTACACGCCGTGTAGCCTTTCCTACAGGTGCTTGTCCTTATTTCCACGGCGGCGCAATACCCAATACAATACGACACAGGATCCATATGTACGACCCCGTATTCATCCACAACGTGGATACCCATCAGGCAGTACCGTATCCTTGTTTTATTTTCGCTTAGGTTAAATAATAGTTGGGAGTGGGAGATTGTGATTCGTGCTACGGTGTTGCCGGCCCTGCTGCAGGCGCATACCCGCGCAGTCCAGGAGCCTGACCCTGGCAGATGACGGCAAGGCACCCGGAGCATACGGCGGTGGCGGCGGCAGCGGCAACAGCATCCCGGCTGGCGGCGATGCCGGAGGTCGAGGCAGCTACGCAGCCAGCGCGGCTAGCGAGACAGCTACTGCTACAGCTGCCAGTCGTGATGCCAAATTGTGCAGAACGGGGGCGGGTCATGGGTGGTTCACGGGTCTGTGGGTAAGGTCGGCTGGACAATCTGTACGGCCATCGTCACAGCTGGACACTTCAGCTTGGGGAGAAGCTGGCGGCAGTGATGATGGCACGGAGAGCGGCGGCAGCGGTGGCGGCGACGACGGCGTCAACGGCGGTGGCAGTTGGCGTAGCCGCCAACTGGCACAGCAGCAGATACAGCAGGACTCGGCTGTAGGTAAGTGTGTCTGTTGGTGCACCAAAGCGTTGCTGCAAGGCTGCACGTGTAAATTCATCACCCAGAATTATTTGGGAATTATGAAGCAGGTTAGCTCCGCGCAGTGCTGAATTCGCACCCGAGATAGGGACGCCGAGATAAGAGTGAAGACACAGAACGGTTAGCAGGCGGCTCTAACGGTCTTGGACTTGGCCACGTGGAAATGCGCAAAGGTCGCCTTCCCACCATCTTGTCACGCACTTCAGTTGAGCTCAAGTTGTAACCCACCACCACCACCACCACCACCACCACCACCACCACCACCACGCAAGCTTGAAATGGACCCCAGCTGCTGTCTGCCCGCTTCGTTTATACTGAGGACGACAAACCCAAACGCCCATTCCTTTTCCCCCTCCCCCCCCTTCACTGCTCCGAATTCTCGATTTACAATTTCCGACCCGGCCCGACCGGACCACCTCCACCAACATATTGTAACATCGCTGCGTCGCGGGACTCCTATTTGCACACACACACACACACACACACACACACACACACACACACACACACGCGGACTCCTCTCTCCTATACCTACCTTGTGTGTGGTTGGCCCATGCGCGTGGTGGACTGTCAGACAGTGCCAGCGTCACGTTCAACCCTCGATTGGCGTGTGAAGGCTGTCCCCGAGGTGACCCACGGGTCAGAGTGCAACAGCCCAATGAGCCGCCGTTTGCGGCAGTGGGACTGCTGGCGCAGGAGCAGCGCCGCCTCCTCAGCGGGTGGGGCCTTTTGCTAGGATCCTGGATCTGAATCTGGATCTGGTTAGCGGTTTGGTTCTAGATGCAGGGCCTGGTGTATTGAACGAAGTTCGAAGAACTGCAGCGGGATTGTGCACGTTGGGTCTGTACTGCTCACCAAACATAAATCGCCTCGAGGATGCAGTTCCCTGTCTTCTGCCAGTGCTTAGCTAATTGCTGGGGTTTGGCTCAGGTTTCCTGTCCTTAGGTCGGGCCTATGTATTTGCCGTACATATATACATACGTACATAATATCTGCAGGTTGACTGCAGCAGTTTGATCCACCCGGAGGTCTTATCCAGGTGTTCAGGTTTTGATGCCTCACTGATAGCTGGGGCAATTGCGCCCACGCGCAGTGGCGTGCAGAACAACTAGGAGGGGTGTAGGGGCAGGGCGATGCCGAGATAACGGAGAGCACGGTGGGGGGGAGGGGGATGCCGGGTTCCGGGCTGGAGTACATGAAGCCCCTGAGGTATTCCCTCGCTTGCTCGGGGGAAGCGCATCAGGCGTTGGACATGTCGTCCATTGCCACAGAAGGTAAGTCCCCATGCCGACTCGGCTCCCCATTCCACCCTCCCCTCCTCACATACACACACGCAACACACACACACACACACACCAATCACTTCTCATCACTTCTTTTCCCGCCAAGAAAGACAACCCCCTTTTCATTACGCGGATCGTTTTTCATCACGCTTGCTCCCCTCATTGCGACCTCCCGCACTCCACAACAATGCCCTGCGGGCAGTTCCGTGTCCCAGTGTACGGCCACTCTCATTGGGCCCCGCCATCTGATTACGGCGGCCCACTGTGTGGTTGCTCCAGACCGCTGGACCTTCATTGAACAGGCGAATCAGGGTTTCGGGGCCGCCTTCTGGGGAACTCTGTGGGGAGAAAGGCAGGAGCAGCAGTAGCACACGGCGCGCGCACATTGCCCTTCGTGCAATCATCTTAGCATATCCATTAGAAGGGGCCGATTCATGGTTACATCAGGCATCGCACTAACCCCCAATCTCGGACACGAGCACAGAAGTGATTAACGTATGTGCACATAGATAGCACACAGACAGAAGGTTTGTAGGCACACCCGTCCGCCCGCACACACACGCATCGATATGCACAAACACACAGCAACCGGCCTTCCTCCCCTGCTTTTACCCGTACTCCCCTTCCCCGAATCCCCTTCTCTCCTCCCCTCGTTCCCCCCTAGGTGCGCTGGTTCGCCCAGCTGAACACTGCCGAATCCAACATTCATATCCGCAGCTTCCCCGTGAGAACCATTCGGGTGCTGGAGCGGTGAGTAACAGTGGGGAGGCATTACGGCATTACGCTGTTGCGGAGAGGGGCTCACCATCAGGTTAGAGATCCCGAGCAGGGGTGATAGAACGGAGATGAGGACGGCGACTTGATGGCCAGCGAAGGGCCCGCCCGGGCGGCTGATGCCCGAAGACAGAAGGGCGGGGCCAGGATTGCTGGCGGTAGGATGGTGGTGTGAATTGGCCGGTCAGGGCGTGGATGCGCGGGAGAGCGGATCCGGGCCGGAAGCGAAGGAGGCGGGGGAGGGGGGGGGGGCAAGGCGGGGGAAAGGCTGGGGGATGCGCTAGGTATACTAAAGGGAGGTATCAGAAAGGGGCTAATGCTCCATGCTGCATTAGCTCATCCATAGCTCGTCAGGAAACATCAGTATTCTCCGGTAATTATTGTTCGGCTTGGAGCGCTGTCATCAGGGATCGCCTTCAAGCTCGCCTCGACACGCCCACCTCAATCACGGTTCGTTTCCGACCGCTCCGAGACCCATGTTATGCACCCCCTAGGCTCCCAGACACCCGATATCAGATATCTCTTTTAAGTAGTTCTATCACACGGTTACTGGTTGGGTGCCTCGGCAGCTGTACGTACCAGGTCTCGTCTTTTCATCTACCACGATCTTGCCTGCGTCTCAATTCACTCTTAGCTTGCATCAATACCCCCGCTTCCCGCAGCAATGAAGCATTCATGCTTACCTCCGTTTAATTGCCTGCGTCTTCTTATTACCCCTCGCTGACTTACTTCCGTCAGGTACATTCGCCTTGGGTCCGCCTCCCTGGCCGCCCTCAACTACGACTTCGCGTTGCTCACTCTGGACCACGCCCTGCCTCCGAACACTTTCACATTGCCCATAGCTCCAGGGAAGGGACAGGCCGTGATGGATCTGGAGACGGCCGGTTACCCGGGTAGGCTCCTTAGCGTGTGGGTTGGCAATTCGGGTGGGAAGGTAATGATCAGGGTACAGGTCCTTTTTCCTTTGGCCTTCTGCTCTATGCGGGGAGGGCGGGGGGAAAGAAAGAGGGCCAATGCTGGTGGAAGATGGTGGCGGAAGGACGACTTCGACCTCTCAGCCGTGGTCTTCATTGGGGTTTTGATTTCGTGGGATTTAGATTTTAAGGAAAGGAAAGGGGTAGCTGGGGCCCCCTGGGAGGAAGGCTGGGATGGGCGCTTTGAATGGAGGGTGGTGGACTGTGTGTTGCCCTGTGTGGAAAGCTGTTTGAGGGGGGAGAGCAATGCGGGGCTCCTCACGGAATCACTAAGTCGACAACCGGCATGTACTGGCACCTAGCCTAGTACCACATGCAGGATACCAAGTGGAGCCGGGCACTCGCGCATGTTTGTGTGTGTCATATCGACCCAGTTGTATTGGCCAGATGGGCACCTTTTGAGCATGTCGCTGTTTTAAGGCTTGGCGCGTGTGGAGCGAAGGACAGAAATCGGTGGTTAGTTTGATGTACGACTCAAAGGAGCAATGCTTACCACGGAGGAGTGTAATGTTATCACGTCGCCGCCCGTGGCGGGTGGTATCTTCGCCTAGGGGTGAGTATGCCCCCACGAAAGACCGGCGCGAAGAAACGAGAGCTTCGAACCCGTCTCGCACATTTCAACAAAATTACTTGCCCCTGTCCCAGTTCCCAACCCCCCAACCCACACACAAGCGGCTCCCTGAAACCACATCCCGATCTGTTTGGGCAATTTCAATCAAAAAGATTGAAACCCAATTTTACATTTCCCCTCCTCCTCCCCTCCCCTCCCGCTAACACACCCCTTTCCCCCTCTGTCCAGGCGACAAACCCCGGGGCACCATGTGGACTGTTCGATGCCCCCGGGTGAAGTTCGATTTCGAGGGCACTGAGCTGGAGGGGTGCGGGGAGGGGTGCGAAAACATGGTACGTGCCATAGTACGTGGGAGGGGAGATTCGAAGCCCAGCGGGATCATGGGTTGGAGGGATTTCCCTCCTTAAGGTTTATACACAGGTACACACATACACACACACACACGATACTTCTTGTAAACAGAAGAAGAGGAGGCAGCCGCCCTAACTGGCAAGCCGAACAGGCTCTATACCAGGCCTTGAGGTCCCTCTAAACCCTTCTCCACCACCGCCACGCTTTGCCATCTTAGGTGATCCACGACTGCGTGAGTTGGGAGGGGCAGAGCGGCTCGGCGATGTGGGAGACGGCGATGCTTAACGGCGTCAGCACTGCAGAGACCTCCCCGCCCCCGCTCCCGCCTTCTGCAACCCTACCTGCACCGGATAAGAAAGGCAATAACAGCAGCGGCAATAATACCATCCGAGCCATCCTCACCGGCGTCATTAAATTCGATGTAAGATGGCGTACGGAAAAGGAAATATGTATTGGTATAATCAGTGGGGAGTGAAACTATATGGGATTAATATCCCTGAGATAATAACGATGTCTTAAAAGGAGGCCCGGAAGTATACCGTTGTCGGTTGCCAGTTGATTGGTGTTGTTCTCGTTCAGCAGCAATTTCGTAAAGGCAGCGGGGACTGGGCGGACTGGGCCGCGGCAAGGTCGGTGGAACCGAACCGAAACGGGTGCCTGGAAGCAGGGGAGCAGGGGCGCCAGGCAGCATGCCAAACAATCACCCATGATGCAGTGCATACGGAGGCGATACCTATAGCTTCCAACAGGGATGTATACGGTGGGGTATAATGGGGCATCAATGCTCCGAAGTCGGCCACAATCCACAACCGCATTACAGGTTCAAGTTTTTCCGTCAGAGAGTACTTAGTTCCGTTATAGCCTAGACCTTTATAGCATCCCACCCTAAGTTCCTGCGTAAAGGTGGGAGCGCTTCGTACGCTCCTTAGCACTTCTTGTCGCCTTCTGGCCCGGTGCAATCCACGTATGCAGGACGGGACCACTTATAATGTTGGTACTGAGCTTAACGACTTCGTGTACGGCACCATAGCCACGTGGTATAATGAAGACGCGCAACTGAACGACGCGCAGCTGGAGGTGCCGCCAGGGTACCAAGGTGGTAGGTTGGTCGGCGTGAGGCGGGGGAGGACTGAGGGGGTGGTTGGGTGCGTGGCTTGGATATGTCAGGGCCGGGCGGCGAGGGAAAGGTTCAAGCGGTATGTGCGGGTGGTGGGGTGCAATTGAACACGGTTTTCATCGCCCGAGTGGGACCCTCAAGTCGGCTTCACCTTGTTCAACATGGCCTGAACGCTTTTACGTGTTCATTCGGTTCGATTCACTGGCGGCACGATTACAAAAGTTAGCACACATCAGCACGTATCAGTCGAGTGGTTTTCCGGGCAAACATTGCGGAACAGGTCCGCTTTTTTAGTGTACCCCTTCCGCCTGCCCTCCTCACCTCCCTTTTTCCCTCTTTTGTCACACATCTGACCTCACGCTTGCTCATAGAGATGGAAACGGAATACCATCCTCACTCGTCTGACAGACGCATTCTGACGCCGACCCTATCCCACCCCAACCAACTCACCCGACTTGCGAATGAGCCCCCTCCTTCCCCTGGCCGCCGTATCGTACATCATACCAGCCCCTGTGTATTTTCTTTATTTAGTTGTCTTCTTTGCATCACACTGTTATCCCCCAGGCAGCCCGGCGGCCAAAATTAATGCAGATGAGCCGGAGAGCGGCGACAGTGGCCGGGCCTCAGGGTCCTGGATCGGTGACCATGTATTTGTGCCTGTACTTATTGGGGCGGGGGGCCTGCTCCTGCTGTCCCTATTAGTCGCCCTATGTACCTTGCCTTTCCGACTCATAGCCCGCCGGCGAGTTTTGTAACATCAACTGGTGGACGGAGGGAGCATTGCGCGTGAACGGAGACTATGGACCGGAGACTGATAGGCCAGACAACGACTACATAATGACTTAATAGCTTTCAAGGCGTGCGGCAAGCTGGGTGAATTTGCGTTGCATGTTGACGATGTCTGGATGTTTTGACGACCGAGACATTCAGGGCGCTTTAATCAGATTCATGTAGGTCTGTGTATGAAGGGGGGAAGGGCCCAGGGCCGTGTGGGAAGGTGAGAATGCGGAGGAAGAGGGGAAGCGTGTACGGGCCAGATGAGTAACACCTAGAATGGTAGATGAAACGAAAAGGGCTTGGATACATGTGTATTACAGGGTTCGGGTGCATTCGTATCCATAACTTGGCAAAAATCTATTGTAATAAGTACATGTTACGATGGGGTACAGATTAGCCCATTGGCATGTATGCGAGGTCCCCTATATCGCATTCCACAAGAGATGCGTAATTCACTATGAATGCAATTCATAGCTATCACAGCGGATCCAGGTACAGCAGTACATACCGCTGATACCGTAGATTCCACTGGATGCCGGTGGTGGGTGCTGAACCCGGAAAAATCACTGATTTCGGAGAAGTCAGCGGATGAGGGTGAAGGGATGAGGGTGCCCCGAAAACCTGGGAAATATAGGACCGCCCGAAAGGTGGTGGCCATGGGTGAAGCGAAAACACCCTATACCACACACATACCGCTTTCCCTTCAGCAAGTTTTCGAGCTGACAGGGCAAGGCGCTGTAAGGCATTAGGCCCCACTATAATTTAATTAATTGCAAGGACGGTGCCTCAACAACAACGATGCATAGATACAATACGGTGTCTTCTACAAGCAGAAGACAGGTGTACTGTCAAATCACAATTAGCTCAGCCGCCGTGTCTCATGACCCGCTGCGCAACCGATGGGAAAGGGAAAACCCTATCATGCTCACCGACTAAGATTGCACGCAGCCAATCATCTCCCGCGCCACCTCCTATGCAGAGCTGTATGGTTCTCTGTCGGCGTTGAAGTCGTCCAGGAGCAGCCGAACCACCCGCATAGTGGACTTTATAACCCACCCGTGCGCTGTCGGCAAACGAAAGCCCCTCATTCCGCCACAATTGCACAACGTCAAAAACCCCTTGCCCTCATTCAGCGAAATTTAAACCTTCTTTTTAAAAGACCTCACATCCAGGAGGTTAACCTTCATAACGTTCATAAGGACAACGAAGGTAGAACACATCGACCAACCACGCACATATGCAGCAGCAGCAGCAGCAGCAGCAGCAGCGCGAATACCAACTACCATCATATCGCGCGAGCGCATGGGACTAGCCAGCGCTCCGACATAAGTAAGCTGAAGTCTCCGTACTGACAAGCGCACGTTGAGCCTTTCAAATTTCATCATTTGTTAGCGACTCAAGGTCTTCAGTGAGATTAAAGTAAATGAATTATGGATCACAGACGCACAAATATACATGCACATCGTCATAACTTAAGAACCTCTTCGGTAAAGTTGGATGCATTTCCGAGGGCACGTCCCCGTCGAGCTGGTGATCAGTGCTACCCACCCCAAAACAACACACCTCCGTCTGATGACGCCTGCTTGGCGTATCAACATCATCTCCATCGGGATATGAGGAGCACACTCTTCACATTAAATAGTAAACATTAGCTGGACAGCCGAACCGCACACACCTTTGCCGTGACATGGCCCCGACAGCGCGTGTTTGTACGGAACAAGCCACACGCGTGCACACACACGGCGCACGGCACGGTATGGTCCAGCACGTCACGGCGGGGCAAAACACCACACACATGTCTTCCCCCGGCCTATCGGGTATTCCCCTTCTTTCCGCGGTATCCAGAAGCCATTCTCCACTTGTTAAAAACAACGCTTCCTGCTCCCCCGCTTCGCCGCAACCCTGCAATCACCGCAGCCGCCGCTAAAGCCGCACACCCTCGTTCACAGCATATCCATCCACATGCTTGTCAGGAGTTACAGTAAGCCGTGCTCTAGGAAATCGTGCAGGCCGCCACGTCGGCAACCCCGTCACACGAACCATCGCAATCTCCGCAATCGCCACAGTCGCCGCAGTCACCGCAATCTCCGCAGTCGCCGCAGCAGTCTCCACCCGCCACGTCCGCTGCCCCCAAACCACCTCCAAGCGTGTCCCCAATCCCTGTGACGATGAGAAGAGGGCGGCAGGGAGGGAGAGTCAGGGCCGCGACAAGAAGGCAGATAGGAAAAGGAATCAACGCGTGGCGCGACTTGGCCCCGAGCACAAATGTGTATTCGGCAACGTGGCGGCAAAATACGAGACCCATGCCCGTATGTATGCAGCCCTGCGTCTGCTCTACCGGCTTAAATCATTTCCAAACTCACGACTGTCCCATTTATCCTCACCGCGGCAAGAGCCCGTCCATATCGGTATCACAACACAACACACGTACCTTTATATAGTTATAGATAAATGATCGCACAATTATTGACCTCTAAATCCGGTCCCACCCATTTGTAAACATCAGCACATTAGCTTTCAGCCACTGCCTCGTCGCCCTCAGCGCGCATGCATATTGTACCTGAAGCTCCACCCCCACCCTGCAACTGCTTACATACTTTCCTCTCTTTACATTTCATATGATCCTCCTCTCCCAGCTCCTCCCTTCCTTTCTTTCCGCTCGCCTCACCTGCATTCGCCGCGGTCGCCCCCAAGTCTCCAAACGCGAAAGCCGCCCCCACGCCTAGCCCAGCCAGCACCACCAGCCCCGCCGCCCCGCCGATCGCGTATTTGGCGTAATCGAGTTTCCTGCGGCCCCCCGCGCTCGCGGCCTTTTGCATGTTGTCGTAGTCCTTGCGCGTGGTCTCGAAACCCACGGTGCGGGTATGTGCACAGGGAACACCTACGTTTGCGCACACACGTGCATGCGTGTGCGTTGCGGAATGATCAGGGGACAGCGCGGGAAGAAATGAACACGCAGGACACTGCCGGCCCAGATGATGGGGATTACGTGGCCGGGATCCGTTTCGCAGAGATGGGCTGGCCAAGAAGCAGGGCCGCGCAGTCGACCTGCTGTAATATCAAGTAACCCTGATTGTCCCCAAACGTTTTCTCTCCCCTGCACTTTTGCACCTCTTTCGCGCAATCCTTTGTCTCCCATCGCCTCCCTCACCTTCCGGCCTTGCCCCAGCGACTCACGTCGTGGCAGACGCAAACCAGCACCCCTCCCCCACCTGTCCCCGGGAATGTTGTTTATTCTTTATCCGTGAGATTATCCTCCATCATGCCGCCCCTCCGAGTTCGTTCGACTCCCATAACCCTTCACCTTACACCGATTTCTTCTAAGTCACTACTACATCCCATCTGCCTCACCCGTGGCAATGGACAAATCTACGATTTGGTTGATCATCTGCCGGGGGTTGCCTGCCAGCCAGGCCTTCGCAGTGAGCAAGTCCAGCCGGTTCTTGATGAAGATCTTGTCCAGGGGCAAGTCGCTCTCCTTTCCAGGAAGCACCGGGTTCGAGCTCCAGGCTGCGACGGGCACGCAGGGGTGCAGCGGTGCTGGAGTATATATATGTATGTGTGTATATATTATACATCCATCTCCCATGTTCATATCCATCTTCCAAATGTAAAAACGGAACCCAATAATTGGAATCTCAAAAGCATTAGAGAGTAGAAGTGCAGATGTAAATAGTGTCGTCGTGTCTTTCGTCTTTTGACCCCCGTGGGAACTGCTAAGAGGGTAATACTAAGGGTGTTCACGTTAGCCACTTCTGGCCAGTTCTCTCACCCGCGCCATTTGGTAGCCTGCCGTTGAGCGTGATCCCGTCCTTAGGCCAGTTACCGCTATACTTCCCCGCCACCAGCAGCGGCATCCCGCAGAACAGGTCCGGCAAGGGAAAGGGGTAGAGCTCACAGTCCGCCACTCCGGGCAGAGTGAGGGTGAGGTCGGACAGCACGGGCCGCTGGGCCGCTGTCAGCATATGCTGCATTTGCGCCTGGATATGAGGACACGAGAAAGGCAGGGATTGGGAGTTAGGGACATGATGCACCGGGAGGGCGTCCAGATCTGGAAGACGGGCATGAGACTAATGCGAAACAAGAAAGGATTTTCAAGAAAGAGAGTCGAGAAGGTGAACGGGAGGAGGGAAAAGATGATTCCTCCCAGTGCCCCCCCCCCCACACACATTCTACATTCCACATTCCATCAACTTCCCTCCCCATAAACTAGGATCCCCATACCTGAATGGCGTGCGGTCGGAACGCAACGTCAAAGGTGCCCCGGCCGTAAGTCGCCAGCTGCTTTAGGAAGTAGTGGTTGCAATATGGCCCAATGCCGAAGGTGCAAATTCGCGGAATGCCGGGTGGCGGGCCCGGCCCAGGTTGTCCCATAAAGGCCGCACCCTCCGACTGGGCCTTCATATGCAACAGTGCCCCCACCCGTTGCTCCACAGCGCAGCAAATGTCCTTCTCGTCCTATAGGAGGGTTATCGGAGGGTTCGGTTAAGGACCGCGAAGGGGTAACGTTGGGCTTTGGGTGACAGGGAGTCGATTTGAAATAGAACAGTGAACTTGAGGACACGGAAACGCCAGAGCATGCAATACTAAGCGATAAGCTTAAAAATTCCACATGAGGACATGCAATAGGCCAAAACATGCCGATGGCTCAGGCAGCCGAAAGAAGATGAGGTCTATGGGAGGGCGGGTCGGCCTGGGCTCAGTTGCCTGGTGGGCGGATAAATGGTACAATCCGGAATATTTCATCTTGCCTAATTAATGTTTTCGAGGGTCGTATGCGTGCGCAACTGGAAAACCTCAGCGAGGGTCACTACGCAAGGCGGAGGAAACACGAACACGAGGTTGGGCCAATAAAGGATGGTGAGAGTCCGAGTGTCAAGGCAGAAATAGACATCACAATGGCAGTTCAACAGGAGCATCAGCGCGCGCGGCGCAGCAGCATCACCAAATTGTAAGAAGCAAGAAAGCGGTAGCACGGTAGATGGAGGATCAGCTGCGACTCCGCCTCAGATTCCCCCTCCGCACGCATCTGTACCATGCCCCCGGTACCCACCTCCACGCAACCGTCCGTGACGAGGAATATAAAGGGAAGTGACGCGGCTATCGCTTGTGATCCCAGGGCCTGCTGCTGCGACCCCAAAGAGGAGAGCACTCCCATGGCGGTTTGCAGCGGGTTCCCGATATCCGTCAGGCCGCGGGCTGTAATGGACCCACGGACCCAGGCCTGGGGGAAAATAAGGTCGGGGTGGTGGTGGTGGTGGTGGTGTGTGTTGGAGGGGCAGCCGGTAAACACAGTGAGGATGTGACTTAAAGTACACATGATCAGAAGAGGCGGAGCCAAACCTGCGCTACACAGCGCAAGGGGGGGATACCTTAACATCGCCCTCGCCAGCCTAAAAATGACTGACGAATACCAAGTGCTAACCTATCTTTTTGTAACCCGCCTGTCCGCAATGGCCCTATGCTTTACTTAAGGACCACGGGTGCAATTTGTCTGCTTTTGTGATACTTTTGTAAGGACACAGAACCCACCCAGGGGCAGCCTCAACGGCCCAGAGCATGGCAAAGGGACCCTTGCAACACGCAATCCTTCAAGTCCTACACAACTGGGACCAAGGACCGCCACATCTCCGTCCACGGAGTCACTCCAATTCCAGAGCCCTTCCCCTCCCACCTCACAGGCCGCCACGTTTTCTGACGTCGCTTGCAACAACTGGCCCCCTGGGGTGAACCATAGTTGCTCGTGGTCAAATGCTACCACCGTGAAATGGTCCAAGGGGGTCAGCGAACGCAAGCCGAAGCTCAGGGCCGACCTGCCAGGAAAGGGGGATCGCGGATTGGGAAGATTGAGAATGCGGACGCAGAGGGAAGGATACACGGGCTGCAGGCTGCACCCAGATAGACGAATAGGAGAAAGGCGGCTGACGGGATGGAACTAGGGATGAGAAGATGCGATGTGAAGCGAGATCGCAAGGGACGCCATTATATCGGGCGTATCGAGTTGCATCTATGTAACTCACGGGGGGAGCACAAGAAAGTGGGTACGGTTCAAGCATCTGGGGATGGCGAAAATAGTTCGCATTCTGTGGGCCCCTCGGTTCTGCATGCAAGCGCCTCGAGGACGTGGTAAGCGCTTGTATGGAGCGGAGGAAAGTCATGCGCCACTGAGGGAAGCAGTGGTGTGGATAGTTTTACTGTATGCGCACGTGGAAGAATGCTAATGACGACAGGGGAGCCGTCCGAGATACCATAAGCGAAGCTGGGAACATCGCATGGGTTTCTAAGGTGGCAACCCCTTTGCTTTACGAGCTCCCACGCCCAGCAATGACCTTATTGAACAACTCGTCTGGAACCCTCCCATCTCACCCCACAACCCCTTCCAGCCAGTTTCCAACCACTTTCGCAATCCCATTTCCTGGCACCCACTTTGCGAACTCCATAGGTTCCCCTGACATGCTTCCGGAGCGGTCCAGCATGAAGATAATGGACCGGGGAAAGGGAGTGGTGTATTCGGGCGCGGGGGGCGCCACCGACAACACGAAGGCACCCCGCGGGTCCGGGTCGGACGGATGGGGGTGCCGTGGCGGGTTTACGTTGAGCGCCAGGAACATGTCGGAGCCCCAAACCAGATATCGCACCTCCACGTCAGAGTTGGGCATCTGTGGGGAACGAGCAGGGTGGGGTAAGGAGCGAGATGGGAAGGATGGCCGAGCTGTAGGCACGAATCAAATGGAGGTAAAATGCCAGAAGCCGCGTGCGCAAAACAGTAGCAGGGACACGACGGAGTATGTAGCGAGGGGAATCCGCCGGCCCAACGATGGCAGGTGACGCATGAAGAAGACAGGAGTTCCAGTGGAAGAGGACAACCTGCATCGAACCGAGCTACAAAGCCGAAAGCTGCCCTCAACAACGTAATGGGGAAGTTGCCGCTCCGTCCCGCCCCGCCCCGCCCTGTCCCGTTCCGATCCCTCCCTGCCCGCCACACTTCATCGCCTACATCGGCGGCCTTTTCCACGGATAGGGTGGCTGTTCCCAGGGATTGAACGCCAGCAATGGCACGGTGGCCGGACGGCACGTTGTAAATGACCTTGGTGCTGGAACCTGCATCAGGGCGGACGGGCGGAAGGGGCTGACCTAAGGGAGAGGCGGCATCGGAGACACTCCTGCGCTGGGGAATGGGCTGGTGGCAAGTGGGCCCGCTGTGTCCCAACGCATGGCGACTCGGTTCGGCCGACGTCCTCGGCTGGTTGGCTTTACGCGTCTGCCCCTTTATTTTCCTGCTCCATCAACAAAGCTGGCACTTTGCCGACCACTCAAGCACAACGTCCTAGCCTATGGCATGGACTCCTCCAATCCGGATTCCCATCCCGTCAGCAGACGCGTGTCTGGCTGCCGTAGGGTAAACGGAGCAGATGAGGTATGTGCGGCTGCAGTCAATGGCGCCACTGTGGAGCAGTCCGGACACGCGCGGTGTTATCATGTAATATAAATCACCACTGCTTCTAACATTACTTCCAATTAGTTCAACGAATTAATCTTTTCATCTCTCAACACAGCCGTTTTGCATCCGTCAAGGGACTCATATGATCTGACCCTGGCCTTCGATGCCCCCCCGGCCGCCTACACGCTTGGCGGCCTTAAAAACAACCTATGACAGCGCCATACCCACCCGTGTTAATGGTGATGATGACGTCCAGAAGCTGCGTGTGTCTGTAGCCCTGTGTGGTAAGGAAATAGGAGTGCAGACATGCAACGCAGGTAAGCAGGCAGGCATGAAGTAATGAGGTGTGTGTGTGTGTGCCGGGGGGGGAGGGTTGTCAATCTGGATTTTCGACACCATGTTTTTCCATACGCTGAATGGCACACGCAGACTCCCCCAAAGCATATCTTGATATCCTACACTGCGTATGCAGCCCTAATTGTCCTCTGCCTCCAATGCCCTTCGCTCCTACCTTAATGCCTTCGCAGCTTTTCACTCTCCTCAAAGTAAGGGTCCTAAGCCGTTAACTCCAATCCCATCCCGGGCTCGCGCATACCGTATATTCCTTAAAACCTTCTACAGCTTTACGTCCACCTAATTACTACATTCCACCGGGTGAGGGTGTTCTTTACCGGCGAGGCAGACCCCGCCTTGCACGCGCACGTGCCTCGGGTATCATGCTGTCGGGTATTTCACAAGGCAGTCGTAGCACGTAGTTGCCCTCCTCAAATGCCAACGGCTCGAAGGTGGTAATTACCACACGCAAATATTCAGCGGGCTGGACAGCCCCGGGAAGAGGTAGGCAGAAGAGCTCGGGATCATTCATTTCCTTGGAATCATCATACTGACCCGTGGGGCCTAATCCATTGCGGGTTAGGGGCAAGGAGTAAAATAAAAAGCGGAACAACGGCGTGAATGGTGAAATGGGGGGGGTTATTGGGAGACGATAGATAGTGGATACGGACGGGAAGAGGGGTGCTGGGAGAGGGGACAGGGAAGGGAGTTCTTGAGAAAGACCCTAAGAATTTAACGACGGCTACAGCAAAGTGAAGGCATGTCTTATACAGCCACTGAAACCAAGTTGAGGCGGGTGCTCTGATACGGACGAAAAACGGATAACGCCAAGCCTTGGTTAAGCCTATGTTAGTCAATACACGTTCGGCCCGCGCGCTGCGTTCTGGGCGACAATGCAAGATCTTAGGATGACGCAAACCTGCGTACGGTGCGTAGGATTTGGTACACGATCCCTCCCGTTATCGCTTGGCCTCTCGTACTCTCCATTCCAAGCCCGCGTGAACATCTAACTCGCCGTCCCTATACACCGTCATTACAGCACTCACCATACGCCACGCTAGGCTTGTATCCGCCCTTTTGAACATCATCGGCTGGCACTATGGCAGTGACGTACATCTGAGTGTACCAAACATGTGGCAAATGTTGGCGGAAAATCAGAAAACCGCGTCCAAAGGTTAGGTGGAAGTCGGTAAAGACCATGAGAAGGCCAAGAAGAGGACCATTAATGCACGAGACTGAGGTCCTACAGTAGCCCTCTTTTTTGATGTTTGAACCCTAAAAACGAGTCCAGTCCGGGAGGGCAAACCCTAAGGAGGCCCGACGGCCCCGAAACCCTCCCAACAGTTGTGCGGTCAGTCATCTGAAGGCACGCTCGACGTTGCATACATGCAGAATTAACATGTGCACGTTTGGTGGCCAATCCTGACATGAACCCACCTGCCCCGACAGTCCTACCTGACTGGCCGCGAGATATGCCGCATTACGCACTTTACCCGATAGCTCCGCCGTGAGTCAATGTTAACGTGTACGTAACGTTATTTTTCCTAAAAATCTTTTCCCCCTACGCCAGCGGCTCCTCCACGCCTATGTTCATGGCCTTCCGTGTCCGCCCCGTCGGCTGGTTGCCCACCTGGTCTCGGTTAAGATTCTCCACCACCACCTCCGAAACCACAGTGGACGTGGACTTTGGCACATACAGCTGCAGGGGCGCAGCGCGCCAGGTCTGGAGGCGGGAGGACAAGGATTCCAAGAGCGAGGGCGTCAAGGAACAAGGAAGGGTTACTGCAATGTGGCTGATCACCGCATCACCGCAAAAGCAGTCCTCAGCATGCAAGGATACACCGAATTTTTTATCTTTCCCGAACCACCACCATTCCCTAATCCTTAAAGACGTGACCCCCAAAACGACCGGCCGCCCATCTGTTGCCCGCTTCTGGCAGCCAGCCAATTTGCAACCCTCCCGTGTGGCGCCAATCTTCTCCGACCCTATGGCTGTCCTCTCGCACCAACTCCCAGCGATCCCTGCTATCCCGTGCAGGCCGCGGCCGTACATTTCCCCCAAACGCCGCATGACTGCTCCAGCCTGACCTGCGGGAAGTACGCCTTCAGGGTTGTCTTGACAAATCCCACACTGATCTGGCATTGTGCTTCAACTGCTAGCTGGGTGATCGGCATGGGAACGTAGCCTAGCCCCGGGCCCATGATAGCAACCAGCATGGGACAGCTGATGGTCAGACTGCCCACCTTGGGCCGCCTGCAAAGGCACGCCGTGTAAAAGCCGGGGTACAGGGAAGCGCCCGGGAGTAGCGTTTGGGGGAAGGTACCCGGGTTCTGGAAACCCAATGGGAGCGGGCAAGTTAGGGGGCGAGGCCTATTTCCATGCAAGAGGAAAAGAAACTCGCACTGATGCTATCACCCAGGCGCGGTAGGTTGTTGGGCAGCAGTAATGTGGAGTCCTGATACTAAAGCCTGCGTTGCGAGGCAACCAACTGTGTGCGGTTTATGCTAGGCGGCATAAGTGTGGCTATTTATGAAGACGTGTATCGTATGTGCCACGCAAGCAAGTTGTCCGGCAAGAGTGAAAGCGAAAACAGCCTGAAGGTCTTCGCGAGGCGCCTGATTTACTGTAGGATGGAATTGAAGGTACTCTATGAAGATTTTGTTGCAAGGCGTTGTCACATAAATTTGGCGTCTCGAACGGGTCCACGGCACTAGCAGGTGGGGATATGACTAGGAGCGAATTTCACAACAGACTATGTTGATCAGATTGAACTACTGATCAATGATAGGGCATCGGTCCCTGCAACATTCGACAGGTGTCCTTGACGCTCGACAGGTGCTGGACGTGCAAAACTTCGAACAACACGAACCCTTCAAGGAATAACACACAAATTATCTTCTTCTGAATAAAAAAGATATCAGTGTAACTGATTCACGCGCCGTCACTCACTTTGGTGCGGAAGAAAAGCTGGCCTGGGTTCCGGGAGGCACCATAGGATACCCTGTTGCGGGCTGCCCAGGGCTGGGTAGAGCCTGTCCGGGCAGGCCAAGAGGACCTTGCGAATTTGAACCCGGAAACATTGTTGTTGTCCGCGGCCTATCTCAGACAGTTCCTTGTCGGCGTCTGTATGATAGTTTACATGTATGAAAATATGGTATATATAGCATTATCTGATTGCAACGGTGTTTAAATGCGCATGCTTACAGCATTGGGGTTCGGGGGTGCGCTTAAGTAACCAAACAACATACAAGCTAACATTTCAAAACACAAACCTTTTGCAAAGGCTGCATGTCTTTCCTCTATTTCCGGATCTTTTGAAGGTTTGGGTTTGCTGTTTGTGCGGGTCGTATTCAACCCTATCTAACAGATCCTCTGCTCTACCTGCCCAGTTAGCACTCCGGGCGAGCTTAGCTGAACTATTTTCACTTACTGCCCCGATTTTATTACACAATGCGAATGGCCCCAAAGTCTATGTGACTGTGCACATGTTACTCGTCCACTGACGACCGGCAACAACCGGCAACGCCAATCATCCAAAGTTCCAAATAATCATCAACAGGGAAGACCGTAAGCGCAAACAATTGCGAATAATCGGTAGCTTAGGCCAGCAGGCGCCCATAAAGGTGTAATATATTTTTAGGTCAATAGACACTTGGCCTCGGTAACACAGGTACGGCAAATGTTCTCACCATTTTGGAGCGGCCGCCATCACAACCAAATGCGTTCAAGTCAACCGTCAAATACCTGACGACGGGTTCTGGTTCTCAGCAAATGCATATGAAAGCCTGTCGTAGCTAGGTCGAGCATACGTAATAGCGACGAGTGCTCCGCGAAAAAATGGTGCGCGCATAGCATAAGAGTTGAAATGCAGGTCAACTGGGATGGAGTAAGGTAGCTCCGCGCCTCTATTGGCGCCCCAAATTTTACTAATCCCACCATGGCACACATCCCATGAGATGCAAGAGCTCGGATCCGTCCCGACTCGATCCATGCTCATTGCCATACAACTCACCAATCAGAGCTTGTCACCACACAAATCCCTTGCTCCCATCCCCCCCTTTGACCGAAAATGCGCCCCACCGTGCCAGACCACGTGACCATAACACAGCATGAAAGCAATCACAAATGCAAGCCAGCCAACAGGTGCCTTAAGCCATCGTAGACATGGGTGGTCTCCCCTTCGGTAATCGAGGCAGTTTGAGGATGCCCATCATGCATGATGACGGCACCGAACAGCAGCCAAAGTCGACCCTACCTGGGAAGAAAGAGGACCGACCCCTTTGTCCGAATGACAATTATTATTAGTAGTATGGTTGTTGACACAGCTAACTCCCAATGCCGGTACATGAAAACTCTTGCATTGCTCATATGAACCAGCGGCAGATATAGTAGCTGCACACGGACCTGCCAATCTGGCCCATACCGGCCAAGCCAGCTGCTCGCCTTCCACATCCATGAACTCTCCTTTTTCACACCTAACAACTCGTACTTCTCAACCCAACCCGCCCCTGCGGTCAAGTCTGACAACTGCATGCAGTAAAAACAAAAGCGCTTTGCATGCGGGTGCCGGCATACCTTGCTATGATGGGTACAACCGGCTTTTCACGCACACATCAGCTTCTGGTTGTCGCATTGGCGCATGCAAGGCGCATTGGGTTACAGGACTATCCCTCGGAACGTAACAACGACATGCGACAGCTCAGAACATCGGCGGTAAGCACACAAACAGCCACACATACACTCTTATGGATCATGGCCTATAGCAGCTCGAGGCATGATGGACAACCTGGCTGCACTGGCGGACTAGGAGGAGGCCTCAAGTGGAAAGCAGGAGCCCCACCGCAACCCCAATGCACGCGTCCGTCCTGTCGGCAAACGTAGCCGCTTATCCAGCACGCAGCTGCCAAGAACGCTAAGGCAACAACATCACCCACAGCGACCTCGACGAAGTTTGCTTGGGGCTAAGTACCGGATAACATCAAGGAGCCTGTATGGTCTATTGGGTGAACCTGCGGCACCCATGACTCCGGATCAGAACGACCTACCTTCAAAATTTTCTGGATGCTTATGCACGTGACCCAACCTGTAATGGCTGCAGCTGCGGGCCGCAGCAGAGCCAGCGACGGTCACACATCCATCTCATTCGCCATGCCATATCGGTCGCTCTCATCGTCGTCGGTGTCACTGTTATATTTGTCGTATTTGGACGATGACTCTGTGGCCTGCAGTTTGAACGACGTCGGTCAGGATAATATGCAACAAGATACGCAAGGAGCTGCTGTTAGCTGCATATTACTGTTACAGCATGTTAGCTCATGTATAAACTGACTTGCAAACCTATGTTTCGCCTGCAACCACTCCATCTCACCTCGTCGGCAGCCTGCTTGCTGATGGCGCGGCAACTAAAATACAGGATGCGCTTCATCTTTTTATTGTAGAAGAAATAGTTGAATGACCAGACGCTTGCCTGTTCCCCTATTGGCAGCAAATATGGCATGAAAATTGTCGATTGCTACAGCGGTTTATACTTCCGTACAGATGGAACCTTACAATCAAAGGAACTCGTGGCCATGATGAAGGAACAGGCACAAGTAGACGCCAACACCTAACCAGCGTCGTGCTAATAGGAAAGAACGCAGACGCCGCAACTCCACGTTTTTGCAACAAAACAGCACACAACTGTGATAATACACCCTAACATCCGTCGCTTCTTTCCCTAGGGACCCATGCACCCTCGTGGGTGCGTTTGGGCTACTGCATACGATTTTGCAGCGCCCACAAAACGCATGTTCCCCCCTACCTAAACTTTCTGATTTTCCCTCAGACCATTGTCCTCATTTTACTCGAAAGGTTACAGAACCTCCTTGATGGAACAACACCGCGGCGCGCGACCCCCTCCCGCGTCCTAGTGGCAAAGACGGAACACTATTCCGACGGCTTCACCCACCGAAAGGATCAGTCTCCAGGTCCGACTTGTAGCAGTACACGTCGCATTCGTTCAGGTTGATCGCCTGCGGTGGTTCACAGAGCTGACCTGTGTGGACATGATGACAGTGGGGCCCAGCGCGCCAGCGGGCCTTCCGGACCGTTCACGTTGCAAGGACAGTAGCGACAGCTTGTGCAAGCCGTCGCAGTCCACACAGACACAGGCAAGACAGCACTGCGATCACTAATTCGATCTCGAGCACGCTCCCCTGCGTCTTTTTCCATTCCCCTGGGCCGAACCCCACGGGGTACCGTCCACGCATCGCGGGCCCGCGAAAATTGCATCACGACACGTACATCCGCTCCATGCCGCACGGCCAGTACGGGGGGATAAAGCTGTCATCATGTTCATGTCAGCCTTGCGTTCACATGGACAAGAGTAGGTGCGGAGGCCGGCCCGGTTCCCCCCAGAGGAGCAACGCGTTGGAACTCTGCAATCTTAATCAAGCTGCCAATCCTGACCTGGATATTAATAGCGACCTAAGGGAACTGAGCTGTGCCGTGCGCACTACCACGGCCCCGGGTCGTGCATACCTCATCTATTGAGCTCCAAAGGCATTCAAGGAACGGGTTCTCTCCCAATCCCGGCGTCTGAGCCCAAACCTACAGCAGCCAGGGAGATTAAATCAGGGGTAGAGGTGTATAGGGCAGAGTGCAAAAGACAGGCAGCAGACAGATGCGAATCAGGACACCACCCTGTTGGCCCTGTTGCAAGCACGGCACGCGACAAGGTTTCCCTCGTGGTATGAATCCATTCCCGCCATCCGACGCCTCTGGCAGCTGAAATCACGGTCCCGTTTATCACGATTTCACCTCTACCTAATGGGATTAAGCTACTTGTAAATGCCACACCTACTTTGGACACTTCCAGCAGATGGCTATCAATGGCCTCCTCCGCCTTACTGATTCCGTGCTCCTTTTGGAAATGATGCGCCCTCAGCAAGCTGAAGTCGTAGTCTGGGTAGATATGGTTCAATGTCAAGATGAGGTAAATGAGTGTCTTCCGGCTGCAACAACCAGGAGGGGTAGCCGGGACCAGGTGCAGGGGGTGAAAGCCACCGTCGCGTTAACCCTAACCGATACAACTCTCGCCCCTTTCCCCCAACTAGATGCAGGTCATGCAAAGTGCCTCTATTTTGGGATACTGAAACAGCGAGGCTGCATGGCTTCCATCAGCAGGGTCAAGCTGACCTTGACGACTCGGCGAGGGGACCAACGGGCGACGCGGAGAGCTCCAATGGCGAGCTCCCGGTTTGCACCTCATGGTCAAGACTCTTAGACAGCTTTTTGTCCAAGCCCGCTAGCTTGCCTGCGGATAAAGGTTAAAATCAAGGCGTGCGTCCGAGCACATCGCAAGGGCTGCACGCTGTTCCAACGCTTGAAAATTCCTTACTCACATGAATATGCTTCTAGGTCACCTTGTAAGATGTGGTCACCCACATCAACATTTTTTAGGAAGGCGTTCAGGCTGCGGAAATCGAAAGGATTCGTTCATAAGCTGAGACATGCAATGGCCGTTTCAACAGGAAAATGACAACAATATATACCGTTGAAGAGGAGGCAAATCTAGAAATTTCATCAGGTAGGATCCTCGATAGCCGCACAAATACTATGAAACTCTGTTAAGGAAATCTTTGTTAACGACAATGATGTCACGCCCAGTCTTCTAAGCTATCTGAAAGGAATCACAGGGGCCAGTTGTTGCGCAAGAGCATAGGAGCATGGCAAAAGGACTTTTACGAAGGGACGCGATCAGTTTAAAAGGTAACTGGATAGGCTTATGATGTATGCAGCAAGGAACTAAGGTGGACTTGTTTTGATAAGCACCAACCAGGTATCGGACACATGAATCTGGCGGATTGTACAGTACTTAACGTAGGAATTTTTGGTTTAACAATTATGGGTGGATGAAGAGTAGAGGCGATCTCCGGACGAAAGGGAATCCTTAGCTGCCACGATTGACGGCCCTAATAATAAAAGGGCCAACTGGACGTTAGGGTTTTACAAATGTGCGCGCCAGCTAGGAGTACCGAGCCAGCAAAGTCTAGCCCTTTGCCCGAGAATTTTTGGATATACGCAACACCTCAAATACATGGCGATTATTCATTTTCCCATCTATATGCCTGCGCGTACAGGAGGACAGCTATGAAACATTTTTTCCAGCGGTATAGAGCGCGCCCGGACCGGGTACGGCATCTCCGCGGACCGGGCGCAACCGAATCGCCGGGACCGGCAGCGCCGGATGTGCGTGAGATCTTGCGCTCGCTTCCTCGTTCGCATCGGCACATTCCTATCATTGTCAGCAGGGCTGTCCGCTCCTTCTCGCGTCAATCAAGCGTGAGAAGTCCAGTCACCGCGCACCTAACTTCCCACACCACGACTCCTTAATTCTCTTATCATGTTTCCATATTCCTTGATTATTGTCAATTATATTGTTTCGTTGTCTTGGCAAAGGAGCACAGCTCGTTGTGGAAATTTTGCCGAAACATACTGCTGCGGAGCTGCGCTGCGTTATGTAATCCTCGCTAGTATACGAATGTCGTTCGAAATACAAAGTGAGTTCAAAATGTGGCCCCCCCGTGACCCAGCGAGCAATGTATGTGTTATGAAGCCGTAAAGCCCCCTGCGTGCGTGATGCAGGCAACCGAGCGACACTGTCTGGCAAATATCCGCAGGGGCCCCAGATCCAGAAAACCAATTATGGCGACTTGCCATAGCCCCTCAACCCTGACCCAGCCAACACTGGCAAATCACTGCAGGGCCCCTGGACTCAGCTAACTTTGTGTTGTTATTGCCATATGTAGGCCCCATCTATCTACCCAATCAACTAACGAACATGTGTGGTGAAGTGCCATATATATATATATATATATATATATATATATATATAGCAAATACCCTGGGCTCCCATTCAACTCAGTGAGTGCTCTGTGGTGAATAAAGTGTAGGTGTAGTAGTCGATGTGTGTGCGCAGCCAGCTCTATAACACCACACCAACCATGAACATCCATCGTGGGATTTCTCCTATGCCTATGCCTATCTGCTGGGTTCCAGGACATGTCTATCCATCACCCTCCTGTCCGTGGTGTATCTATCTGGAGCGCGCGTGGGACGAACAAACAGCAGGATGCACGCTCACTGTGTGGTCGTGTACGTCTCGGCCGTGTGTGCGTGTATGTGGGCATGCTATGGGACTGACTGGCAGGTATGAACCAGTGGGATGAGGAGCATGAGGCAGGTCGCTCATCGCGAGTGCAAGCATAGCTGGTTGCGTGGCCGAGTGGTCTAAGGCGCAGGATTAAGGATTTATGTGAACCCTCCTGTCCGAAAGGGCGCAGGTTCGAACCCTGCCGCAGCCATTGAAAGGATGAGACTGAGGTCTTGTTGAAGAGGGTGGCATGGGCAACAAGCGGGGGCATCTAGCAACGCGCACCTGGTGGTATGGTGCTGCTCTGTCACTGCTTTGCTGCCTTGGATGCCCTGATGATAGACAGATAGACAGATAGATAGGTATTGAAGAGGTGCATGTCGCTTGCTTGTGGGGATTCCTGCCTGCTGCCGGCTTCTTATATTACTTTCTGAGTGCTGTAATATGATTGTCCATCCAATGCATGTAGTCGCTGCGGACAAATACACGTAGCGACACCTAGATAGGTGGGCCCTGCTGCCAGCAGCCCAGCCAATCATCATCAGCCACGGGAAGGTCCAGCCATAACGTTAGTAAGGCCCTCATTCTGTGCGTGATGAGCGAGGAGCCTAGCCCTTCTGGCAGCATCGATGTGTGTGCGCAGCCAGCTCTATAACACCACACCAACCATGAACACCGATCATGGGATTTCTCCTATGCCTATGCCTATCTGCTGGGTTCCAGGACATGTCTATCCATCACCCTCCTGTCCGTGGTGTATCTATCTGGAGCGCGCGTGGGACGAACAAACAGCAGGATGCACGCTCACTGTGTGGTCGTGTACGTCTCGGCCGTGTGTGCGTGTATGTGGGCATGCTATGGGACTGACTGGCAGGTATGAACCAGTGGGATGAGGAGCATGAGGCAGGTCGCTCATCGCGAGTGCAAGCATAGCTGGTTGCGTGGCCGAGTGGTCTAAGGCGCAGGATTAAGGATTTATGTGAACCCTCCTGTCCGAAAGGGCGCAGGTTCGAACCCTGCCGCAGCCATTGAAAGGATGAGACTGAGGTCTTGTTGAAGAGGGTGGCATGGGCAACAAGCGGGGGCATCTAGCAACGCGCACCTGGTGGTATGGTGCTGCTCTGTCACTGCTTTGCTGCCTGGGATGCCCTGATGATAGACAGGTAGACAGATAGATAGGTATTGAAGAGGTGCATGTCGCTTGCTTGTGGGGATCCCTGCCTGCTGCCGGCTTCTTATATTACTTTCTGAGTGCTGTAATATGATTGTCCATCCAATGCATGTAGTCGCTGCGGACAAATACACGTAGCGACACCTAGATAGGTGGGCCCTGCTGCCAGCAGCCCAGCCAATCATCATCAGCCACGGGAAGGTCCAGCCATAACGTTAGTAAGGCCCTTATTCTGTGCGTGATGAGCGAGGAGCCTAGCCCTTCTGGCAGCATCGATGTGTGTGCGCAGCCAGCTCTATAACACCACACCAACCATGAACACCGATCATGGGATTTCTCCTATGCCTATGCCTATCTGCTGGGTTCCAGGACATGTCTATCCATCACCCTCCTGTCCGTGGTGTATCTATCTGGAGCGCGCGTGGGACGAACAAACAGCAGGATGCACGCTCACTGTGTGGTCGTGTACGTCTCGGCCGTGTGTGCGTGTATGTGGGCATGCTATGGGACTGACTGGCAGGTATGAACCAGTGGGATGAGGAGCATGAGGCAGGTCGCTCATCGCGAGTGCAAGCATAGCTGGTTGCGTGGCCGAGTGGTCTAAGGCGCAGGATTAAGGATTTATGTGAACCCTCCTGTCCGAAAGGGCGCAGGTTCGAACCCTGCCGCAGCCATTGAAAGGATGAGACTGAGGTCTTGTTGAAGAGGGTGGCATGGGCAACAAGCGGGGGCATCTAGCAACGCGCACCTGGTGGTATGGTGCTGCTCTGTCACTGCTTTGCTGCCTGGGATGCCCTGATGATAGACAGGTAGACAGATAGATAGGTATTGAAGAGGTGCATGTCGCTTGCTTGTGGGGATCCCTGCCTGCTGCCGGCTTCTTATATTACTTTCTGAGTGCTGTAATATGATTGTCCATCCAATGCATGTAGTCGCTGCGGACAAATACACGTAGCGACACCTAGATAGGTGGGCCCTGCTGCCAGCAGCCCAGCCAATCATCATCAGCCACGGGAAGGTCCAGCCATAACGTTAGTAAGGCCCTTATTCTGTGCGTGATGAGCGAGGAGCCTAGCCCTTCTGGCAGCATCGATGTGTGTGCGCAGCCAGCTCTATAACACCACACCAACCATGAACACCGATCATGGGATTTCTCCTATGCCTATGCCTATCTGCTGGGTTCCAGGACATGTCTATCCATCACCCTCCTGTCCGTGGTGTATCTATCTGGAGCGCGCGTGGGACGAACAAACAGCAGGATGCACGCTCACTGTGTGGTCGTGTACGTCTCGGCCGTGTGTGCGTGTATGTGGGCATGCTATGGGACTGACTGGCAGGTATGAACTAGTGGGATGAGGAGCATGAGGCAGGTCGCTCATCGCGAGTGCAAGCATAGCTGGTTGCGTGGCCGAGTGGTCTAAGGCGCAGGATTAAGGATTTATGTGAACCCTCCTGTCCGAAAGGGCGCAGGTTCGAACCCTGCCGCAGCCATTGAAAGGATGAGACTGAGGTCTTGTTGAAGAGGGTGGCATGGGCAACAAGCGGGGGCATCTAGCAACGCGCACCTGGTGGTATGGTGCTGCTCTGTCACTGCTTTGCTGCCTTGGATGCCCTGATGATAGACAGATAGACAGATAGATAGGTATTGAAGAGGTGCATGTCGCTTGCTTGTGGGGATTCCTGCCTGCTGCCGGCTTCTTATATTACTTTCTGAGTGCTGTAATATGATTGTCCATCCAATGCATGTAGTCGCTGCGGACAAATACACGTAGCGACACCTAGATAGGTGGGCCCTGCTGCCAGCAGCCCAGCCAATCATCATCAGCCACGGGAAGGTCCAGCCATAACGTTAGTAAGGCCCTCATTCTGTGCGTGATGAGCGAGGAGCCTAGCCCTTCTGGCAGCATCGATGTGTGTGCGCAGCCAGCTCTATAACACCACACCAACCATGAACACCGATCATGGGATTTCTCCTATGCCTATGCCTATCTGCTGGGTTCCAGGACATGTCTATCCATCACCCTCCTGTCCGTGGTGTATCTATCTGGAGCGCGCGTGGGACGAACAAACAGCAGGATGCACGCTCACTGTGTGGTCGTGTACGTCTCGGCCGTGTGTGCGTGTATGTGGGCATGCTATGGGACTGACTGGCAGGTATGAACCAGTGGGATGAGGAGCATGAGGCAGGTCGCTCATCGCGAGTGCAAGCATAGCTGGTTGCGTGGCCGAGTGGTCTAAGGCGCAGGATTAAGGATTTATGTGAACCCTCCTGTCCGAAAGGGCGCAGGTTCGAACCCTGCCGCAGCCATTGAAAGGATGAGACTGAGGTCTTGTTGAAGAGGGTGGCATGGGCAACAAGCGGGGGCATCTAGCAACGCGCACCTGGTGGTATGGTGCTGCTCTGTCACTGCTTTGCTGCCTGGGATGCCCTGATGATAGACAGGTAGACAGATAGATAGGTATTGAAGAGGTGCATGTCGCTTGCTTGTGGGGATCCCTGCCTGCTGCCGGCTTCTTATATTACTTTCTGAGTGCTGTAATATGATTGTCCATCCAATGCATGTAGTCGCTGCGGACAAATACACGTAGCGACACCTAGATAGGTGGGCCCTGCTGCCAGCAGCCCAGCCAATCATCATCAGCCACGGGAAGGTCCAGCCATAACGTTAGTAAGGCCCTTATTCTGTGCGTGATGAGCGAGGAGCCTAGCCCTTCTGGCAGCATCGATGTGTGTGCGCAGCCAGCTCTATAACACCACACCAACCATGAACACCGATCATGGGATTTCTCCTATGCCTATGCCTATCTGCTGGGTTCCAGGACATGTCTATCCATCACCCTCCTGTCCGTGGTGTATCTATCTGGAGCGCGCGTGGGACGAACAAACAGCAGGATGCACGCTCACTGTGTGGTCGTGTACGTCTCGGCCGTGTGTGCGTGTATGTGGGCATGCTATGGGACTGACTGGCAGGTATGAACCAGTGGGATGAGGAGCATGAGGCAGGTCGCTCATCGCGAGTGCAAGCATAGCTGGTTGCGTGGCCGAGTGGTCTAAGGCGCAGGATTAAGGATTTATGTGAACCCTCCTGTCCGAAAGGGCGCAGGTTCGAACCCTGCCGCAGCCATTGAAAGGATGAGACTGAGGTCTTGTTGAAGAGGGTGGCATGGGCAACAAGCGGGGGCATCTAGCAACGCGCACCTGGTGGTATGGTGCTGCTCTGTCACTGCTTTGCTGCCTTGGATGCCCTGATGATAGACAGATAGACAGATAGATAGGTATTGAAGAGGTGCATGTCGCTTGCTTGTGGGGATTCCTGCCTGCTGCCGGCTTCTTATATTACTTTCTGAGTGCTGTAATATGATTGTCCATCCAATGCATGTAGTCGCTGCGGACAAATACACGTAGCGACACCTAGATAGGTGGGCCCTGCTGCCAGCAGCCCAGCCAATCATCATCAGCCACGGGAAGGTCCAGCCATAACGTTAGTAAGGCCCTCATTCTGTGCGTGATGAGCGAGGAGCCTAGCCCTTCTGGCAGCATCGATGTGTGTGCGCAGCCAGCTCTATAACACCACACCAACCATGAACACCGATCATGGGATTTCTCCTATGCCTATGCCTATCTGCTGGGTTCCAGGACATGTCTATCCATCACCCTCCTGTCCGTGGTGTATCTATCTGGAGCGCGCGTGGGACGAACAAACAGCAGGATGCACGCTCACTGTGTGGTCGTGTACGTCTCGGCCGTGTGTGCGTGTATGTGGGCATGCTATGGGACTGACTGGCAGGTATGAACCAGTGGGATGTGGACCATGAGGCAGGTCGCTCATCGCGAGTGCAAGCATAGCTGGTTGCGTGGCCGAGTGGTCTAAGGCGCAGGATTAAGGATTTATGTGAACCCTCCTGTCCGAAAGGGCGCAGGTTCGAACCCTGCCGCAGCCATTGAAAGGATGAGACTGAGGTCTTGTTGAAGAGGGTGGCATGGGCAACAAGCGGGGGCATCTAGCAACGCGCACCTGGTGGTATGGTGCTGCTCTGTCACTGCTTTGCTGCCTGGGATGCCCTGATGATAGACAGGTAGACAGATAGATAGGTATTGAAGAGGTGCATGTCGCTTGCTTGTGGGGATCCCTGCCTGCTGCCGGCTTCTTATATTACTTTCTGAGTGCTGTAATATGATTGTCCATCCAATGCATGTAGTCGCTGCGGACAAATACACGTAGCGACACCTAGATAGGTGGGCCCTGCTGCCAGCAGCCCAGCCAATCATCATCAGCCACGGGAAGGTCCAGCCATAACGTTAGTAAGGCCCTTATTCTGTGCGTGATGAGCGAGGAGCCTAGCCCTTCTGGCAGCATCGATGTGTGTGCGCAGCCAGCTCTATAACACCACACCAACCATGAACACCGATCATGGGATTTCTCCTATGCCTATGCCTATCTGCTGGGTTCCAGGACATGTCTATCCATCACCCTCCTGTCCGTGGTGTATCTATCTGGAGCGCGCGTGGGACGAACAAACAGCAGGATGCACGCTCACTGTGTGGTCGTGTACGTCTCGGCCGTGTGTGCGTGTATGTGGGCATGCTATGGGACTGACTGGCAGGTATGAACCAGTGGGATGAGGAGCATGAGGCAGGTCGCTCATCGCAAGTGCAAGCATAGCTGGTTGCGTGGCCGAGTGGTCTAAGGCGCAGGATTAAGGATTTATGTGAACCCTCCTGTCCGAAAGGGCGCAGGTTCGAACCCTGCCGCAGCCATTGAAAGGATGAGACTGAGGTCTTGTTGAAGAGGGTGGCATGGGCAACAAGCGGGGGCATCTAGCAACGCGCACCTGGTGGTATGGTGCTGCTCTGTCACTGCTTTGCTGCCTTGGATGCCCTGATGATAGACAGGTAGACAGATAGATAGGTATTGAAGAGGTGCATGTCGCTTGCTTGTGGGGATCCCTGCCTGCTGCCGGCTTCTTATATTACTTTCTGAGTGCTGTAATATGATTGTCCATCCAATGCATGTAGTCGCTGCGGACAAATACACGTAGCGACACCTAGATAGGTGGGCCCTGCTGCCAGCAGCCCAGCCAATCATCATCAGCCACGGGAAGGTCCAGCCATAACGTTAGTAAGGCCCTTATTCTGTGCGTGATGAGCGAGGAGCCTAGCCCTTCTGGCAGCATCGATGTGTGTGCGCAGCCAGCTCTATAACACCACACCAACCATGAACACCGATCATGGGATTTCTCCTATGCCTATGCCTATCTGCTGGGTTCCAGGACATGTCTATCCATCACCCTCCTGTCCGTGGTGTATCTATCTGGAGCGCGCGTGGGACGAACAAACAGCAGGATGCACGCTCACTGTGTGGTCGTGTACGTCTCGGCCGTGTGTGCGTGTATGTGGGCATGCTATGGGACTGACTGGCAGGTATGAACCAGTGGGATGAGGAGCATGAGGCAGGTCGCTCATCGCGAGTGCAAGCATAGCTGGTTGCGTGGCCGAGTGGTCTAAGGCGCAGGATTAAGGATTTATGTGAACCCTCCTGTCCGAAAGGGCGCAGGTTCGAACCCTGCCGCAGCCATTGAAAGGATGAGACTGAGGTCTTGTTGAAGAGGGTGGCATGGGCAACAAGCGGGGGCATCTAGCAACGCGCACCTGGTGGTATGGTGCTGCTCTGTCACTGCTTTGCTGCCTTGGATGCCCTGATGATAGACAGGTAGACAGATAGATAGGTATTGAAGAGGTGCATGTCGCTTGCTTGTGGGGATCCCTGCCTGCTGCCGGCTTCTTATATTACTTTCTGAGTGCTGTAATATGATTGTCCATCCAATGCATGTAGTCGCTGCGGACAAATACACGTAGCGACACCTAGATAGGTGGGCCCTGCTGCCAGCAGCCCAGCCAATCATCATCAGCCACGGGAAGGTCCAGCCATAACGTTAGTAAGGCCCTTATTCTGTGCGTGATGAGCGAGGAGCCTAGCCCTTCTGGCAGCATCGATGTGTGTGCGCAGCCAGCTCTATAACACCACACCAACCATGAACACCGATCATGGGATTTCTCCTATGCCTATGCCTATCTGCTGGGTTCCAGGACATGTCTATCCATCACCCTCCTGTCCGTGGTGTATCTATCTGGAGCGCGCGTGGGACGAACAAACAGCAGGATGCACGCTCACTGTGTGGTCGTGTACGTCTCGGCCGTGTGTGCGTGTATGTGGGCATGCTATGGGACTGACTGGCAGGTATGAACCAGTGGGATGAGGAGCATGAGGCAGGTCGCTCATCGCGAGTGCAAGCATAGCTGGTTGCGTGGCCGAGTGGTCTAAGGCGCAGGATTAAGGATTTATGTGAACCCTCCTGTCCGAAAGGGCGCAGGTTCGAACCCTGCCGCAGCCATTGAAAGGATGAGACTGAGGTCTTGTTGAAGAGGGTGGCATGGGCAACAAGCGGGGGCATCTAGCAACGCGCACCTGGTGGTATGGTGCTGCTCTGTCACTGCTTTGCTGCCTGGGATGCCCTGATGATAGACAGGTAGACAGATAGATAGGTATTGAAGAGGTGCATGTCGCTTGCTTGTGGGGATCCCTGCCTGCTGCCGGCTTCTTATATTACTTTCTGAGTGCTGTAATATGATTGTCCATCCAATGCATGTAGTCGCTGCGGACAAATACACGTAGCGACACCTAGATAGGTGGGCCCTGCTGCCAGCAGCCCAGCCAATCATCATCAGCCACGGGAAGGTCCAGCCATAACGTTAGTAAGGCCCTTATTCTGTGCGTGATGAGCGAGGAGCCTAGCCCTTCTGGCAGCATCGATGTGTGTGCGCAGCCAGCTCTATAACACCACACCAACCATGAACACCGATCATGGGATTTCTCCTATGCCTATGCCTATCTGCTGGGTTCCAGGACATGTCTATCCATCACCCTCCTGTCCGTGGTGTATCTATCTGGAGCGCGCGTGGGACGAACAAACAGCAGGATGCACGCTCACTGTGTGGTCGTGTACGTCTCGGCCGTGTGTGCGTGTATGTGGGCATGCTATGGGACTGACTGGCAGGTATGAACCAGTGGGATGAGGAGCATGAGGCAGGTCGCTCATCGCGAGTGCAAGCATAGCTGGTTGCGTGGCCGAGTGGTCTAAGGCGCAGGATTAAGGATTTATGTGAACCCTCCTGTCCGAAAGGGCGCAGGTTCGAACCCTGCCGCAGCCATTGAAAGGATGAGACTGAGGTCTTGTTGAAGAGGGTGGCATGGGCAACAAGCGGGGGCATCTAGCAACGCGCACCTGGTGGTATGGTGCTGCTCTGTCACTGCTTTGCTGCCTGGGATGCCCTGATGATAGACAGGTAGACAGATAGATAGGTATTGAAGAGGTGCATGTCGCTTGCTTGTGGGGATCCCTGCCTGCTGCCGGCTTCTTATATTACTTTCTGAGTGCTGTAATATGATTGTCCATCCAATGCATGTAGTCGCTGCGGACAAATACACGTAGCGACACCTAGATAGGTGGGCCCTGCTGCCAGCAGCCCAGCCAATCATCATCAGCCACGGGAAGGTCCAGCCATAACGTTAGTAAGGCCCTTATTCTGTGCGTGATGAGCGAGGAGCCTAGCCCTTCTGGCAGCATCGATGTGTGTGCGCAGCCAGCTCTATAACACCACACCAACCATGAACACCGATCATGGGATTTCTCCTATGCCTATGCCTATCTGCTGGGTTCCAGGACATGTCTATCCATCACCCTCCTGTCCGTGGTGTATCTATCTGGAGCGCGCGTGGGACGAACAAACAACAGGATGCACGCTCACTGTGTGGTCGTGTACGTCTCGGCCGTGTGTGCGTGTATGTGGGCATGCTATGGGACTGACTGGCAGGTATGAACCAGTGGGATGAGGAGCATGAGGCAGGTCGCTCATCGCGAGTGCAAGCATAGCTGGTTGCGTGGCCGAGTGGTCTAAGGCGCAGGATTAAGGATTTATGTGAACCCTCCTGTCCGAAAGGGCGCAGGTTCGAACCCTGCCGCAGCCATTGAAAGGATGAGACTGAGGTCTTGTTGAAGAGGGTGGCATGGGCAACAAGCGGGGGCATCTAGCAACGCGCACCTGGTGGTATGGTGCTGCTCTGTCACTGCTTTGCTGCCTGGGATGCCCTGATGATAGACAGGTAGACAGATAGATAGGTATTGAAGAGGTGCATGTCGCTTGCTTGTGGGGATCCCTGCCTGCTGCCGGCTTCTTATATTACTTTCTGAGTGCTGTAATATGATTGTCCATCCAATGCATGTAGTCGCTGCGGACAAATACACGTAGCGACACCTAGATAGGTGGGCCCTGCTGCCAGCAGCCCAGCCAATCATCATCAGCCACGGGAAGGTCCAGCCATAACGTTAGTAAGGCCCTTATTCTGTGCGTGATGAGCGAGGAGCCTAGCCCTTCTGGCAGCATCGATGTGTGTGCGCAGCCAGCTCTATAACACCACACCAACCATGAACACCGATCATGGGATTTCTCCTATGCCTATGCCTATCTGCTGGGTTCCAGGACATGTCTATCCATCACCCTCCTGTCCGTGGTGTATCTATCTGGAGCGCGCGTGGGACGAACAAACAACAGGATGCACGCTCACTGTGTGGTCGTGTACGTCTCGGCCGTGTGTGCGTGTATGTGGGCATGCTATGGGACTGACTGGCAGGTATGAACCAGTGGGATGAGGAGCATGAGGCAGGTCGCTCATCGCGAGTGCAAGCATAGCTGGTTGCGTGGCCGAGTGGTCTAAGGCGCAGGATTAAGGATTTATGTGAACCCTCCTGTCCGAAAGGGCGCAGGTTCGAACCCTGCCGCAGCCATTGAAAGGATGAGACTGAGGTCTTGTTGAAGAGGGTGGCATGGGCAACAAGCGGGGGCATCTAGCAACGCGCACCTGGTGGTATGGTGCTGCTCTGTCACTGCTTTGCTGCCTGGGATGCCCTGATGATAGACAGGTAGACAGATAGATAGGTATTGAAGAGGTGCATGTCGCTTGCTTGTGGGGATCCCTGCCTGCTGCCGGCTTCTTATATTACTTTCTGAGTGCTGTAATATGATTGTCCATCCAATGCATGTAGTCGCTGCGGACAAATACACGTAGCGACACCTAGATAGGTGGGCCCTGCTGCCAGCAGCCCAGCCAATCATCATCAGCCACGGGAAGGTCCAGCCATAACGTTAGTAAGGCCCTTATTCTGTGCGTGATGAGCGAGGAGCCTAGCCCTTCTGGCAGCATCGATGTGTGTGCGCAGCCAGCTCTATAACACCACACCAACCATGAACACCGATCATGGGATTTCTCCTATGCCTATGCCTATCTGCTGGGTTCCAGGACATGTCTATCCATCACCCTCCTGTCCGTGGTGTATCTATCTGGAGCGCGCGTGGGACGAACAAACAGCAGGATGCACGCTCACTGTGTGGTCGTGTACGTCTCGGCCGTGTGTGCGTGTATGTGGGCATGCTATGGGACTGACTGGCAGGTATGAACCAGTGGGATGAGGAGCATGAGGCAGGTCGCTCATCGCGAGTGCAAGATTAGCTGGTTGCGTGGCCGAGTGGTCTAAGGCGCAGGATTAAGGATTTATGTGAACCCTCCTGTCCGAAAGGGCGCAGGTTCGAACCCTGCCGCAGCCATTGAAAGGATGAGACTGAGGTCTTGTTGAAGAGGGTGGCATGGGCAACAAGCGGGGGCATCTAGCAACGCGCACCTGGTGGTATGGTGCTGCTCTGTCACTGCTTTGCTGCCTGGGATGCCCTGATGATAGACAGGTAGACAGATAGATAGGTATTGAAGAGGTGCATGTCGCTTGCTTGTGGGGATCCCTGCCTGCTGCCGGCTTCTTATATTACTTTCTGAGTGCTGTAATATGATTGTCCATCCAATGCATGTAGTCGCTGCGGACAAATACACGTAGCGACACCTAGATAGGTGGGCCCTGCTGCCAGCAGCCCAGCCAATCATCATCAGCCACGGGAAGGTCCAGCCATAACGTTAGTAAGGCCCTTATTCTGTGCGTGATGAGCGAGGAGCCTAGCCCTTCTGGCAGCATCGATGTGTGTGCGCAGCCAGCTCTATAACACCACACCAACCATGAACACCGATCATGGGATTTCTCCTATGCCTATGCCTATCTGCTGGGTTCCAGGACATGTCTATCCATCACCCTCCTGTCCGTGGTGTATCTATCTGGAGCGCGCGTGGGACGAACAAACAGCAGGATGCACGCTCACTGTGTGGTCGTGTACGTCTCGGCCGTGTGTGCGTGTATGTGGGCATGCTATGGGACTGACTGGCAGGTATGAACCAGTGGGATGAGGAGCATGAGGCAGGTCGCTCATCGCGAGTGCAAGCATAGCTGGTTGCGTGGCCGAGTGGTCTAAGGCGCAGGATTAAGGATTTATGTGAACCCTCCTGTCCGAAAGGGCGCAGGTTCGAACCCTGCCGCAGCCATTGAAAGGATGAGACTGAGGTCTTGTTGAAGAGGGTGGCATGGGCAACAAGCGGGGGCATCTAGCAACGCGCACCTGGTGGTATGGTGCTGCTCTGTCACTGCTTTGCTGCCTGGGATGCCCTGATGATAGACAGGTAGACAGATAGATAGGTATTGAAGAGGTGCATGTCGCTTGCTTGTGGGGATCCCTGCCTGCTGCCGGCTTCTTATATTACTTTCTGAGTGCTGTAATATGATTGTCCATCCAATGCATGTAGTCGCTGCGGACAAATACACGTAGCGACACCTAGATAGGTGGGCCCTGCTGCCAGCAGCCCAGCCAATCATCATCAGCCACGGGAAGGTCCAGCCATAACGTTAGTAAGGCCCTTATTCTGTGCGTGATGAGCGAGGAGCCTAGCCCTTCTGGCAGCATCGATGTGTGTGCGCAGCCAGCTCTATAACACCACACCAACCATGAACACCGATCATGGGATTTCTCCTATGCCTATGCCTATCTGCTGGGTTCCAGGACATGTCTATCCATCACCCTCCTGTCCGTGGTGTATCTATCTGGAGCGCGCGTGGGACGAACAAACAGCAGGATGCACGCTCACTGTGTGGTCGTGTACGTCTCGGCCGTGTGTGCGTGTATGTGGGCATGCTATGGGACTGACTGGCAGGTATGAACCAGTGGGATGAGGAGCATGAGGCAGGTCGCTCATCGCGAGTGCAAGCATAGCTGGTTGCGTGGCCGAGTGGTCTAAGGCGCAGGATTAAGGATTTATGTGAACCCTCCTGTCCGAAAGGGCGCAGGTTCGAACCCTGCCGCAGCCATTGAAAGGATGAGACTGAGGTCTTGTTGAAGAGGGTGGCATGGGCAACAAGCGGGGGCATCTAGCAACGCGCACCTGGTGGTATGGTGCTGCTCTGTCACTGCTTTGCTGCCTGGGATGCCCTGATGATAGACAGGTAGACAGATAGATAGGTATTGAAGAGGTGCATGTCGCTTGCTTGTGGGGATCCCTGCCTGCTGCCGGCTTCTTATATTACTTTCTGAGTGCTGTAATATGATTGTCCATCCAATGCATGTAGTCGCTGCGGACAAATACACGTAGCGACACCTAGATAGGTGGGCCCTGCTGCCAGCAGCCCAGCCAATCATCATCAGCCACGGGAAGGTCCAGCCATAACGTTAGTAAGGCCCTTATTCTGTGCGTGATGAGCGAGGAGCCTAGCCCTTCTGGCAGCATCGATGTGTGTGCGCAGCCAGCTCTATAACACCACACCAACCATGAACACCGATCATGGGATTTCTCCTATGCCTATGCCTATCTGCTGGGTTCCAGGACATGTCTATCCATCACCCTCCTGTCCGTGGTGTATCTATCTGGAGCGCGCGTGGGACGAACAAACAGCAGGATGCACGCTCACTGTGTGGTCGTGTACGTCTCGGCCGTGTGTGCGTGTATGTGGGCATGCTATGGGACTGACTGGCAGGTATGAACCAGTGGGATGAGGAGCATGAGGCAGGTCGCTCATCGCGAGTGCAAGCATAGCTGGTTGCGTGGCCGAGTGGTCTAAGGCGCAGGATTAAGGATTTATGTGAACCCTCCTGTCCGAAAGGGCGCAGGTTCGAACCCTGCCGCAGCCATTGAAAGGATGAGACTGAGGTCTTGTTGAAGAGGGTGGCATGGGCAACAAGCGGGGGCATCTAGCAACGCGCACCTGGTGGTATGGTGCTGCTCTGTCACTGCTTTGCTGCCTGGGATGCCCTGATAGACAGGTAGACAGATAGATAGGTATTGAAGAGGTGCATGTCGCTTGCTTGTGGGGATCCCTGCCTGCTGCCGGCTTCTTATATTACTTTCTGAGTGCTGTAATATGATTGTCCATCCAATGCATGTAGTCGCTGCGGACAAATACACGTAGCGACACCTAGATAGGTGGGCCCTGCTGCCAGCAGCCCAGCCAATCATCATCAGCCACGGGAAGGTCCAGCCATAACGTTAGTAAGGCCCTTATTCTGTGCGTGATGAGCGAGGAGCCTAGCCCTTCTGGCAGCATCGATGTGTGTGCGCAGCCAGCTCTATAACACCACACCAACCATGAACACCGATCATGGGATTTCTCCTATGCCTATGCCTATCTGCTGGGTTCCAGGACATGTCTATCCATCACCCTCCTGTCCGTGGTGTATCTATCTGGAGCGCGCGTGGGACGAACAAACAGCAGGATGCACGCTCACTGTGTGGTCGTGTACGTCTCGGCCGTGTGTGCGTGTATGTGGGCATGCTATGGGACTGACTGGCAGGTATGAACCAGTGGGATGAGGAGCATGAGGCAGGTCGCTCATCGCGAGTGCAAGCATAGCTGGTTGCGTGGCCGAGTGGTCTAAGGCGCAGGATTAAGGATTTATGTGAACCCTCCTGTCCGAAAGGGCGCAGGTTCGAACCCTGCCGCAGCCATTGAAACGATGAGACTGAGGTCTTGTTGAAGAGGGTGGCATGGGCAACAAGCGGGGGCATCTAGCAACGCGCACCTGGTGGTATGGTGCTGCTCTGTCACTGCTTTGCTGCCTGGGATGCCCTGATGATAGACAGGTAGACAGATAGATAGGTATTGAAGAGGTGCATGTCGCTTGCTTGTGGGGATCCCTGCCTGCTGCCGGCTTCTTATATTACTTTCTGAGTGCTGTAATATGATTGTCCATCCAATGCATGTAGTCGCTGCGGACAAATACACGTAGCGACACCTAGATAGGTGGGCCCTGCTGCCAGCAGCCCAGCCAATCATCATCAGCCACGGGAAGGTCCAGCCATAACGTTAGTAAGGCCCTTATTCTGTGCGTGATGAGCGAGGAGCCTAGCCCTTCTGGCAGCATCGATGTGTGTGCGCAGCCAGCTCTATAACACCACACCAACCATGAACACCGATCATGGGATTTCTCCTATGCCTATGCCTATCTGCTGGGTTCCAGGACATGTCTATCCATCACCCTCCTGTCCGTGGTGTATCTATCTGGAGCGCGCGTGGGACGAACAAACAACAGGATGCACGCTCACTGTGTGGTCGTGTACGTCTCGGCCGTGTGTGCGTGTATGTGGGCATGCTATGGGACTGACTGGCAGGTATGAACCAGTGGGATGAGGAGCATGAGGCAGGTCGCTCATCGCGAGTGCAAGCATAGCTGGTTGCGTGGCCGAGTGGTCTAAGGCGCAGGATTAAGGATTTATGTGAACCCTCCTGTCCGAAAGGGCGCAGGTTCGAACCCTGCCGCAGCCATTGAAAGGATGAGACTGAGGTCTTGTTGAAGAGGGTGGCATGGGCAACAAGCGGGGGCATCTAGCAACGCGCACCTGGTGGTATGGTGCTGCTCTGTCACTGCTTTGCTGCCTTGGATGCCCTGATGATAGACAGGTAGACAGATAGATAGGTATTGAAGAGGTGCATGTCGCTTGCTTGTGGGGATCCCTGCCTGCTGCCGGCTTCTTATATTACTTTCTGAGTGCTGTAATATGATTGTCCATCCAATGCATGTAGTCGCTGCGGACAAATACACGTAGCGACACCTAGATAGGTGGGCCCTGCTGCCAGCAGCCCAGCCAATCATCATCAGCCACGGGAAGGTCCAGCCATAACGTTAGTAAGGCCCTTATTCTGTGCGTGATGAGCGAGGAGCCTAGCCCTTCTGGCAGCATCGATGTGTGTGCGCAGCCAGCTCTATAACACCACACCAACCATGAACACCGATCATGGGATTTCTCCTATGCCTATGCCTATCTGCTGGGTTCCAGGACATGTCTATCCATCACCCTCCTGTCCGTGGTGTATCTATCTGGAGCGCGCGTGGGACGAACAAACAGCAGGATGCACGCTCACTGTGTGGTCGTGTACGTCTCGGCCGTGTGTGCGTGTATGTGGGCATGCTATGGGACTGACTGGCAGGTATGAACCAGTGGGATGAGGAGCATGAGGCAGGTCGCTCATCGCGAGTGCAAGCATAGCTGGTTGCGTGGCCGAGTGGTCTAAGGCGCAGGATTAAGGATTTATGTGAACCCTCCTGTCCGAAAGGGCGCAGGTTCGAACCCTGCCGCAGCCATTGAAACGATGAGACTGAGGTCTTGTTGAAGAGGGTGGCATGGGCAACAAGCGGGGGCATCTAGCAACGCGCACCTGGTGGTATGGTGCTGCTCTGTCACTGCTTTGCTGCCTGGGATGCCCTGATGATAGACAGATAGACAGATAGATAGGTATTGAAGAGGTGCATGTCGCTTGCTTGTGGGGATCCCTGCCTGCTGCCGGCTTCTTATATTACTTTCTGAGTGCTGTAATATGATTGTCCATCCAATGCATGTAGTCGCTGCGGACAAATACACGTAGCGACACCTAGATAGGTGGGCCCTGCTGCCAGCAGCCCAGCCAATCATCATCAGCCACGGGAAGGTCCAGCCATAACGTTAGTAAGGCCCTTATTCTGTGCGTGATGAGCGAGGAGCCTAGCCCTTCTGGCAGCATCGATGTGTGTGCGCAGCCAGCTCTATAACACCACACCAACCATGAACACCGATCATGGGATTTCTCCTATGCCTATGCCTATCTGCTGGGTTCCAGGACATGTCTATCCATCACCCTCCTGTCCGTGGTGTATCTATCTGGAGCGCGCGTGGGACGAACAAACAGCAGGATGCACGCTCACTGTGTGGTCGTGTACGTCTCGGCCGTGTGTGCGTGTATGTGGGCATGCTATGGGACTGACTGGCAGGTATGAACCAGTGGGATGAGGAGCATGAGGCAGGTCGCTCATCGCGAGTGCAAGCATAGCTGGTTGCGTGGCCGAGTGGTCTAAGGCGCAGGATTAAGGATTTATGTGAACCCTCCTGTCCGAAAGGGCGCAGGTTCGAACCCTGCCGCAGCCATTGAAAGGATGAGACTGAGGTCTTGTTGAAGAGGGTGGCATGGGCAACAAGCGGGGGCATCTAGCAACGCGCACCTGGTGGTATGGTGCTGCTCTGTCACTGCTTTGCTGCCTGGGATGCTCTGATAGACAGATAGATAGATAGATACGTATTGAAGAGGTACATGTCGCATGCTTGTGGGGAGCCAGGGAGCTCACTTGCTGGACAGTTTGATATTGCCAGCATGTCCTGCATGCATGATCGATAGTCATGGCCACCACGTATGTACAGTCCCTGCCTGCTGCCGGCTTATTAGTGCTGTGGTCATCCGTCTCTGATCACAATACCTATGCGTGGCTTGCTGGATCACCCTCATCTACCCATCCTTCTCAATCTAGACAAATACCCTCATCTACCCATGCTTCATCATGTATGCCCATCACCAACGTCATTCCAACGATCTATCTCCATTATTCACCATCCTACTCCGTGTACATCATCCTCGCTTACTTTTTGTGCTTCGCCTACCCATTGACTTGCATACATGCATAGGGTCTAGGCTGCCTGCATATTAGCCCTGCTAACCCCACTCGCTTCTTGGTTCCTCACTTGACGTATCGGAATGCTCCTGACAAAAGAGGAAAACACGCATGCATGGGGCCGTCCGGGCCCGTGGGTACGGGTGGTCCATGGTCGTGCTAATTTTGCAGGTGCACAAGGAGGGCCATGGTCGTGGAGACACCGAAAAACCCTCATTTGCCCGGGACAATTAAGTTGAGAATCTTCGCCGGCACATAAATAATCTTCTTGATCTCTTTGTCCGCAGTATACTTAGCCACGTTGGCGTTGGTCAGAGCCGCTGCCAACACGTCATCCTGCGAAGCAGCAGCCGGCACTTGGACGGTCCCGCGGGTCTTCCCATTTACCTGCGTGGACCGTCCCCAAGGGAACGTGGCAGAGCATGCGATGGGAGGACCGCAGTGAGATCCTAGGCAGGCTCAGATGCGAAAGGAAGCGTTATAGCAGTAGGGTAGGGAAGACGCCATCACTCATTCGCCCGCACACCTGCACTGGCAAGTTGACTGTGTCCACCACCAGCAGGGCCTCGTCCGGCCGCGGCCACGGCTCGTAGGCAATGGAGGACGTGTGGCCGCTGCGAGCCCACAGCTCTTCCGCCAGATGAGGGGCGTAGGGGGATAGCAACAGAACGAAGGGCTACAGGGAAAGGACGCGCGGATGGCGGAATACAAAACAGTGAATACGAAAGGATATGAGGAAAAACAACCTTTATGGTATTGAATGAAAGAGTGCCTTGAGGTGGACCGTGCGATCGGAAAGCGATCGGAAAGCGATCGGAAACAGCGGAAGGAAGAGAGTAGGGCTGCGTAGCGCTTATATGTATGAGATCGCATGTGAGCAGCCTGTAGACTAAGCGTAGAAAATAAGAGGCTGCTAGTAGCAAATAAACTTCAAAAATCTTTTAGTACCTCAGAAGCTCATTACCTGTGCGTGTGTGGTTGGGGTGGGGTGTTGTGGGCATGGGATATGAGTGAGCGGATATGGGAGCTCAATGCCTAAAATCCCATTTACCGGCCGTGCAAATCCTTAGTCACATTTAAATTCACCCCTGCGCCCCAGCTCTACTTCGTTGCGTAGGCCTCACCTCCAGTGCGGCCCGGGGCCGGTTGTTCCAGGATTTCGTGACCCCGTTCACAAACTCCATCATGGCGGCGATGGCGGTATTGAATCGGAACTCCTCCGTCTCAATTCCCACCTGCAGTTAGGCCGGATAGGCCGTAATGGGGCCCAGTACATAGCCGCATGGATTACACGTGACACGAGAAAATGCACCATGCGACGGGCGGAGATAAGCGCAGCTTTTTCCAAAGCTTGCATGTCCAACCGCGCCGCCACATATGCATTGCCACATGCACACTACATACGCCCTGCCCTGCACTGCCCGGTACCCGTGTGCATCGCCAGCCCTAGGTTATGGTGACCAGGCCATTAACATTCCGCCATGCCACCCACTTTCTTGATGGTCTGGTGTAGAAGTCGCAGCTGCTCCCGGGAGGGTGCCTCGTCAGTGACCCCGCCCTCAAACAGCCGCCAAACTCGAGCTAGGAAACGGTGCACACCCTCTACACCGCGGGTGGACCAAACCTGGGGCATCGTGCGCAGAGTTACACACGGCGCGGCGGTAACCAGCGGCCTAAAAAGGGTGCAGTGCGTGAGGGCGGTGATGCGGTGATGCGGTGATGCGGTGATGCGGTGATGCAGTGCATGACGGGCAATTAGTGATTGTATCAATGCCAGTGTGACCAGGAGTGCTGGAGAGATTCAACAAGCTCTGCAGCACGAGGTGCATAATCCGTCGTCGTTATTCCATCGTTGGCCCCCTGCACTCCGGATGCTTGTGGACCGCAGGAGCGACCCCCAACCCTATATGTGCACCCGACTTAAGTGCCCCAGTGAAACGAAGAAAGGACGATATATCATGTCAGGTCCGGTCACGAGACGCCGTGTGGTGATACGCCGTGGATGACGATGCTTGATCCCCACCTCACCTTTGTGTCTCGTAGCGGCCCCATGAACATCTCGTACAGGCGCAGCGAGTCCGCCCCGAATTGCTCCACTACGTCATCTGGGTTGATCACATTGCCCCGGCTCTTGGACATTTTGTGAGCCCGGGCAGACACGCGGATCCCTGGGTCGGACTTCAACACGTAACCGTCGCCACGCTTGTCTACCTCCGACTCAGACACCTATAACCGCCACCGAAAAGGGTTAGGATGCGGAAAGAAAAATACGGGAATTAGGGTATGAACGCACGCACGTAATCCATTACGGGGTTCTCCACCTAGGATGGGCCAGCGATGGTTCTGTGGAACATGCACAGATAGCTTAATACAGATTTTGGGCAACAACCCGCTCCCATCGCCATGAAACACAACAAGTCTGGTCACGGTCCCAACACGGGAAGTCCGGAACTTTGCATCGCCACCGCTCAGCGCTCAGCGAAGATGTTCCTGCCATGATCCCTAGCATGATGGCATGATGGCGTAATGGCATAATCCTTCTAAAACGTTGTCTGGCATGCCCTTTCTTCATCCCAATGGGGATTAATAACCCGCAAAATCCGTGCTGAACGAGTTTGGCTGAATGGCAAATGCTCCCCCTCAGCACTCCACTGCCATTCAGTTCTTGCCCGCCCAATCCTTCATCGGTCCCTGGCCTTGGGGGTGGCAGCCACTCCTCTGCCGCCCCACCTTTCGTTATCCTCACATCAGGGCCATCGCTTTCCTAAAAGTATATGTGTATATGTAATTCCACCGCCCACCGCCACTCACCTTCACGGGCACGGCCCCCGGCGCAACCTCTTCCGTCCACTCCCCACTAGCCTCGTCCCGGTACGCGGTGTACTCCACCTCCCCAAGGATCATGCCTTGGCTGACCAGCCGGTGGAAGGGCTCTGGGGTAGACACGGCACCAAGGTCGTATAGGACCTGAACGGCAATGGTCCAAGGTGAGTTGGAGGTACGGTTTGCAGGGATTGAGGTTTAATCTGAAATCGCGCATGGAATGCGGGACTCGATAATGGTGATTCTAGTGGCGAACGGTAGCGGTGCTTGCGTTAGGTTGCGACCTTTGCTTGATGTGACACGGAAGGGGTAAACTAAACGTGCGGTTTTCACTGGACATGCGAAACGTGCACATGAAGGGAGAATCACCTTCGTATAAGACACCTAACGACAATCGAGATATTTTAAGCCGGTGGCGCGGAGGAACATCATCTCTTGATCGTCTGCCCTCTCGCGCCTTCATTCATGACACGCGAAATCCTACGTAGCTGGTGGTGTCACCTTGTGCCAGAAGCGCGCGTAGAGCAGGTGCAATACTGCATGCTCGGCTCCACCAACATAGAGGTCCACGGGCATCCAGTACTTCTCCGCTGCGGGGTCAACAAGGGCTTCCCCGAAGCGGGGGCTGATGTAGCGCAGGTAATACCTGCATCAACATATTCCGCGTGCGGTGGGCAGGTGGGTATTTACAATTATCTGGTTTGCGTTTGCGCTTCCCATGATTGACGGCTTGAGACATGTAGGTGCAGGTCTTTGAAGTGCGTGTGGGTATCGATAACTCCCTTTAAATACGCATACAGGTAGCCAGGCAGGTGGCTGGGGACCAGAGGAGGCAAAAAAAGGAGAGTGGGGAATTACTCTGTTTGGGTTTGGTTTGGGAAAGCTTTATGTGACACCGAAAATGACTGGCGGCCGAATGACTTCCTTACGCAACAAGTGTGTAAGGCGTGTCCTGGCGTGGTGTGCTGCTGTGTCTCGCGAGGCGTGAGAAGGTGCGAGGAGGTGATGCGGGTTTGGCTTGAAACAGTGGGGCGCAGGGAAACGGAAGGACAACGACAACGCCCATCCCGCTGCTTACTGTCTTTGCCCCCAACTGATAAGGCCCCATCGCCTGCCCCCTTCCACGCCCTTCCCCCATCCGGATCACGTTACCGATTCTCCTCCTCATCTGGTATTCAATGTGTTCTGTGTCCTAATCCACAGAAGTTTGCGATCTGGCCCCGTCCCAAGGGGTTTGTTTCCCGTTTCCTGACAAGCATCTTTACAAGCAAATCCAGTGCTTACCTCCATACATGTTTACGTAATGCATGCCGTATTGCATGGCCCCTCCCGCCTCCCCAGGCTTTCAGGTCCCCCCGGCCAACCGCCACTACATACCCAGGTACCCACCAGCAGGAGCCCGCCCATTGCGGCATGGTGGAGGTCTCACGGCGCGCAGGGGTCACACCGTCCCGCGGGTCCACGGTGTTAACCCAGGAATGTATAGCCGCCAGGGGAGACTCTGGGGTGCCAGACGGCTTGAAATGGTCCGTGTCGGGCAGTGTCAGGGGAAGAGAGGACTCGGGTAGCGGCACCGCCTCATCGCTGCCTGGGATATGTAAGGGTGTGGGGTGAGGGGGAAGGGGTGAGGGGTGAGGGGGGAAGGGGTGAGGGGGGAAGGGGCAGGGGGGAGGGCGGATTGCCGGCAAATGTGGGGGACCCGAGGCAGAATCGGAAGGCCAAGTGCGAACACGGGAGGCACGCCTTCCCCACCATGTAATATTAGCCCGCTTTTTCCTTAAGGGCACGCTTTTTCCATCTCTTACTTCTCCTTAGTTCCCACTCCCGCACCTCTCATTCCTCCTTAACCTCATATTTAGTGTGTCTGCGTTAGCCGCCACCGCATCCACTACGCGGCTGAAACACCATGTGGCAGACACGCCGTGATGCCGTGCTGTCAATCTCCTCCGTTGAGAAGAGCCCATACCCAAGAGGAACGCAGGATCTTTCACCAAACATGAACTCCTGCGCGCGCCTTTGCATCCCCCTGATTTCCGTCCCACTCCAGCACACCCACGCACCCTCTGGGTAAACCAGTGGGAACGGCTCGCCCCAGTACCGTTGCCTCGCGAACAGCCAGTCACGGAGCTTATAGTTAACCTGCCGCGATCCCGCCCCCGCAGCCTCGAGCCAGGCCACCACTGACCCACGGGCCGCATCCGTCGTCAGCCCGTCAATGGACAGTTCCGCGGAGGAAGAGTTAACGCTGACGCCGGGCTCCGTGAACGGCAGTTGCGCTTCAACGCCGCCAGCCGGCGCTACTACCTGCTTTATGGGCAGTCCAAAGCGGACCGCGAACTCATGGTCCCGTATGTCATGTCCGGGTACGGCCATAATCGCACCACTGCCGTATGATCCGAGCACGTAATCGGCGACCCATACGGGCACCGCCTCTCCGGTGGCCGGATTGGTTGCGAAGCTGCCTACAGATGTGGACGGACGGGCACGAGGAAACTTGGGATAAGAGGAAAGGCCCCCGAAATGGAAAAGAACAAGTAACGTTTGATGCTACTTACGTTGCTACTAGTTATACGATGTTACTAAGTTTACCATGCTACTAACGTTTGATGCTGCGGGCGCAGCTTGTCGCCGCTTTTTCTGTCGAATTGACGGCAGGACGGCCCCGCACGGATATAGAGACGTGAATAGGCGTACAGGCGTTTTATATAGGCTGAATGCTGCGTGCGTCCGGCAGGATTCAAACCCAGGACGAGGCCCTGAACAATTAGTCAAAAAAATCACCATAAACGTGTTATGGTAACCCCTTAGGTCAAATATGTTAGCCAGCAAAAGTTATAAATGGTAATCAAGTTAATCATGGTGGCACGATGGGTAGGCTTACATCCCAAGTGAAACCAGCAGTAGTCAAGTACCCGCGCTTTACCATGCAGGAGGCTAGACGGGAGGTCGCTGGGAGAGAAAAAGGTAGAGGCGACAGCTGATGAAACCCCAGCCGGTTTCAGTGCTGTTGAGCTTTCCGGATGCCCAGTATGCAAATGAAGTACAAAGTATCACTTAAGGAGTATTATCTAAGCGCCACCTAAACGAAAAATAATTTGTTTCATATACTTGACATGTTTTGTTCCTCGGAAAACGTTGAAACAGATATCGGGAATCTCTGGATCGTTTGAAGTAAGCACCTGGAAAATATTTTCTAGGGCTACGGAGAGCCTGCCCTGGGACAAACAGCCAAGCCGTTGTCGAACCTGGGTCCTCCACCACCATCTGCTTTGCCAAGGACAGCGCCTTGGGGTAGCTGCAATGCTGCCTCCTCCTCATTCAGTTGTCAGTAACGTCCCGGGTTATCCAGAGAGGTCCATCTAGTCACGTACCCGTGCTGACGCCCGTCTTCTCTTTTTGCAGCTCAGTTCGCTCCAAGTCCGACTTGCGGGCTGCGGCCTCCACGTACGCCTGTACGGCGGCCGCCTGTTCGGGCGTGGCCTGTGTAGCCACACGGGCAGTCAGACGGGGTAAGACCTGGCCTGTGCGACCACATGTGGGACACATGAAGGCTACATGGCCCCATGGCGATTCACAGCTCCTAGCCTGAGTGTCCAAGCCCCTCCGCCAGGGTGACCTGGGATGCCCTCAGGATGTGGGACTTCTATCATCGTGCTTCTGGATATATCTCGCGGCTATCGCATTGCTGCACATTCGCCCATAGCATCTTAAAACTCAGGCCCTCCGATTCTCTTGCATACAGGTGCCAGACCCCGTGCTCAAACCCAATAGTTAAAACCCCTCAAACCTCGGCGCTCCATTTTGCCAGCGGCCTGAGGACCTATTCAGGGAACCTTCCCTCTCTCCCTCCCAACCCCGCAAGACTTCCTCTCTTATATCCTTCGAGGACCGTCATTATCCAGTTACTGTCCTCCCTCCCTTGTCCCGACTCGCCTTGCTTTCTACGCCACCGCTCCCTCCCTTCCCAAGTCTCACCAATTGCGCCACGAGCGGATGCTCCGGGGCCACCACCAGGTACGTTGCCCCAAACAGGGTGTCGGGCCGGGTGGTGAAGACGGTGAGGCTGGAGCCGGACGGCAAAGACGCGCCCGGGCCGGCGGATAGCTGGAACCGCACCTCAGCGCCCTGCAGAGATGGGGATTAACACTATAACACTATACAAGAGGCAGACTCAAAGAATACTGGGATGCACGAGGGCGAGGGTTGGGCAGGGGATGGCAAATGGAGGAAAACGAAACGCCAGGCCGCTGCGCTGTGGGAGAGCAGACGCCAGGCCAGGCCAGGCCAGCGCCAGGCATGTGAGGCCAAGGCCGGGCAGCAAGGTACCATACTTGCCGTGAGTTAAGAAAGCAAGGGGCGACGATTTGTAAATGTGACGGTGTGCTAAGTGCGCGTTGGAAGTAAGGTAAAACGATTTAGGTGTTCCTGGTGGAAAATTTTGATTGAAGCCGGCATAATCGTGCTAACGGAAATCATGGGTCAGGCCGCTTAGCAACCCATGGACTCTTATACTGCGCGAAACCACATCGTCGTGTCGGAAGCTCAATACTGAAACGAAGCCCCAGGAGAAACAGATGGTATCAACTGATCAAAAGGCATGGGAGTCCCAAACGCAATTCATGCTGGCAATGAGCGGACGCCGTAAGTCCCCAGCCTCTTGGTGCCGACTATGCCCCGCCAGTTGGCAATCTACCGAGCTGATTAACTCCCCGCGTAGATGAGCACGATGAGACATGATGAGCATGCCCCAGCCCCTTCACAACAGACCCTCTCCGACGTTCACAGGCTCCCGTTTGCTGGCCGCATCGATATTGATTCACTTACTCTTCAGGAGGGATATACAATTTTCATTTTCAGTTAACGAGCTCCCAACCAGATACTGGTAATATCGGCAACTCCCGCTCCTCCCCCCCCCCACAAACAAACAAACGCACCTCGCTCTTTCCAATCCAATTCCGCTGCATGTCCTTGATGCTATCCGGCCAGTCCAGGCTATCAAGGTCTGCCAGCAACCGCTCCGCATAAGCAGTAATCCGCAGCATCCACTGCTTCATGGGCATACGGACCACGGGATGGCCGCCGCGCTCCGAAACCTAGTAATTACGAAAGGCATGTGAGGGGATACCGGATCACGAAAGTAATGTCCCTGAAAACCAGGGTCAAAAACGCCATCAACCGTAGGCGAGGGAATAGGAAGGTAGTAGGCAACAGGGATTGGGTACATGAGAAATGTCTTGGACGCCATGGGACAGCGAACGACACGTGAGGAAAAACTAGCTTTCTAAGTCGTCCTGCAAGATTCCCACCGGCCATGCCATTCAGAACTGAATGAAGCATTCCCACTTCCTACCCACGCCGGGTCCGCACCCCTCAGTTCGCTCCTCACCCCGTCTATGACCTCCTCGTTGGCCAGCACGGTGCCCAGTGCGGGGCACCAGTTCACGGGCACCTCCGCCTGGTAGGCCAGACCCTTCTCGTACAGCTTCAGGAAAATCCACTGGGTCCACCTGACAGGCCAAGACACAGGCGGAGAAACAGAGGGTCTCAATGTCAGAGGGGTAATAACTGGGGGAAGGAACAGTGAAGCGATACAGATGCTTGAGTATGCACCCGGTCGTCACAGAGCCTAGCGGGAAATGATGGGGTCCCTGGGCACGTAGAGCAGAATATACCCCTTTCCCTGCGCAATACGAACCGCTCCACCTGTAATAATCCGGATCAGTGGTGGAAAGTTCGCGGCTCCAATCGTAGGAGAAGCCAAGCGCCTTAAGCTGCTGCCGAAACCTAGCAACGTTGCGGGCCGTGGTGACGGCGGGGTGTGTGCCCGTCTGCAGCGCGTACTGCTCGGCGGGCAAGCCGAATGCATCCCAACCCATGGGGTGCAGCACGTTGAAGCCGCACATGCGCTTGTAGCGGGCCAGGATGTCGGTGGCGGTGTAGCCCTCGGGATGCCCCACGTGGAGACCCGCGCCGCTAGATGGGAGGGAGTTTGGGACAAAATGAGCAGGCAGCCGGGGGGCCAGTGGGACGCGAAAAGACGGGGAGGGGAAGAGGGGAAAAGATGAGGTCAGAGGGTACACGGACGAGGACGGAGCCCGAAAAGTGGCCGATGACATGCGGTGGGCGAGGGAAAGCGCGAGATAGAACAAAATTTCCATGATTTCATGAATAAGAGAATAGCCGGTGAAATTTCAAGGAAAACCAATAACCAAGGCTGGCATCTTGAGGTCAGATAGCAGTTTAACGACACGCGTAAATCGATCCCAGGTGGGGCATGAGGCGGTTTGTAGATGCGGAGAACCCCCAGCCCATCCCCAAAAATCTCTGTATCCACACAGCAGGTGTGCGACCACCCATTCCCTCTTTGGGCCCGCGTATAATATGATGTGCACCCACACACACCAAGGACCTGGTAGCAGAGTTGCCGCCTTCCCGTTACCCCACTGCTGCAGGCGACGAGCACTGACTGTGTTTCGAGGTCATTTTATGGCTTGCATCCTGTGGAGTTTCCCTCACACCCCGCTCTTGATCTTCCTGATACCCAGGGACGTTGAGAGGACCACTTCTCCGAACCTTCCACTCTGCAAAACCCAATCCCACACCCAAAACGTTTGCCTGCCGCTTTACGCCAGAAAACACAGCCTTCTCTTATCTAACTCTCTGCCAATCTGGCCGAATACCGGTATTGCGGTGGCATGTCCCAAGTTCCTTCCATGCAGCAGCGCCCTGGCAATTGCTGCCTAGGTTCACAGCCCGTCACGCTTGCGTTTTGACTTCCGGCCAAAGTCGACGCCACTTGTGCGCCATTCAGGGACAAAACCAAGCTACGTCAACCAGCTGCGCTCCACTGTAATTAATCTCTCCCACCGGAGCCGTGCTCCACTTTCCGCAGACTCCGCAACGGTAAGGATAGTGTGATAATGGTATGCACATCGGGGAAATGAGCTAACCTGGGGTACGGGAACATATCCAGCACGTAGTACTTAGGCTTGCTAGTGTCGACCTGGTCCGGGGTGCGAAATGTCTGATGCTGCTCCCAGAACGTCTGCCATTTTGTTTCAATCTCCGTGAACGGGTAGGCCTGGGACGGTGCTGCTGCCTTCGCGTCAATCGACGACGACGGTGGCGCAGCAGCTGCAGGAACCACGGTCTCCACCGCCTTAACCACACGAAGTCCGCGGCGGGTTCCAATCCCGCTTGCTGCATTGCCTCCCGCTTGGAATGGTGAGAACCCAGAGAAGGCCTTACAACGCAGTGAGCATGGCCGAAGCAGCAAAGAGGGCGCTGAACCCGGCTTTATTGCGCGAGCTGAAATGTCTAAGCATGTGGAATCAATCGCAATACGGGTTGACATTTTGGAATGTGGTCACTGGGGCCGACCTCTACTTGTGGCTATGTGCTCACAGGTGGCCGCAAGCCAAAGACACTCGCCAAACCAACTGCTAAAATAATACCTAAATATCCTTATTAATCACAAGTCGCGACGCTGTAACCATCGATCACTATTAACTGATTTCATGGAAGTTCATTTTGGCGCGTAGCATGGGGCGTCATGCGCGAAGCGCGATGCACCACCTGTCTGGACGCGAAGCAGAATCGTATCAATGTAACGAAAAATATAGAAAGTAGTTTTTGCATTAGATAATTCGCACTGGTTAAGCTCTACAGCAGAAATGAACGCCCCGGTGTGAGCAGACTCCGCAACTCCGCAGCTTGGATTACGCGTACCTTGTGAAGTATGGCGGCGACGGTAGATGTCGGGGATGAAGGACTTGCAGAAAGCGCCACCAAGCAGGTGAGCTGCGGACTTCTGAGCACCTTTTGTGTCGCACAGTTACTACAGGCATGGCCCAACCGACAGGCGAAATATGTGATAGGCGCCTCACTCACGCACGTTTGCATACCGAGACGTGTACCTTCACACGCATTCCTCTGGCCCAACGTAACGGTTTTGGATGGTCTCGAGCGTCTCCGCACATCCTGTCTGCCCTCACGCATTACTTCCAAAGGCGTTTTTTACCCACCTCCACATGCATCTTCCTCCTGGCTGCCTAATACTGCAATCACCATTGATCCTTTGCGTCATCCGCTTTTTCATCCAACAGGTGTTCAGCTCGTATGTCTGCCGTACAATCACGGACCGGGGCATGTCCCACCCCGGCGATGTTGCCGAAGCGTCTTCCCTCGCGTAAGGCCTGTCGGTGCTTTCCATATCTTAGCTTGGTGTTTCTCCGTCTGCAGCTCCCCAATTGGATTTAGGAGGCACCATTTCCACGCAGCTTTACCACAGTTACGTCAACCCGTGGCAATGCAGATCGGCACTAGTGTCCCATCAAGACAGGGCGAATTAGCGATCAGTATCATGAGTGGGATCTGCGCTCTACGGCGATTACATCAATTATTCGCTTCCCAACCTTAACATTATTCGTACAAGCTGCAGCAAACAACACTCCCCCAGGGATTTTTGGAATGTGATGTGACTCTGTTGATCCATCCTCTCCTCCATCCCTCCCTTCCAGCACGCCGCATCGCCTTGCCGTTCGTGCACGCAGCTTCATACCGACATAATTCATGCTTAGCAAAGAGCTCACGTGCCTCGACCCTGCTGCATCACACCTTGGCCCAACTCTTCCCGTCACAGTGCAGTGCCACTGCCGCCCTCGAAGTACCCCCTATGGGACAGTCTGCCGCCGGAGCTGGTGTCCAGCGGCAAACTTTCCACGTTGCAGTTGGAGGGCATCCTGTACGCGTGCTCTAAGCACTGCGAAATGCTGCCCAGCGGCGAACGTAAGTTCAGTGCATTGATGTTGTTGTCACTGTCAACGGTTTGTCGGAAATAGGTATGAGCAAATGTTAATACGCACGCGAATTTACGCGAATACCCCAAAAGCCAATAACAGTGGGGGGGAAGCGCAGCTTAGTTCCACAGTGACAGGTACGACGATTCCATATTACATATGCCCGTACAGCTGCGGCAGTCGTATTGACCGAGAGGTTACCGTCTGTCTGTGTGCGTCACGTGTATGGTAGCCGCCATGTTGTATCTTGTTTCAATGAGATCGCGACCGGAGATCAAACATCAAACATCCTGTTGTTGTTGACACAGTTCGAGCTGTTTAGGTGATGGTTTAGGTTCCTTCAGTAGCTCCATGATAAGTCGAATATCCTCGTCCTCTACATCTCATTCGCCCGACTAGAAGGTTCGTCTGCGAGCCGCATTGAAGGCAAGGGTTTTCCCTTCCTTTTTACCTTGCATGGGACGGATATGGGCAGGTGCTGGCTTCTTCATCGGCGACGGCGCAGGCGTGGGCAAAGGTCGCCAAATTGCGGGGATAATTTTAGATAACTTCGTTCGGGGCCGCAAGTGAGACCGGGAGGGTGGGGGATCAGGGTTTGCTATACATGTAAACGCATTGGCATTAATCAACCCTTCCAGAATAATTTCAATTTTTGATTTTTGATGGGTTCGTTTAGGATTAGGACGCAGGCGTCCCCAACGCCGCCATCTCAGGATGGGTGCGGATGAAAAAGGGAAACGCAAAGGCGGGAAAAGCGCGGGAGGGCTGGCCACATCCAGTCCCAATGGGTCCCTCCGACTTCTTTCATTAAGTCTCTGGGTACGTTTTCAGTGCACATCCATGCGCGTCCTGACCCCCCTTCGTTTGTTTACTTTTATGAAATCTGTACTAAAAGCCCTTGGGAGCAACGACGTAGCAACAGAGAGCTGCTAGTATGTTATTTATCATGGCTATATACCAGGACTTCAAAACTTGGCAATCTAGATCATTCTTGTTCGTGTTATGGACTTGGTTATTGGCTTCTTTGCATTCACATTTTCATACCTCCCCCGCCGCCCCTCGCCTGTCAGACGCTCTCTGTGGTTGTCCACCTCCTCTGATCTACATGCGGATGCTACTCGGGACCTGCGCGACCTGGGCTGCCAACTGACTGTCATTAACAACGTGGCAGCGCTGGACCGGGAGAGTCGTGCGCTGGGGCTGGCCAAGGAGTACCGGGAAGGGGTACTGTTCATGTGAGCTAGAGCTGGGGAGAAGGGAGGGAAGGCGAAAGTATGAATATAAAGCAGCGGGCGTGTGCGAAGGTAGGCTCGGGAAAGGAGACAGGGAGACAGGGAGGCAGGGAGCGGGAGACATGGCGCAAACACGTTGGATACAAGCTCCCCCCTTTGTGGTTCTGCGTCTCGCACAGCCTCTCTATCCTTGAACCCCTTTTTAAACCCCCTTCGTACAGCAACAAATTGCGAAACCAAGTGCTTTTAATGTTAGACCCCTCCAACTACTACGTCTCAACCGCCGCTGGAATGAACGTTTCTGTGCGTCTTGAAAACGAAAGCAACATGGCACAAAAACACCTACGTGACTGTGGCTGACCGGTTGACTTCCCGATGTCCCATGTGGGGGCCACAGGACCTACTCGACCCTCATCTCCCAGGTAAAGGGCCGCAGCCGCCTGCAACAGGTCATAGACTGGTTAGTGTTCGGCGCGGGCACGAACGGTGGACCTGCAGCAGGTGACGGCGCGGCCTCTGCGCTGTCCTCGTGGGACGGGCTTATTGTGCTGGATGAGTGCCATAAGGCCAAGAACTTTGTACCGGGGAAGGAGGCTGCGTCTACGAAGGTGCGTGGGGGTTTGGGTACGTAGGACGATACTCCCAGGAGATCAGAAACGTGGCTAGGTCCCTTCCTGGTGTTGCATAGTTGTGCATGCATGAGGACCGGTCTGGGCACGCTTTGTTATGGAATGTGAGTGGAATATGATGTCCATAGGGCACCGCGACGGCTGTACTGTAGGTGGCTTGATTCTGACGTGGCTTGGTAACCGGAGTGCGCCATTAGGGGAGCGCGATTCTCCTCCTCTCTGCGAAGGGCCTCCCCGTCTTGTGAATTTGCGATCTGGCTCGGCTTCTTTCCCATCATACCGTGGAGGGCAGGGCATGGAACAGGACGGGACACGGAACGTAACGGGGCGGGGAACAAGACGGGGCGGGGCGGGGCGGGGCGTACAGCCACATACCCAATCTCCCTGTTTCCCTGGCGTGCTGCTGCTGCTGCTGCTGCTGCTGCCTCCAGGTGGCTAGTGCGGTTATCGCGCTCCAGGAGAGGCTCCCCCGTGCCCGGGTCCTGTACTGCTCTGCGACTGGGGTTAGCGAGGTATTACCACATGGCGGGTGGGAAGCGGCATCATCGACGTCTGGAAGAGGACGTCGGGGGCTGTGGAGGGGGGAGTGGCGCACGGATTTGGATGGATAGGTGATCATGTTTTGTTATCGTAAGCGTTTGGTCACTTTGGCGTTTCTTGCTTCGGCTTCGCGGGTCATATCGTAATCCACCTCCATCCCCACCAGGACAACCAGATGGTCAGTGCTTTGCATGCGGATATAGGATCGGGACTACCTTGGCTGCTAGGCAAAATGAACATATTCTTCTTACTGCGTACTCTTCCTCTACCCACGATAGGAGTGGATTCGTGTTTTCCCACCAGTAGTATGACCTTTGGCCCGGTATGCTGATGACAGGTTGGCAACATGGCCTACATGGTGCGTATGGGGTTGTGGGGGAAGGGCACCGCCTTCGACGACTTCCAGACCTTTCTAGACAGGTGGGTCTTGGAACGTCCGTGCACCTTGGTGCTGTAGGGCAACAGCGCCTGGGAGGAGCCAAAGCAAATGAAAGATCGTTTTTTGATACAGCTCAAGTGAACGTGTTGAATGTTACAAATGGTTTAATTTGAGCAATTTTATCATTGAAGGTTAAAGACATTGCACGATGTGCCTGCAGGGGTATCAACATTGCCCTTCTTAATTCCGTTTATAGGCTGACTTCACACCGGTTACGTAGCTTCCCGGCCCCCCTCCCTCGTCGCGGTTTATTTGAGTATAAGAAGCCCAATGAGCCCTGCTGTTGTAGTGGGCAACGCTACATTAGCCTTGTCACATCACATACATCCCCGCTTTTGTATTATCCAATTTCCCCCTTTCGCCCGCAGCATGCGGAGGCGCGGGGTGTCATTTATGGAGATGCTGGCCATGGAGATGAAAGCGGAGGGGAAGTATGTGGCACGGGGGCTGAGTTTCAGGTGGGGACCTTGGCAAAGAGTTCAGGCGGGGCCAGGGAAATGAAGTCCCTTGGAATGGTTGCTTTCGAAGGGGGGACCGCAAGCCGGGTGGGATGTACAGGGTGTTTGGGTCTGCCACTTGCTATGATTGCACGATGTCCTTAACGGACAGCTCATCTTCCGATGTTATTGGTCTTCAATAGCGTAGCTGTGGGCATCAAGCAATCATCAAAGGCACTGTGCAACCAAGTATGAAAGGGTCAAGGACGTGCAAATCTGTACTGGGTTGTGATGACGTCATAGCCGTACTCGCGGCTTTACGGCCCTTCCGCTGCCTCGCGGCTACGGATGTACAGGGAGGCGGAGTTCACCGAGGTGGAGGCACCTCTTAACGAGCATCAAATCCGGATGTACGACAATGCTGTCCAGGTGTGTGTGTGTGTATCTGTGTGCATTTATCATATCTTATATTGTTGTGTGACATATACATCCAAAATGGCCGATCAGTTGGCCTATGTAGGCCACATGTTCCTGGCGAGCTCCCGAGGCGGTCTGACCTCCGCTCGGGCGAGGGCAATTTAGACGCGCGTTCGCGTCCTCATCACCCGCCACAGCGATTTCTGCCTCGTGTCACTGTGCTATTGATGTTGGCACGCGCCTTACTCCGGAGCCCCTCTTCACAGGCGTGGTCGCGGGTAAAGGGGCAGCTAGAGGCTGCGCTTGCGGTGACGGGAGGCGGCCGGGACGTGTGGAAGGCATTCTGGTCCACGCAGCAGCGGTTCTTCAAGCTGTTGTGCGTCAGTCTCAAAGTAGGTTTGCTCAAAAAGCTTTGAATGGACATGCTTCAGTTCCATGCAACTGCGCAATGCATTTCGGGTACAGGGCGGTTGTCGAGCTTACGGTGACGGTTGCAGATTCGCGCTATTTCTATATAATCCATTCCCCGCTCTGTGTTTGTCTGGTCATTAGGTTCCTACAGTGGTTTCGGAGGCCTGCGAGGCTCTGGCGGCGGGACAGTGCGTTGTAATCGGGTTGCAGACGACGGGGGAGGCGGCGGCGGAGGCAGCGGGGCTCGAGCCTGGGCCAGTCCCGGGATTCGTGTCCCCAACCAAGGAGATGCTGCTGCGCTTTGTGACACAGCACTTCCCTGTGCGCCGGGCGGCGGCCGCGGCCGACAGCACAGCAGCGGCGGTGGCGGCGGCAACTGCTGGTGGCGGTGGCGCGTACGGTGGGTGCATATTGCGTGCATGCGTTCGTACTTGGCGGACGCAGGACATGGGCTGGGAAAATGCTCATGAGCTTGCGGTTGCCGAGTGTACGGCCTGGAGAGCATTTGTTACCATAACCTGCAACCGTCTAACCCAAGCCGACAAGCCGAGTCTAGAGTTTTCTTACGTGAATAATAGAACATAACATAGAATCATTTTTCTGTATCTAGATTCGGATGGGGAAGGCATCCGCTTACAGACTATAGAAGTCGCTTCTTCGTGTTCACTCCGTTGCAGCTCTAGCCAGTGGCCCTTATCTATAGAAATCACAGCGCAGCCTCACTACCCTCCTCTTCTGGCTTCAAACCTGCACACGCTCACAGGGCTAGCAGCCCCGTACAGCCCATGGGGCTATGAGGAACCTGTGCCGCCTCCAGGCATTGGGAGCACTGGCGGCGCTGGTGGTGAGGATGCGGAAATTCCTGCGTGTGTTTCCATGCGGGAGGAGCTCCTGGCGGCTATTGATAGCCTGCAGCTGCCTGCCAACTTCCTGGATGAGATTATCGATCATCTGGGAGGGCCGGGAAAGGTAAGCGGCCCGCCGGCCCGGGGATGATGTGGGAAGTAGGCAGCGCGGTTGACGACAGGATGTTGGAAACATGAGACTTGGAAGATATAAAACCATGACTGAACCTGTACCTGTACCTGTACCTGGGGGGTGAAATTGGACTGGGCGCATCTGGGTTTAGGATTTGGGGTTTTAGGGTTTGGGGTTTAGGGTTTAGGGACCTTGGGCCACTCTAGCGGTAGAGATGAGGAGTGTCATCTTGCCATCCAGGGCTAAGGCAGTACGGATTCGCGACTCCGAATGGCAATGTTTCGGTTCGCTGAGCGGTGGTCCTTAGGGTTTTAAAATTTTCCTTGCAGGAGGGGGCACTCCAGCACTTGTCCTTCCTGGTCCTCCCTGCTTCTGTGTCCGCCTAAACCTGATGTGCGCTTCCCGGCACGTGAAGATTCGTGTCAGTGCGCGCGGTGAAGTGGACCCCATCGCAATTTCCCTGGATTCTGGTGTAGGTTGCAGAAATGACGGGTCGGAAGGGACGGGTGGTGCGGGTGGCGGGTTCGGGCAGCCAGCCGGGGTCCCGTCTGCGGCTGGTATACGAGCTGAGGGCAAAGCCGGACAGCTGCGAGATGGACTCGCTAAACAGTGAGTCGCGCGGAGGATGAGGGGAGGGTTGAGGGAAGGAAAGGTGAAAAAAGAAAAGCGTGAGGAAGAGAGGAACGCAATGGACCCGGTCACATGAATATAGCACGCGTGTGAAGGCCGCCGCCCCCGCGGCAAGCACCTTTCCATCCCCCTTCCCCACCTCCAAACCCGTTCCCCACCCCATCACGTGAGCTCACCATCCATGAGTTGCTGTGACTGTGTCCGCTGTTGTCATCCCTTTTATTCAAACTACCCATCACGTCGCCCTCCGTTGCCAGTTGCCGAAAAGGACGCCTTCCTCCGCGGCAGCAAGTTCGTGGCCATCATCAGTGACGCCGCCTCCACCGGCATCAGCCTGCATGCCTCCCGCACCGCTCCCAACCAGCGCCGCCGCCGCCACCTGACCATTGAGCTGCCCTGGTCGGCTGACAAGGCCATCCAGCAGCTCGGCCGGAGTCACAGATCCAACCAGGTGTCAGCTCCACTTTACAAGTAAGGCTGCAAGGATACTGGGGAGAGAGAAGCCCTCGAAAGGAGAACTTGGACGGGCCGCGGTGTAGAGATGGATTGAGCTTGAGGTTGGGGTTAGGGTTGGGGTGCGAAGGCGGCGCAGCGCGTCGCAGCACGAGGGAGATAAGGCCCTCGGCAGTGTTCGTGCTGCGGTATGGGATGGGAAGTTCTTGCGGCTAGGATTACTGAATCCGAAATATGAGAACCAGTCGGCCCCACGGGTCTCCCATTCGCCTTTCCAAACTGCACCCACTCACTTACCCGTGAACTGCCCTGACCAAAGCACCCGTTCCTTCACAACCGCTACCCCAATATCGGTACCAATGTTGACCCCAACCCTAGGCTCATCTCGACTCGCATCGGCGGTGAGAAACGCTTTGCCGCAGCAGTGGCCCGGCGGTTGCAGTCCCTTGGTGCCCTGACCCGGGGCGACCGCCGGGCAGCTAGTGGAGTGGATCTCAGTGACAACAACTTTGACAGCCCCATTGGAAGAAAGTGAGCGGGAGGGGAAGTTGGGCCCTGGAGTGTTCGGGGGCTCAAGGTGCTGGGTCAAGTCATGAGCACATGCGACTGTATTTGCGTGCGTGTTTTTGTGCGAGGTGTGTAGGCACTGGACAGGGACATCGTACTTGGACGCGCCGCCCGGAAACCAACCGGGAGCTGGAGGTTTTGGGACCGTGTATTGAACTGATGCATAGCCGGATAACGCCAATTGAGGTGGTGAATATACGACTGGCCATTCCTGGGCCGCGTGCAACCCAGGATTTCTCATCTTTATTTCTGTTTATGTAGGAAACTTGCTTCCTTCTGACACAAAACCCTAACACATAAAATATGCTACTGTTACGTGGCCATTATAGCGCATAACACGGGACGTGTAACATATCCCCGGGGGCCCCTCACGGTCGAAACTTTGAGGTGGTTACAGCGCAAGCGCTTCTTCCGAGCTCCCCGTTCCAGGCCCTCATCAGCCGTCTTGTGAGACACCAATAAAAAGCCATCTCATCGGTCCTGCCAGCCCAGACGCCTTCATTCCCCTTCCCGTGCCGGCTTCTCTCCTGTCCCGTGTAGGAGCTTGCGGAGGATGTACGACCACATCATGTTGCCCACGCCGGTGTTGCCCCAGGGAGTCACCCTTGCGGATATATTTCGGGAGCACCCTGCCCTTTCCCGGGTATGGAAGGGGTAATGGCAGGGGCGCAGTTGTACGGACCCGGGGTAACGGTACGAGAAGCCAGGGCTGAATGGGGCGTCAAAAGGTTTCCTTTGCATAGGTCCCTTCATTGCCGGTTATTTATTGTCTGCAGAGGATTTGGGTAGAGGGCGGAACGGAGTGAGTGAAACCCGCAGATCTCAACCCTACCCAGTGAAATGAGAGATGGGAGGCAAGGGCTTCTTGAACACGTTAGTTTGCTGAGGCACGTTTCCGGCACGTTCCCGGCCAGTATGGCGAATGGACTCGAAGTATGGTTGGGAGTGTGCTGGCACACTCCCAAGACAAGCCTATGGATACAATGGTGCCCTCAAAGCAGTATTCTGGAGAGAGGGCTGTGCGCAAGCTTTCCTGATCGTGCCTGCTGGCTGCGAGACAGAGCCAGGGGCAGGTGATCTGAAGGCTTGAAATGATCGTCCTGCATTTCATCATCATCCTCATCGCGTACCACCTCTTCTGCATTCCCTCAGACCCATCTGCATGATTCGAGTTTGCGCACATACCGTCAATCACCGCCCTCCCTACCCGGTTGCCTGCACCCTAGTCCCCTTCCTTGTTGACGAGTCCTCACGAGGTCTTCTTCTTGTCCCACGTCTGCAGGCCCTCGGAGGTGGTATCAGACTCGGGGGCGGTGGCACCGGCGCCACCGAGGAGCGCTCACTGGCACCCGCGGATCCAGGATATTCCTCTGGATCCGGATCCGGGCCTGGATCTGTGGCCTTGTTTGATTTCGACGACCCGGCCGTTGTGTCTCTCCACGTGGCCGTCCTCCATGAGTCCTGCCGCCGCTCCTGTGAGGTCATGGGACTAGATCTACCCGCACCGAAACCCGGCGCGGTAGCAGCGGTGGCGGCGGCGTCAGGCCGCGGTGATGCAGCGGCGGAGGACGCGGGGTCGAAGGGCGCCGGTGAGTCAGCGCCGGGAGAATGGCAGTTAGTAATGGGAAGGGGGACGTGAATGGCTATCAGGATGATGATGGTTTGCGGGGTCGGGTTAGGAAGGCTCAAGCCCCATTTCCTGGAGGGGTTACGAGGGAAGGTGTCCGTAAGGTGCTCAAATGGTGGTTTACATGGGGTGAAGTCGACAGAGCGTGGGCATCTGGCAGGGACAATACCAACATGATGATATTTTTGAAGACAGGACAAGAACAGCAGACAGACCATGCTGCTGCTACACATTCTGCCGACCCTCTCCATCCACAGCTATGCCTGCCGTGCGTTCCTGTTTTTCCGTCGGACTTGGACATGTCTGCATCACGGCTCCACTTCACGGCAGCTCCGCCTATGGCTGCTTGTCCTATGGGTCGCAGACGAGGGCCGCGGCAATAGCGGCGATGTTCGACGTTTCTTGAACCGTCTGTTGGGTCTTCGAGTTGAGGCCCAAGGACTTCTGTTTGCCTACTACGCGGCGGTGCTAGGGGCGGAGATCCAGAAGGCTCGAGCGGAGGGGAAGTACTCGGAGGGACTGGCGGATGTGGCGGGCACGCGCATTCATCTGCAGGTGTGTGTGTGTGTGTGTATATGTGTCGGTGTGTGTGTGTGTGTGTATGTGTGTGTGTGTGTATCTGTGTGTGTGTATGTGTGTGTGTGTTTGTGTAGTTGTGTCTCAACTGCGCCGCACGGAATAGGGCACATGCTTTCTGGTGGATGGAGAAAATGCCTCTCTAATTTATGGAGCTCAAACCGGACAATTACCCGGGACCCTCACGGTCTTATTTCCCCCGTCCGCTCTCGCCACCCACCAGTCCCGCAACGTGCTGTGGGTCGACCCCCTAAGTAAGCTCGTGACCACAAACACCGCCTTCAGCGTCGACCGGGGACTGAGCTGGGAGGTGAGAGCAACCGCGTTTGTATGTGCCTGTCTAACCCTTTACCCTTTTCCCTTCTCCGTCCCAGGGCATATGTAGAGCTCAAACCAGTGAACACGATCACAGATACCCCGGGGACATGAACCAGGAGGACTGCCCGTAGGCGGCGCCTTCACGCCTTGGCCCCGCGCCCCGCTTCATACACCGGATAGTGTTTAACCGCCCCATGCCGACCTGCATCTGCATTTTTCGTTCGCTCCTAGCGATAGCGGGCGCTTTTCCGCCACGCACCGTGGTCGAAAATCCACTGCCCTTACCCCATCAGTTCTCCCGCGCGTTAACACCACCACTACCACCACCTGCTGAGTTTCGTGTGCCTCGCGTCCCATTCCACTGAGGTAAAATGGCGAAGTTTGGATTTCATATTCCGTTCGGGTACTTTCCTGCTATGATGTTATGGCTGTATTACTTTCACCGTAAACGCTATCCTTTCCCTCCCGGACATCATGCCTCCAGGCTGCAAAGCGGCGTCTGGAGCGGGAGCGGCTGCCCGGGGATTCCAGCGGCTTCCGAATGAGCCGCCGCCCTCTGGGTTCGACCTATCTAGTGCTGCTGGCTCTGCAGAAGCCTGGAGCTAGGAACCTGTTCAGCATCGCCCGACCCAACACGGGTGTGTGTATATTTGTATGTGGTTCAATGTTTTTTAGGCGTCTGTGTCTGCGCCTGTGTGGTATCTGTTAGGATTCGTGATGAGTGTCCAGATGTATGTGTGGACGGTGGCCAGGTTATACGGGTTGTGCGAGGTGGCCCCGAAAAAGTGAGCGGACGCCTGTTCGCTACGGTCTCCACATCGTTGTCCTGGCCATACGTGCATCTTTGCAAGGACGGTGTACGCTACGCTTCCAATATCTCCATATCATTGCAAGTTCAAGTGGTTTCCATACCTCGCCGACCCCGCCAACCCTGCGCCACCCCTCAGGCGCTGCCTACTTCGACATGGACCGCTCCGACCTGGAGGCCAAGTACCTGCCACCTCCCGTTTCGGGCTCCCCAGCGGAAGCCCAGCTGGAGGGACTGTGGCGGGCAGCCTATGAGGCGGCGCTGAGCCAGTGTAGCCACGGACCGGGTTGCCGCTTGGGGCCGGACTGCGCAGTGAGTTGGCGGAGGGTAAATAATATTCCGGTTTCGAGCTGCGTATAATCGCAATAGCAATTCCTGTCCACGCATGTATGAAATTCCATCGAACGCGGGGTTAGTGGGGAGGCATGCGGACATAGTGAGCAGACCTAACTTCGAAGTCCATTCCGAAATGCTCCGAAAACACGTTCTGGGGAGGAGCGTAGGAGCTAGGAAGTGTGCCTGTGTTTATAGTTTTGCGTGCGGGTATGGGTTCCTAGCACCAGCTTCTCACGGGATTCAAGAACGTGTCAACTAATCCTTTCACGTGGCACTGCGGTATGAACTAGGTCACCTGGATGCGGTATGATTCGGATCAAGCGAAGCATGCACGTTATAAGGTCCAGGACAGGCTGTAGGACTGAGCTGCGTAGGTTTTGCCGCTGTCTATCACCACTGCCGAAGGCTACTGCGCCAGCGGATAGGCATCGCCCTAAGACGTGATCTTGAGCCTAAAACTTGGGTCATGGCAATGGCTATGGTTGCCTGTCCAGGTTGGACGTCGTATCACCACCGTCAACGTGCTGAGCGGCAGCGTGGTCCGGGTGTGGGGGGTGCTGGAAGCGGTGCTGTCTCGACGAGAGATGGAGCTACCGAAAATGGAGCGAATGCTGAGAGTGGTGGGTGGGTGGCGGGCTTCGGGCATGTGCGCATCCCAGTTGGCACGGAATGAAAGCGGTGTAAGAGCTAGGGATGACGCGGAGCTTGGGTGGTTTGCCTTTGGACGGGTCCTCTCCGGCCCACTCCCGCCAGCCCCTCCAACCCGTTTCGGCCTCTGGGGTTGTGCTAGTACTGGCTCGCGGGTCGAGGGCTATGCGGCATTCATGTTGGGCGAAAACCTGAGGCTGCGTGTCATCCCATACGGCTAAACGCACGCCATGCCCTTTGAGACGACGTGGCAGGCTTGAAGTCGTGCAATCGGCCATATGTACAGGTCCGTGTCGAGTGGGATGACAACGAAGGCAATGGTGGGGGGGCCAGCGGCGGCGAAGATGGCTCCGCACAACAGGTGCGACAAGATTGCGGTTCCCGGCGCGACAGCGCCGCTGACATGACAGAGAAGCCACAGTCGTCGGGGTCGCCGCAGGTGATCCTCAGCTGTAGCACTGACGGCGCTGACGGCGGCGGCGACGGTGATATAGCATCTGCGCCCGTAGTTGACGCCGCCGCGGGACCATCGGATACTGCAGTCGGCGATACGAACCAAGGACCCGGTGGCAGCACCGCCCCCGCCGCTGCTGGCAATGGCCGGCGGCAATGCAATAGCGCTGACGCGGATGGCTGCGCCGCTAGCTCCTCCCACTCGTCTCAACAGCACGTGGTGGGGGTTCGGTACCCGGCAGCCCTGTTGGGAGAAGTGGTGAGAAGCTCAGAACCCGAGGCGGGTTGGGGAGGGCGAGGGGAGCGGCAGCCCCAAGGAGAGGTTCCTATCAGGTCAAAGCTTGTTCACCGGCTCGGTAGTTCTTGGCCCATGTCTTTAGGATATGCCATATAGTTTTGTGTAGTCTCCACTCTTGGGCACGTCCTCCTCCGTCAATATGCGGTGTCCTGGATGAGGATTTTTCTATCAAGGGTCGAGAATCCTGGAACCTGGTTTATGTCTAGGCATCTTCTAATCAGGCATTTTCATAGGAATGGAAAAGGCAGATACAACGAAGTCCGCCATAAACTGACTCAATTTCTCCATGTAGATCACCTACCCCACCGCCAAACTTAGCCCGTATTTAAGCCCGCCCGGCTCATCGACGCTAAAGCAATCTCCGGGACTCCCTTGCAGGTATTGGCGCTCACCGCAACCAGCGTTCAAAATGCACTGGCGCAGATGCAGGCGGCGGGTCCGCTCTCGCAGAGAACCCCGCACGCGTCAACGGCGGTGGCGTTGATTCCGCCGGACAACCCCACGCAGGTGGACTCCCGTGCATTGGCGCAGGCGTTCAGGTAAGGGCGACAGGTAGTGACTATTCATTGCCTGGATCAGCGGCTGATGTCTTTGCCTTGGCCGCTGTCTGTGGACTGCTTGGCCTTTGCTTAGGTGAGCAACGTTAGGTCCACACGTCGGCTTTCCTGACCCGATCCCCCGCCGGACGGTATTCCGCAGGCCCCCACGGACATTGTTGCACTTCTTCCGCAAGCCTGACCTGGGACAAGTCGGGAGCCAGGGAGGGATTGGGGAAGTCAGCTCCGGAACCGGATCGCATGTTCCGGCGGATAATGGTGCGGACTTGGCGGCGGCGGCAGCCGCAGCAGGATCAGCGGCAGGCGTCGCGAAGGGAAGCGCCCTTCTCATCGCAGCGACGAAGAGGGAACGTGAGCTGATGGTTGGGAAAACGGGTGCCGTCAAGGCGGAGGGCCTGGGGCCGCTATCGCAGCAGCCGCAGCTGAGACGGCTGCCCGTGCAAGGCGACCTTGGGGTTGATGCAAGTGGGAGGGAATTCACTGCGCCTCCATCGTCCGCACAGCCGGCGAAACGGCCGCGCTTAGCAGTTGCTCCGTTATCAGGCCGGGGGGCAGGCCCGAAGCAGCAGCAACAACACCAACAGCAGCTACCGTCCGGATGCTGCAATGGCGGTGGCGGGATTATGGTGGCGTTCGCGCGAGGCCAGCAGATCCAAGCTCGCCAGCAGCAACAACGCAGGGTAGGAGGGGGGTCACAAGGGCCAGCTGCCGCAGCCGTAGCGGATGATGACGTCATTGATGTGGTATCCGTTGACTTAAGTGAGAGGACACCCTGCGATGGGAGCGCTTCTGTCGACACCCCTAAGCCTTCGGCGCCTTCATGTGATGTTGTCATGGTAGACAGTAGTGACGACGACAACGGCGACGGCGCGACTGGCGTCGGCACTAGTGCTGAAGCTACTGGTCGTAAAAGTGGCGGTGGCGTAACACTTGGGTATGGTGACGGCGGCGGCAGGGCGTCGGCAGGCACTGTGGGCGCAAGGGATGTCGGAAAGGACGAGCGCAATTTCAAGGACTCTGGCGATGGCGACGAGCACGATGCTGACAGTGAGGGGGATGAGGTTGAGGACGATGACGGTGCAGACGAGGACTTCATAGCAGAGGACGACGAGGGCGGAAAGGACGGGGACGATTGGCAGCCCACAAAGCAGCGAGGTAATGGAGCAGCTGCCGGCTTGGCCACTGGCAACGGTACTTGTGGCCATAACCGAGGCCGGGGTAGCCGTGGCCGTGGCCACGGCCGCAGCGGCTATCTTACAGCAAAACGCGGCTCGTTAGGGATGCGACAAGCTGCAATTAGTCGCGGCGGCGTCGGTGGAGTCACTGGTGCATATGGTGGTAGTTGTGGCGGCAGTGGCGAAAGCGCAGCTGTAACTGCCACGGTGGCTAAGCTTCGGGGAATGGGATTCTCGGCTCGCCAGGCAGAGAAGGCATCGTGGATGGCCCGAGGGGACTTTGCGCGGGCGGTGGAGTTGTGCCTGCAGGGCATGTGATGGAGCGTTGTGGATATGTCTCTAGTATTCTTTATCCCCCGTGCGGAGATCATGTGCGTGGCTGATTGGCAGGATTTGAGTTTCTGGATGTGCAGCGCAAGGAATGGACCAAATGCGAATATGGGCAAAGTACTAAAGGAAGGGGGTTTCGGAGGCGTGGCGGATATGACTATACAAGGCCATGACCGACTTCATAATAGGTTTACTTAAGACTGCCCCTAGAGAAGCGAACATGCAAGCATAGTCTCGCGAACGCTGGGCACTAGCAACGATTATCTTCCCCGTCCCCAAAAGCTTACGGAAAATGCTTCGTCGTGTAACATATGTCATTCATGTGAACAATTTGCTACAGGTAAGCCGCCGTCCAGGCATCAAAGCTAGATGAACATCCATCCCACATATCGCTTCCGTACATCAAGGCAGGGCTACTCTCGAGCGTGCTTTCTTTCCTCTTCGTGTTTGTCACTTTCTCGGTTTGCTGCTCGTCCTCGAGGTCCTTTGAGCCTCCTGGCTTGTCCGGGCTTTACGAGCTCTTTCTGAGCTTGCAACATCTCCTCTAGCGTGCTTTGCGCATTCAAGTATTCTTTCAGGTTCAATTGTTGTAAATATATATGAAAGTTTTCAAAGTAGCTGAAACAACCACTAAGTAGAGATGGAGTGCTCTAACTGATTAACTGCTCTGGCACGTACACAAACAATGCGCACGCGTGGCAGTCCTAGAACTGAGATGTAGCCCTGTGGCAAATATTTGGCCCCCATACAATAGCTTGATTTGACCATACAGGCCCAGCATCTAGTAACGGATGCATACAAACAGCCTTAGTCATACCACCGGCTCAACTATGGTTCAGGAGTAAAATTATTAAATAGTTCTTCAGCACACTTCAGTTTATATACATGATATCCTGTGGATACTCTTGATGCTCGTTTTACCCCTGCTGATGGTGACACTACAGACATACCGCAATAGCTGTAGCTAAGTCCACAATCACCTTGGCGGGTTTTAAATGTAATTATATAAAAATATATATTATGATAGCTTCTCCAGAGTCCTGAACTCTTGATGCTGGTGGCGCTTTTATTGGCTAAGCCATTCTTTCTGCGAACTGAACGATCATACGTCTTTGTTAGATGTCAATACAAGACTTATATGAATTACGGGATAGCTTTGCGCTCAAGCTAGCATGCGGTGACGCCAGCCTACGACCGACCGATTTCGTTTCACATAAAGTATGCGATTAGGGAATGGCATCAATACATAAGAATGCACTTCCAATCCCCGGATGGCCTATCGGCCGGCGGACCGCCTGCCCCGCAGCGGCGCCTCTTGCTACTTATACACGAAGTGGACGGAAGAGATTGGCAGGGAGGTGGAACTGTGTTCCAACTGATGAAGGTGGACAAGTAGGCTGGCGGGGCACACCAGCGTCGCTGTCGCCGTCGCCACCGCCCAAAAACGCCGACGAAAGTGTTACGCTGCAACGTCGACAATCAGGACGAGGTGCGCAAAACATGGATCGCTACCATATCCGATCAACAGCGCCTAAGCAGATGTCACCGGGCCCGGCGAGTGCCGAACTGGGGCCGCAACATCAGCATCGGCAGCTGCAGCCACTGCGGTATCCGACATCAACGACGGTTGCTGCAAGCCCCCTCCCTCAGCAGCCCCATTCGGCACGATCGGCAGGAGTAGAGCGGCGGGCGCCATTTGCACGCGTGCCTGACAGTGGCAGCGGCGGCTCTTCACCGCTGCAGGCCATCGCCGACCCCCATTCCGAATTGGGTTGCGCGCGATTCGGCTTGTGCTCAGGTTGCAGCTTACAGGACGGCTTGGCGGCGCCGCCGTTATACGGTGAAGCCAAGGAGTTTTTCCAGCAACTGGGCCTTGCGGAGGTGCCCGCCGTGATGTATGTGAGTGTGTTCATTTCGGGGCTGGCTGGGTCGAAAACGTCAAGGAAGATAGGAATTATTTAGGGGGCTGAAGCTTAAAGCCGTGCTTCACATCGAATCGCCAGATTATCCAATTGTGAGATTGTCCAATTGCGTTTTCTTTTGATTCCGGATCTCATAAACATAAGGATGAGTCTGAGACAGAGGGTAAAGTGTGTAGAGCCGTCGATGCAGTGTTGTAGATATTGTGACCAACGAGGCGCCAGTGTGCTTTTTTAACTCATGTAGAAATATGTATCCGCACCCATGTCCGAATTCCATTTCAACGCCTTACGCTTCAAGGCCGCGCGCGGATGGCGATGCCGTGCAAAGCTGGCGGTACGTGGATCCGCGGGTCGGCCGCTCATAGGGCTGTTCAAAGAGGGTAGCCACGACTGCGTTGACATCGTCGACCCCGCATTCCAGCCACCTTGTGGTACGGGCCCTGCAATTGTGGATACGGGCCGCAGACGCGGAGGCAGAAGCGATGGTGGCTTCATGGCTGCAGCAGGGTCTAATAGTGCCAGGGACAACAACGGTGGTGACAACGGTGGACACCTGGGCTGGATGGGCGGGGATGAGGCCTTCAGCTGTCGGGCACACCACCCAAGGATTAATCAGGCGGCGGTGTTGATCAAAGAGGCGAGGAACAGGGGGGGGAGGAGGCAGGGAAGGGGGTTAGTAAAGGGAGTAAATAACCAATAACCGGTGAGGAGAGTCGAGGGAGAGGGAAGCGACGTGACGGGGGAGGGGGCTCTGCTCTAAGGAAGCATTAGCAGAGGGTCTCGTAGGTTGCATTGCTTTGCACGGCATAGGCAGGCTTTCCCTCGGGGGGAGGTAGCAACACCGCGTACCGGGGCACAGGGTCCGACCGCTCGATGCAAAGGCTCGCCCGATTCGGTGTTGATAGACGCATCTGGAAGCCCTTAGCCCAAGCCATTCAAAGCCATTCCAATATCCAGAGATCTAACTCAATGTATGGCTGGCGTCGTTCTTCGTGCCTCCTCTTTCCCACTGCCGCCGGTCCTGCTGCCACTTCAGCTAGTCACACGGCTGCGAATACCGCCTTACAACGAACCTGCGCTGGCTAAAGCCCGTGGCGGTGCCGCAGCTGCAGCCGCCAACCACCAACCACCGAGCGCTCGTGCCTCACGCCGCCAACGCCGCCAACGCCCCCTGGAGGGCCCAGGATTGCCGCATCCTGGAGGTCCAAATCAGGAAACCGGCCCTTCGGCCACGGCTGAAGGTATTCTGCGCTACTTGCAGCTCACCGCAGTGCCATCCCAGCCAGGAAACAGGGCGGAAGAGGACCCTGACGCGGCCGTTCAGGTGGTGCTGGTGCTCAATCTGCCGGCCAAATGCGAGCGGAATGACCCACGGGTCACTTCCGTCTTGCGGCTGTGCCGTACACTCTGGCATCTCGCTGGGCCCGGGGGTCCTATGGTGCCGGCGACCGACTCACCGCAGCCACCATTGCAGTCGCCCTCTCCCAGTCGGTCTCTGTCAGCAAGCTCGCGATATAAAGCCCCAGTTAGGGCCGGAGACTGGGCTGTGTGGGGCGCCGAAGACAAACGTGCACCGCGTCCGCAGAAAGCGGTGGCTTCGCTGGCATTGTCGCCAAGGATGGGGCCAGATACGCCTCCACTGTCTAATACACCACTGGTGCACTCCATCTGGCTCAACTTCCAGCCTGATGCACAGCGTAATACTGTCTTGGGTGAGGGCTGGTCCCACGTCGCCGGGCCGGCAGCTGCTTGGCAGGATTTCGGTGGCGTTGCAGCGTGTGTGGGCCCCGGGTCGTTTGTGCAGGCGAACTACGGCGCCATGCAACTGGTGCTGGAAGAGATCGCGAGCCTAGTGAGACACAGGGAACTTGGCAGGCGGGCGGGTTTTCCTTGTGTGTTTAGGACGCAGGGGAACAGGCATACATGTTCCTTCCAACGCCATGCAGCGTTTTTGCAATCTCCATTCCTTCACTCCCGCATCCCTTATCGCTGCGAAGGTACCGTATGGAAGCCGGGTTACAGAATTGCACGCGGGGATTGGCGTCATCGGTCTGTCGCTGGCGGCTCGGCGGCAGGTGGCAGCGCTGCGTTGTGTTGAGGTCAACCCTGCGGCGGTGGAGCCGTTCCGGGCTTCCTTGGAGCTGCTTAGGAACCGGCAGCAGGTGAGAGCCAGTCGGGACCAGAGCTCTGGAACTATTGCTCCAGACCGAATTTGATGAAAGGGTTAGGGGGGACCTGGATGGGACTGGTACGGGGACGGGGGGACGAGGAGACGTGGGCTGAACGGCGGCTGATGAGACAGGGCGTCCTGCAGCTACGTGAAGCTTTTCAGTGTCGTTAACCGGGTGTCACGTAGATCCACAAAACTTCCCGTGTTGTCCACGTGCTCCGTTTGCCTTACTTTTGTATCACCGTTACACATAGAGGGTCGAATGCTGGCATTACGACATAGCTTGCTAGTACGTGCAAAGCCGGAGGCCTGGAGCAGGCCGCCGGGCCGGTTTGCCTGTGCCAACCGGCATACAGGTACACATCAGGGTACTTCACCCCGGACGGGGCCCGGAAATTTTTAGAATTTTGGGAAAACGCCCGTAAAAGTGTTGGGTCTGCTCCGGGGATCCCCGGGAATTTCATGACGTGTGAAGTGCTGCTTTCCGGGGGCAAACAAATAGTGCCCCGTGAAGAAAAAGGCTCTTTTCCGGGTGTACCCGGAGAAAATTTTCTTAAAGTAAGGCCATGTTCCGGGGATTACTGATGCATGCTTGACAGCTTGACGCTTAGGAAAAGCAAAAAACACATTACACTTTTATTAGCTAAGGATAAACTATAAGCTAATTTGTAAGCAGTTAGACAAAAGAACATTACCCACAGGACTTCTAGCATTGACATTTTGGGCAAAGCTAGCCAAGCAAATTCCTACGTTTCTCAAGCCAACGAGTGTTAGCTTAAAGCAAGCAAAATACTAAGTATATCTCGGATGGGGAGGAAGAGAATGAAGCAGATTAAGAGAGCTAGGGAAGCTGGTATCTGTGTTAGTTCATAAGCTCCTGATGCCGGGTATTGCCGTGGGTATATGGGTAGCAAAAACCGACAGCTGCCAGAAAAACAATTTAATGTATTTCTTTATTAAGGTATGAAAATTGTCTTTGCTGAAAAAATATTTACCATGTAATAAACACGAGTGTTTTGTGTCCCGAGAAAGTTTTGTGCAGGTTCCGGGGCCCCCCGGAACGTTTTAGGGCGTAACTAGGTAAAGTTCCGGGGGCCCTCCCGGAAAAGAATTTTTAGGGCTCGGGGGAACCCCGGAACAAACAGCTACCCCCTTGAAGAACCCTGGTACACATTCATTCGAGATAATCATGATAGCAACCTTACCTACAGTATAATAATTTGATAGCTCAGAATAATAAATACTATTATCTACTATGCCCTCGTACATGTGGCTGCTCTGTAAAGTGGTGCATTAGGTGCCCAACCCCTGATTGCGATTGCTGTGTCGCTTGCCGATTTCGTTTGAGCTGCAACCAGCCCGGCTATCACAGACGTTTTCGCTTGTATGTTGAGCACTCTTGCTGGTAAGTATCTTAAGCGTGATAACCACTTCCCGGTAATACTGGCCCTCCTCACGCAGCTCCCGCCGGTGGTGGAGTACCTGACGGCGGAGGCAGGATCCGATCCGGAACGGTTCCTGGCGGACTGTAACGTGGTTGTTGTAGATCCACCACGGAAGGGCCTGGGGCAGAGCCTCCTGAAGGCGTTGACGCAGCCGCCGCCGACCCTCACCGCTGCCGTGCCCCCAACCTCCTCCTTTACTGACTCCATGTTTGCCGCAGCCGCTGCAGCCCCTGACCATACTAGTGATGCCATGGATTCCCGCTTAGGGACTTTGATATTGCCGAAAGAAGAAGAAGCGTTGACGGCGCAACCAGATCCAGGAGGTGCTAGGGAAGCAAGCACGACGGCGAAGCAAGGGTTGCCTTCTCGCCTGGTGTACCTGTCTTGCGGCTTCCGAGCACTCCAGGGTGACCTGGCAGTGCTGCTGGCGGGCGGCTGGCGACTCCGCAGTGCGACTGCATATATGTTTTTCCCCGGTACGAACAGCCTGGAGACGCTAGTGCTACTCACAAGGGAGGTGAACGAGGATGGGGACGGGGGGTGAGGGCTGAGGGGGTGGCGACATGCAACAGGAAATCCCGTGTTAGCCGAGGACCGGTAACAGACCTGGAGCCTTGCTGGAAGCCCGTCAACAGAGGAAGTGCATGGAAGAGGAGGAAGGAGGAGGAAGACCGGTTGGTCGAATGTAGAACCGGACTTACCGATCTTGGCTCTTTGGGGTGATGATCCATATCGCAGCGGGTTTAGCGTGAGCTGCGGTGCGAAGGGCACCGAAAATATATGTTATAAATGCGTGTGGCAGAGGCTCTCTGGCGGTCCTTAACCATCAGTAGCACCATCTCCAACATCTGCGTGCGCACAAAGCCCTCTACTGCCTACCAGCTTCAGCGTGCCATCTGAAAGACCAACCAGCAAGGTGGATACCAAAAACGAAATATTTTCTGTACAGGCGAGGGAATTATGTGTCTAGTGTGGACATCCCCCATCCCCAACGACACCAACCACCCCACGTAGCCCAGGCCAATTCACCAGGTAGGCGGCTGGAAGCTTCGGCCCTACTCCTGGTAAAATCTACCAGGAGTGCGAATCCAAAAACACAAGCCACTCTCCTAATCGAACAGCCTAAATTACATGGCATGCAGACGGAGAAGGGAAACATGGGAAAATTAATCCAAAGGCCGAATGCCGTCAACAGCCTGCCCCTTGGGACCGAGTGGCCTCCTTCCTGACGGCCCTGGAGGCATCGTCACTACTCCTAATCTTGCTGCAGCGACTCGCTCTCTAGTGCTGCGTGGGTCCCAGAGGCCGCCTGTCAACACAGATCCAAAGGAAGAGGTAAGAACGTACCAATAGGAATAGCAGACATGCAGCAAAAATAAACACATTACCAAAATTAAGACCGCGCGCGTGTTGAAAACCCAACTCAAACCACCTCCGCAACGTTAGGGTACGGGTACCCCAGTCAACCAGCAGACAATATCCTAAATATCCTAAACCCTGCCAACACAAGTAGAGTCGTACCAAAAAACGTAGTATGGAGTAATTCCCCTGCCACGTCATCCACAGCAGAAGACTTTTCAGCCCCCGGCACTGCGACGATGCAGGGGGTCCCGCGCGCCGCAATAAGAAGAAAAAATGAGGACGTAAGCGTGTGTGTGCTCGTTCCATGTTGCATACACATGATGAGGTGCGCTATAGAACCACTCTAAATACGCAGCACTGCATCACAACACAGCTCTGTGTGTGTGGGGAGCTGCCTCGAGGGCCGCCCTCTCTTGTAACAGTCCCACTGTACACCGCAACCCGCACACCGCGATACAAAATGCTAAAAGCACATCGCCAGCATCTTGCGAGGCCTTTCTTGCAGACAACTACTACTGCCTTCGTTTCCTGTAGACCCGTCTCCAGTCCCTGTTTCGCAGCAGGGTTTTGCGGCAGGGAAAACTTCGGCGGTTGCGTTAGGAGTCCGTAATGCAACTGAACAGGGCCGAAACCTCCAGGTTGTGGTGTCCGATTCGCGAAGCACATCCCTATTGCCGCCGCTGTGGCTGGCTGTTCTGGAGCCCCAACGTTACCGACCGCGAAAATCGCAGAGCATATAATGGCCGGCTCCACCTTAAGTAGTTGTGAATCCCTCACAGACACCCATAAGCGGCGTCGCCGGTGCAATCGCTACCTTATCCTCCGCAAGTACCCGTCGCTGTGCTGCGAGTAGAGGAACGCCTCACGGGACTTATCAATCTCAAAGTCGGCGTTGTTCTTCAGGAAGTCGTACACTGCCCGCCGTGGTCCCGCCTTGCGCAGGAAGCGGTCAAGCTTGGTGTCTTGTACAATTATGTACGAGCCGATCGTAACGTACTGGAACGAGAAGTAAAAAGTGGGAGAGGCCGGCATCAGCAGCACCACTGGGCAATGCTCCAAATGGGTGATGTTAAGTGCGCAGGAGTGAATTGAAAGGGGACTCCAAGCAGGCAGAATGATAACGGAAAGAAGCTATGGCAAACCAGGCAATTACAGGGGCAGTACGTGATAGCAACGTCAGAATCGACACCGGTGCTCCAGTACCAGTGCCTTTCGCCGGCCCTCTCTACAGCTTCCCCGCGCGGCAGCACTCCTCACCATCTTCACCACCACCATATTCAATCCCATTCAGCTGCTCTTACCTGGTTTAGCACTTGGCACTGCTTGAGAACCTCTGCATAGCGGTGCCATCTGCCGTTGGATAAGGGGACGGGGCCGCACATGACCCCAGTAAGAGGATGCATATAGCAGCACGGGATGAAGCTATGCAATTAAACATAGGTAGACCAACAACATGGAGGTAAGAACCGGGGTTGGGCTCATCATGCTGGCATTTAGAATCTTTATATTATTAGTAGTATTTATATTTATAATATGATATATAGTATGATTATAATGATTATGATATATAGTATGATTATATCTTGATATGCTTCAATGTGCAAGTGAACACAAAGGACGTGCGTGCATTTGCTTCGGCCGCTTCAACCGTGGAAGAAACAGAGCCATGGAGTTTTATCCCATGTCAGCCCTTTCGCGCGCAGGTCATCATGCATGCATCTTCTCCAGGATAGCCCAACTAACCATTCCATCACGGGGGTAGTAACTCGTGCGCCTCAACAACAGTACCAGGTCACGTCTATTCGTCTTCCCCCATCTCCACCTTCCAACCCGGTCCACTAATAAACTGCGCCAGATAATGGTACTGCGCTGCCGTACTGCCGCCGAGTACCCACCCATCCACGCTGATGAGCACGGGCCCTCCAAAGGTTGCGATAGCTTCCTGCAGGGCCGCCAATGCGGGCCGCTCCACAGCCCTCGCCTTCACAAAGCGGACGTATTGCCCCCACAGCGGGTTGTCGGCCACTGGGGTGCAGCGGGGACACAGTCGCTGCGCCTGTGCGTCCCAATTAATTGTGTAATCCTTAGGGTCTGGAGGGGACGTTCAGGGAGCGGATGGGAGAGTTGGATAGAAAGGTTAGTTCGCAGGAGTGGCGGCGGGGCCGACTTAGATGAGTGGCTGAGGTGAGGACGTATGAGAGGTACGGGAAATCGCTCTCTCCGCGCGCGCGCGTGTGTGTGTGTGTATATAGGTTAGGTTGGGGGATAATAACGGTCACGCTCACAGAGGAACCAGGACATGGCGTGACGGTCGATGTGGATGTGGGAGCTGGAGCGGCGGTGGCGGCCGCAACACCGAGGCCGCGAGTTTGGGTTATATATTCAACTCGTTGCCTGCCGGCCACCCACCTACGGACACGATGAGTGCCTCCCCAGGCTTGGCGTACTGGCTCATGATGTGGGCGAACAGGATGGCCGAGCCGCCCACGTTGGTACCTAAAACGTCCCGGGAGGGTAGGGGGAGAGTGTGAGTGTAAAAGCTAAGAAACCAGTACCTAAACGCACACACTTATAAATATGGACACACATATACATAAATGTATCTCTCAGCGTTCCTTGAACGAAATGTAGAACCGTGAATTGTACATATATATCCTGATCCTTTCACCCACGCGGACTTCTCCGAAATCAGTGAACCCGGGAAAATCACTGATTTCGGAGAAGTCCGCGTGGGTGAAAGGATCAGGGTGCCCCGAAATACTGGGGAAGGTAGGGACTGCCAGGTAGTGGCCACGGGTGAAGCAAAACCCCCCTATCCTACACAGATATATGTGTGTGTGTGTGTACATATGTATACATATACACGGCCCTCTCCATTCGCTTGTGAGCGACCTGAATGCGCAAGTCCTTTCCACCCGTCCATTCACCCTTCAGCTAAAGTTGGGATGTGCAACGTACGGTTCGTGTGTGCGTGCGCGTTCGCTCGTGTGTATGTGTGTGCCACTCGTTAAGTCGTACCTATGTCGTAAATGACTTTGGGTTTCACGTCCCAAAGAATCTGTTGAATGGCGACCAAATCCCACGGGTCCTGTACGGAAGAAGTGGCACAGCATGGTAAAGATTCCTCTGCGATGCGAACTTCCTGATCTCCGCTGATCAATGCTGCTTCGCGTGCAGCGCACAGAGAGGCTGTGCGGCATCACAGAGACATGGAAAAGAAAGCCATCTGGAGCACAAATAGACCGCGAGAAAGGCGGAGACACTGAACATATTACATGCCATATGACAACGTGGGGCTTGAGAGCGCGTCGAGCGACAGAAAGCACGTCATACGTCGTACTAAGACGGAACCGCTTTTCGGGAATAGCCCTAAATATGGCATGTTGCACTTAGCATGTGATTATAATGCGCCATTGTCGTGTCAATGTGTTGCCATCAGGATGTGGTGGCAAATAAGAATGTTTTTTAGTATCAAACCGCAAGGTTAATACTAGGATTTGGTTCGGAATAAATTGGGTTAGGGAGCGAATGCAGCTTGGATTGCCGGGCTGTATCATTCGGATCCGGTCACCTTCCCCTGATGTAAGCCCTGTGGTATAAGCTGCGGGTAAATGCACACCCGGCTGGGCCGGCTTGACCTCCGGCCACATGCATGCCAGGCAAAAGGATACGGATTGGTATACGGATACCCCAACCGCTACCTAATGGGGTTCGCACGGGATGATCTGCCAAGGAACAAAGGTAACGCAAGGCCGCGGTCCCATCAACCCATGTAAAAGTTGAATGCCCCAACGTAACATTTCTTAATCGTGTTTGCGGGTTGCTGCTATACGAGTTTTTTCGGTACAGGGACAGTGTCGACAATTCTAGAATGGAGCACTGAAGGGCTTTGGGGGAAGTGGTGCTAACGCAATCCCAAGTTGGTTATCAGCGTAGCATCATGACTAAACAAACGTACCTGCTGAGACTGCACACCGAGCCACGACCCGGCAGAAAACAAGTGTTTTTGTTCGAAGACGTAGTCATATCCGTACCTATCGCAGTATGAACGGCACTCTGTCACCAAATAGGTTATATGGGACTTGCCTGGGGCGACTGGACTGGGCCGAAAAACGCGTATGGACCTGAGTTGATGGCGGCTGGTCAAATGGTTTTTGGTGTGACCTTGCTACGTTACAGCCTCACAAGATCTCGCACGACACAAACAAGCAAGGATGCTTAAAGAAAACTTAAAGGGTGAGCCCAAACTCACAAGATGTCGTCCAGCCGTACGACATGGCCGTTATTCATAGCCACCGTCTCGTTTGCGGACACGAAGGAGCTCGCCCGATCGAGCGAATACACGCTACCCACGCATCCAACTTCATCATTGGTTCGATGAATATTGTCATTATCCTCGGAGGATTCGCGGAGCGAGCGAATTTCGTCGAGCTCCGCCATCACCTCTTCTTGGAGCATGTAAATCGTCTCTAATTTTGTACTGACCCGCATAAGCATCTCAGCAATACGTGTCTTCGGATCATGAATTGCAGCTCCCGCGATGCAGGTCCTAAGCGAAAGTAGCTGCACAGAAAGCAAGAAGAACTTGCGCCAGGTCATTATGTTCAAAGATAATCATCTAGTGTATATATACAAAAGTTATATCATATCTACTAATCACATACTTCTAGTTGCCCGCATTTTCGAGGAGGATTCGAGGTGTTCACCAACGGCTCAATGACAGTTTTGATCCTGTGTCATATTTCAGACGTAGAAGCCGTACCGGTACTTCCCTTGTACCTCTCTGAGCTTCGGTCCGTTCGATCCGTACCGATTTTGCTGAAACGGAAATAGTTCGACCGATCGTCCGATTTAAGAAAATTGACCTACTTGACGTAGTTTGCCTCTTATGTGGCACGAAGGGCCGCTTGAGGACCTTCAACATTTTCATCACAATCAAGGTATCTACGGAAAAAGTGCGGCTGTGACAGAAATTGAAGCCCTTCCCGAAGCCGCAATTTGCCTTTCGTCGACATTCTGGGCATATCAAGCTGTTAATGTATATTGTTGGGGGCGTAGAAGATAGGGAAAGAGATACGGGATTGCTCATCTGGTTTGGCGTGCTGGAGATTGTTTCAAATCAACATGTGACTTTCTTGCCTATTCTTACCAGGATTAGGTTCTACTTAAAAGAATGACATAAATGCCTTTCTAGGCATGCTGCCAAGGGATATCAACGGTCTTAACTGGTTTGAGCGATTCTAGACCATTTTTAGTCGTTCTTAACTCAAGTTTTGATAGTGTGGATGGGGCCCCGTCAGAAAAATTGACCACGATCCCTCCCGCTCGGAATCCAGCATGGACTAGTCATTTGGTTGCCTAAAGAGATTTTTGAACAGATCTCTCCGTGTCATCACGGTGCTGCCAAGTAGTTGCTCCATAACACTCGCTGCTGCAGCAGGAGGCTCATCACAGATATACGCGTATATTGGATCATTTTAGGGCGTTGTGGACGGATCAAGCTATTCCGGTAAAACATATCTTTCTTGTACACAACACTGCACGAGACTTCATCTGTGTGCTTCAAAGGCGCCGACCTGTGATCATGGAGTAACATATTAGCATGACAAGGCAGTAACTTAATAAGTTTTTTAAATCTTTGCGGCAAGGAAATGTAGCCGGGGTAAGGGAGCCCGCAGAAGTGCTGCACACTGCAGCGACCCATGGGTCATGCAGGACGTGCGTATACGATGCGATACAAATGGCTCTGGCTTCTCCTGCGCTCCAACGGCAAACAATGTAATGAGCAAAGATGAAGGCGTCTGCATTAACAGGGCAACTGCAATCTGCTAATATTAAATCATCATCATACCATCAGGATCCAACGGGATCTGTAGTAGCCGTAGACGTACGGCACACACTACAGGATCCATAGCCATCCATGGCTATCACAGCCGTTCTCAATTCACTTGGCTTTCTCTCGAGCTCGGTGAGAAATTTGGCCCGCAGGGAGATATATTGCCCGTCTTGTTCGCGAGTGCCCCTTGATTATTGCCCTTGATTTCCATTTTTCTTGCCTCAAAAAATCCCTTCCATCCCCCGACGCACGCATTTCCTGAAAAGCAACAGCTACCTCCAGTCTCCCTCCTTTCCGCCTCCCTTCCTCCTGTGCGTGTTGTGCTATGACGCAGGACTTAGATATCCTCGCACCGCTGAAGCTTCTGCATCCAATGTGGGAAAAATCGATTTCAAACAGGTATGCGCTGTAGGCGCATGGAATAGCGCCCAGTCAGCCCTTCAGTCACCCATGGATTCCATGTTAATGCACGACAGTAATTCCTTGATCGCGACATGGTACAGACATTATGACATGCATGGATATGCGACGCATAACAGGTGAGCATCTCTTTCCTTCACTTCATAACAGGAGAGGAGTATTTATTTCCATGCCAGCAACAATTACATAACACAACACATAGGAGGATAACAACATAACACAAACAACCGTCCCGAGGGCAGAGGTGGAGGAGCTGCTGCCCAACCAATGAGGGCCAAGCAAAGAGAGGACGGCGAAATGAACCTCATTAAGTGCTACTTGTACGTGATCAGATACCAGAGCCGGCTGCCCCGCTCTGAATGGAGCGTTGCTTCAAGCCCTCTCACTGGCATCAAGTAAATCTTAAGAATTCGGTGTACTGGTAAGCTAAGCCATGCTTCCAGCTATCACAACGTCCGTGAGTCCTGTCCATCCGTTTGTCTGTTTCTGTGCGTCTGTAGGTTTTTCAGTCGGGCAAGAGCCTAGTTCTGTCAACAATACCTCCCTGTATTGAGGGTTGACAAACCAATAATATGTTAGTGGGATATGTTGGCCGGATAAAACTCATTTTGCTTATTGCACCCACCATCAGAGGTTGACTTGCGTACTTATTGCATTGTAAGACTCACTATGTACGCACACTGTGGCTTGGTCGGATATCATATCGTCAGGGTAAGGTTCGCAGGTCCATTCCAGTGTGCCTCGTAACCCTAAGTTAATAGGCTTGCCATGCGCTGTAAGCGCAGCAAATTCGATGACGGGTATTTCCGAGTTACTTTCCCCGGGCTGGTGCTGTTGCGCAGCTATCGTAAAGTGACCGAGGCGCTTGATAATCCGACCAAGTGCTGGTATGCAAACTGTCCTTCGAGGTGTGGTACAGGCAATGCGATGCGGTCCCAATGGGGCTGGAGTCGTCCAAATGGCCACTTGGATGGATCCATGAGCCGTGCCCAAAGCCGGAAGTGGCAGAAGCTACATGTGTGCTGCATTTTGTTAATAACCCACGGCCTGCCTTGGTGAACTTGATGGGGTGCTGCGGACTACTGCCCAAGTCAGCATGCGCCCACAGCCTTGGAACCCGTTTAGTCTTTGGTGATGACCCATTTTAGTATAGGACACGCCCGGACCAGGTACGGCAGCCACGCTGACCAGGGCCAACGGAATCGCCCGGACTGGTCATGCCCGCGGTGCACAACATGCTTCACGCAGTGCTCTTACTCGCTTCCTTGTTTGTCTCGGCACATTCCTGCGGGTCAGGGCAGTCGGCTCCTATGCGTCTGTGTGGTGGTCAACCCCGTGGAGACTGTGCGGTTAATTACTGCGGCCCTCCTGAGCCAGTGAATACGGACCGTACCAGGGTCCCGTCCATGAACGTGCCGAACGCCATCAATATTACCGCATACATCGATATCATTAAACATTCGCGGGACACTTCACCACCGAGCTATAAATGACGATCCGACTGAATCTTTAGCAGTTAACGGTTTATATCAATAATTATCTTCAATTTTCGCTGTGACAGCACACATTAGACAAACACGATAGGCGCCATGCATGGCTCGCAGCGTTTGCAGGTGTCAGCATATATATGCTCAACATTAACCTCCTCAGGAGTTCGCTCCGTATCATCACCAACATAACTATCACCCACGACGATCCGCACCACCAGCTAAAACTGCATTAAACAATCTTTCAAGGTTGAGGCAATAGTCACGCAATTGCCCACGCGCCCAAGCGGCGCGGAAAGGTAACTTATAAAAATCTGGGGTGAATCTGCCTGAACTGCCTTTTGCTTATGCCGAATGGAAGGCTCCACGTTTGCTTTGCCGCATGTAGAAACGGGAAGATCAATCATCGTCTCCTCCTTCCCAAGCAGGGAATGAAAGATATGAGGGATACGGTGCATCTGCGTGCATGTTGATGGAGACGAGCTCCAGTTGCACAGCGAACGACGGCCGCTGCCTCTACCGGCTAGATCATACATTTCAGATGAAGGTCCTGGGTTCAGCCCGTTTCAGCCTCAGCGGAGAAGCGCCACTACTGAATTGGTGAATCTAGCGTCCATCGCCCGCCCTCGCCGTTGCATGTAGGTAGGTAGGTAGGTAGATAGGTAGCAATGCACAAAGATTGGAGCTAGCCAGGAAAGGAATGCCAGACATGCGAACCTGCTTAGGAGCTGGCACGCAGCGGAATACAGCTCTTATGCTTCAGTTCGCTTCGTGCAAGCAATGTCATTATTCCGTGTCTCCCCATTTTCGATCTGCACACATTTTTCATCATCCACGCCTTTGAAGCCCGCGAATAATCTTATGCACACCACAGAGCCATATGCCAATGAACGTTCACACAAAGCCACAATGGGTTCCAGAGACACATCAATCCTCGGTGGAAACAACATGTATGAGAAATACCATTAAGCTTTACCCGCAAGCGTAACAGATTAAACAGCCATATGTCCACCTCCAACGCATCTGCAAAGCAGCGCAGCAGCCTAAACGAAACATCCGCTGACGAGGATTAGGTGTATAAAACGGTCATTCAGGAAAGTCCAGGTCAGTCCCGCAGCCCATGAAGCCAAGTAACAGCATGTGTGCATGCTTTGCTTGGGGTGAACCAAACGCGGCACGGAAGACCTCGAAGCATCGATTATCGCGACGTGCATATTACGACCAGCACAATACTGTGCTGATCGTAAGAAGCACGCGACGTGTCTCCCGCGAACGAAGGAGACACGTCGCGCGATCAGGACTACTTGCCTATTACTTGCCTCAAGACAAATGCGCAGGCAGGGGTCAAGCACGGTGGGTAGGGTAAAGCACTTCTGTCTGCCATGTACCTACAGAACCCGTAACCTGGATAGACGTCACCCAAAAAATGTTTCCCAATTATGAAGTACATCTAACCGAAACATCAACCGCACCGAAAAACAGCATTTCGACCTAAGTGCAGCCGGGCCGCTGCTACAGTACATACACCAACAACCTGCATCAGCTGCCCTCCCTTCTACTTCTTCCTCCTGTTCGGCGCCAATCACAGCATAGTACTTAAAACCTTCGAACCAATGCGCGACTATAGCTTGCTCCAGGATGCCTAATTGTATTGTGGTAGTTTCCGCCGCCATATATGGAGATGATATGCCGGTAATCCCCTCATGCAAGTTCTTGAATATCCCTCATTTGAAGAGATTCTGCGTTGCCTGGGCCTGAAGGTTCAGAAGGTAGATTGTATGTTGCCCCAGATGGGCCTGCTGCCCGTTGAAGCGGCAATGTCACGAAACTACGTATGAGACATTATTCCGTTCTGGACGGCGCTCGATGGCAAACGCTGCAGATGCAGGGGATTATTATATTATGCGCAAACAGGCTAGAGAGTTTCGCACGTATGCATCCGCCCACGGGTGCCATGTTGAGCGGGGGGATCGCTGGGGTGAAAAGGCCGCTACTTGGTTGGCGGGGACGGAAGGGGGGCCTGGCCTCTGACGGCCTCAGCCCTCCCTGCATCCAGGCACGAATTAAAGGGCTGGGTTATGCCAGATGTATGATATTATTATGTTATATTTTTACTTTTATTATTAAATGTATAACCACATGGTAAGCGTTACGCGTATCAAACAGGTCATCAAAGGACATCATTACGCAGCAAGGACTTGGGTAGTTCCGGGGCTACTAGTGGGGCAGACGTTACAACAGCAGATGCACGCCGTCAACCTATTGCGGGTCTATTGCGGTATTTATTTTTTGGTGCTGCGATGGGGGTTTTCAAGATGACTATTGGGAGGCGCGGCAAAGGTTGTGGCGGTCGGCGAAAGTCTAGGTGGAGAAATCTGTGAGAGTCACAGCGTGCAGCGAAAGGTGCGACAGGGCAGCGCAACCCAGCATCACTAGTAAACATCCAAGGAGCAGGTGGACCCGGCAGCCACCGCCGGCCAAAGACCAGGGCAGATATAACACACGCACACGTTGACGATTCGCTTTTCCATTTGACCGACCGCTGCCCCGAGAAACGTGGACGCAGCGGTGCTCTAAAAAGCACAGGGCCGCCTAATCACCCACCTGTGCTCCATTTCCTCGTGCAGGGCTGGCAGCGTCTGAGCCAAGCCAGAGCTTCCGTTGGTACCCAGCCGAATCCCCATCTTTCGTAACTGTCGCTGCACCAACAAGGTCTTTATTCGAGTGCGGTAGCCGGTGGACGCCTGGCTCGGCCCTAAGCTGAGAAGTAAGTTGGCGGCGCCGGCAACCCCGCTGGCACCCCCGCTGGCACCCCCGCTGTCACCCCCGCCTTCAACCGCATCTGGGATACCGTCACTGTCCATGCTGGATACGGGTTCCAGTATGACGCCTGCGCCGTACAGCGTTGATTTACCGCCCCTGCCTAGGCTAGCTCCGCCGTGTGGACCGCCGTTGGGCAGCTGCTGTGTCACAAGGATTGCCGGGATGGCGCTATCTTGGCGGAGCCCCATGCCGTCGTTGCTCTGCTTCGGTGTAATTGGCGCCGGCGGTGTGACGATGAGCGGCATAGTTTCCCCGCCCAGCTCCTCCCTAAGCCGCACCAGCTCCGTCAGAACCTTCTCGAACGACGGTCGCAACGCCGCGTCCGGGTCCCAGCAGCTGTTCGCCAGGGCTACGTAGTCGCGGGGGGCGAAGGGAGGGAACTTGGGTCGCCGGCCTTCCTTGGTGATGGCGTGGCCGATATGGGCGCGAGGCACGCCGGCGAAGGGGTCGCCCCCACAGAACAACTCCCACATAAGGATACCGAACTGCGGAGGAAGGAAGGAGCCTCAACAGAGGTACGGCAAAAGCGGAGAGAGGGACTGCTGATAGAGGTGGGGTGAATACTGTATTGGAGGGAGAACAGAATCTCTGTAAACTACATGTATTGGGGGACTTGCAGGGTAATTATTGCGCCGAGCTCAGAAAAGCGATACAAGGCCGTGTCTCTTGGCCCGACCCACCGAGTACACGTCGGCCGCCTTGCTGATTCGACCCTCCAGCATCACCTCCTGCAAGTACGCGGAGAAGCGGCAGAATCACAGGGTGACAGGGTGACAGGGGGACCAGGTCAGCGCACCTGTGTCGAGAACGTGAACGCCTGAAATGTCAAGTGCTTCTCTGCCCCCACCTACCAGCCCCTTCCCCCTCGCCCTCCTGGCCCGTACCCTTTCTCACCTCGCCTCCTATCCTCTGCCCCTTGTTCCCTCCCCTCACCGGCGCCATGTGCGTGAGGGTCCCCTGGAAGCAGCTGCTGAGGTGCGTCTCCTGGTGCTCCATGCGGGTGGACAAACCGAAGTCCGCCACCTTGGCGATCACTCCACGTCCCTCCGTACCACTGCTCTTGAGCATGATGTTGCGAGCCTTCAGGTCTGGAGAGGGTCGGATAGCGGAAGCTTAGGTACAGAGAAACGGCGGCATATGCTGAGGAACCTGACTGCTCCTTGGGCGTTCTGTCCCTCCGCGGCCCTCCCTCGGAGCCACTTACCCGAGTGCAGTACGTTGGAAGCGTGCATGTGCACCATGGCCTTGGCCACGTCGGCAGCAGTCTCCAGCATCGCGGGAAGGTTGAGGCCACCACCTGCGGTCCAATCCACAGCACGTAGATGTAAGCCACGCGAACTCGCGCAGCGCCATCGTAGATCCTCTTGTGCAAGTACGTATTCTCGCGCCGCTCTCCGATGACTCACCTTGCATGAAGGCATGCTGATCCAGAGCGTCCTTCAGGGAGCCTTTGTCGCAATACTCTAGTACTAAACGAACCTGCGCAGGGTTGTTGCCGGTGAGCAAGGTAAGTCAGCGCGATGACTTCAGTGAAATTGGAAGCCTCGCACCTCGCTCAGGTTGATGGCGGTAAGCCAAGAAACCCTAAGCCCCAACAAAAGTGATGTTGTCCCTTTCTCCGACAAGTGATATCACACACCGAAAAGTGGGGAAGGTGAACAAAGGCCGGGAGTCCCTAGCGTTAAGCCTGGCTGTCGTAACCCATGGCCAGACCTAAGCGGGCCCATCTTCCCAAAAAGCACTTCTACTTAGGAGCCCGGGGCATCCAAGAGCGGTGCAATAAGAAAAGGCCAGCTCGCTGATCAACAGAGCAGCCGGTCCGGTCTCAGCACTGAGTCCGCCACGGTCCGCACTCGGTCCCCCGCGAGCCCTCCAAGTCAGTAACAGGCCCCGTTCGCTGCCCACACCTGACCGCACCTCGTAGCTGTGGATAGTGGAGTCGTTGCTCTCGGCCAAGGAGCCATGGCTACTTGCCCGGTCATCGAAGCCACCGATAGGACTGCAAGTCATCACAGCGCCGCGGCATGCCACAAGATGATGACCGAGAGAACAAATTCGCACCGCCATTGCAAGCGCTTGTGGCGCTGATACGTTGGTTAGTCCGGCATTAGTCTATTACAGGCCGGTATTACAACAAGCAGACACACACAGAGGCATCGCCTGAGGACAGGTTGGCTGCAATACCCCGATGGATGGGTGGCGCTTAGCGGTTCGACTTCTTCTATGAGCTGCAACTCAGTGTTACGTGTGGAGGAACGCAGCGGTACCGACAGCAGCGTGCGTCCGGGGCGCGACGCACCTTCCAAATGGGGCTACCATTTGGTGCAAGCCGCCAAGACCGGGCTCGTGGTATGGCCGTATGAAATAGGTGTAGGTGGTTACTGTGCAAGGCAGGGGATGAAGCGGACAGGGTTGAAAAGGCTGAGACCAGAGAACGCCACGCAGTAAGCGAACAGTGCGTGGTGGCTGAATGAAGCCCTCAAGGCTCTCCTGTCTGACGGGATGGGACAAGACACGGATCTGCTCTCCACTTCACAAAGCATCGTTGCGGCTGATGGCAGCGTGCGGCAAATGGTGTACATGACGGGGCAAGCAGGGAGGGATTTCCAAGACGACGCACCAATGTTTGGGTGAACCAGGCTGGAGCTGATGGCGGCCTCCATGACCGCCATCTTCTCGCGCTTCTCCTGACCCGTCATGTTGGCCGGAAGGATCATGGTCTTCACAGCCACAACCTGCCGACAAGAGAAACCAGGCAAACAGGGAGAAGGAGACCCAGGTCTCGTGCATGCGACCAGCGCAACAATTGGGCAGTATGCACAGGAGCGCCTCCTGCGGAGGGGATTTGTGTCCCGGGCTGCTGGAATGTGACATGCCTTTCATTCCATTCAACATCAGAACGCCAAGAGGGCTGCTGTAGGGGCCTTGAGGCTTAGGTCAGAGATGAGATCCCTTGAGCGAAATCCGATCCTAATCAACATTCTGATTTCAAAGGCGTCCGATGGCCGCTCATGCCCGGGTCGGGGTTCATTTGGTTGATCAAGATGAAACCGGGTGCCGGTCCATGGGCCCACGTCTCACCGTTCCTCTCCAGAGACCCTTCTGCACCTTGCCGAACTGCGAACGAGGACGGGAAGCAGCAAGCAGCAGCGGCAACCGGCAGGGACAGCGGCAGTGCCGGACAACAGGACAGGGGCACCATCATCTTCCCCGTGAAAGGATTATTAAAAGATGGGGGAAGCTCATACACATGTCTGTCTGTCTGTCTGTCTGTCTCAGATCAGATGTTGGAATCATGTCATGTTGCTTGTCAATGAGAAAGTTGCATGTAACATGTCAGGCTCATTGAAGTACATATGACTAGGTCAGCATACCGACGAACCCGATCTGGGTCACAGCGGGTTTCGCGATAGCGCCCTGGCCACTTGCGAAATGGTGCACAGTAGCGCTGATGCGCGGGTGGACTCCGCTTGACGTCATGCCAAGGATGCCATGCCCTCTCGGCATACGTCATACACCCGTTATAAGTCGGCGGTCCACCCTCAATCCGACGGTCCGGCCCATCACATCGGCTCGGCTTTGCACGCTTTAGCGCCGTTACGACAAATGATATGCCCCCCTATATCAACCCTTTCCCCCCCAACACACACACACACACACAACGATTTAGGCGATGGCCGGTGCTGCCGCGACTCGCAACATACCATACGTCAAAACAAACTGGGGGCCTCGCCCCAAAAACCTCCTTTCATAAAACACATTTCCAAATGGAGCCACTGCATTCACTCCTTTCCCTTCGCCAGTTCTTTGAGTCTCCCATGCACTCACCGCTCCAGCGCCCAGGACCTCAGCCACCTGGACGTTGTCGTCGAGGGACGCCTTTGCAACGTTCAATGAGCGGCGGGCGTCCTCAATCCGGGCTGTGGCGCGCAACAAAACACAGCACAGCACAATGCAACATGGGAAGGTGATATGCATGGACGTTAAGTTCCACAACAACATGTTAGTTCCAGCGTCGTGGCGGGCGGGAGAGAAACAGGTCCATCGCCTCCATTCCTACATATGAACAATCCCAATCCAACACACCATCTCATTGCAGCGCAACCTGGAGGCGCGCAATCCTCAACCGTCGTTTAATTCGCATTCCGTGCAGACCATAGGCCCTCCCAAAACGATACCCAATCCGTACTTTTCCGCCGGGCGTATCCGGGCAAACCTTGAGAGCGACCCGCGGGCAGCAAGTACAAATTCGCTCTCCGCGTCCGTTCCCCTCGGCTCACCCATCATTGCTTTCCGTGACGATGCGAGCGGGTCAGGCGCGCCGCCTTTGCCGCCGTCTCTATTGGCGTCGAGGCAGCGAAGCAGCTCATACTGCCGCACAAGCAAGACGTCCATCCGCTCCTGAGGGGTTGTTGGTTGACATGTGCGGAAAAAGGCTTCTGGGATAAGCATGAGGCCTGAAGTATACGTGTACGCTAAAAGACAGTTTTAAGCCACTGGTTACATCCCACAGGTCACAGCATTGAAATCACGTCATGGGACGATGCGAAGCGGGACCTCCCAGTACGTGGGTAACACCTGAGCGCCTTACGTGTTATTGCACTGATGCAAAAAACGCTTCACGTCCTGCCCGTAATATCACGTTACCTTCTCTTCCTCCAGTCTTTTGGTGGTCTCAGCCAGGTTGCGATTCGCAGCCTGGCAGGTGGGCAGCCGGGCAGGGGGCATACGTTGCTGGTGACTGGTGAATGAATGGGAGTTGCGTTCGGCAACGAAAGAAAAGGACTTCACCAAGGAAGGGGCATCCACAGCGATTGCGCTGTGTCCTGGCCGATTCAAGTTGGCAAAGTTGGAACTGTCCGTGGAAACTTAGGGTTGTCCCTGTTTTCCATCCGGAAGTTCAATACATTGCTCGACAAACCCTAGGAGCTGCCAAAATAAAGTGCGGCCGCTGCTAGGCTCTGTAAGCCTGCAAATCCCCACCTCCGCGTCATTGGACCATCTGTACCACTTGCGGTAGCTAACGCAGCTAACACAGGCCGCCACTATCCTCCGTGGTTCCACGCGGATGAGATCTCTGACCGCGAACAGCCCGATATCAAAACATATCACGGAGAACTAACCTTATCGAGCCCGGTGGCCCGATAAGGTTAGTTCTCCGTGAACCTGTATCAACCAGTCGTTTGCCCTCCCTGACCCCTGACCCCCAACCCCTGACCCCGAGCTAACGCACCACTGTCTCCTGCAGCAGCAGCATCTGACGTTTGAATGATGCCATCGAAAAAAAGAGGAGGAGGGAGATGATGAAGGCTATGATGATGACTGCAGCGATCAGTGGTCCCCGCCACGGGGCAATAAACCCGCCCGCGGGGGACACCTGCAGGTGATAACCGCGTGGAGGAGATGAGGAAGCTGGTGCTGTCTGCAGTTGTCTGCCGAAAAGTCCTTTCAGGTTACTGAGTGTGTGTTTTATTTGTGCCTAAAATTTGCATTTATGTGTGCCGTACACCGCCTGATAACGACAGCTGAAGTGGCCTCATCAAATGAGTCCGCCAGATATGGAGGAAAGATATGGAGGAAAGATATAATGGAGGAAACAACTGCAACACATGCAACAGGTGCTCACTTCATCCGCCAGCTTTCCCACGTGGGGATGGCGGGAATCCGTTCTAAGGACTCACCCTCAGCAGCCAGATCCGGTTGACCACTTTGACCTGTATTATCACGGCGTCTTCATTGCGAAGGGTGGTGGGGCCCACTTGGGCTATGACCTGCTCGCTTGTGCTGTTAATCTCGCGGACGAGTGCGTAGTGAAAACCCTGTTGCGGGGTGGAAAGGGGCAAACCGCCGGCAGTGTATTGGGAGGGGGGAAAAGCAAGGGCGAAGCTCGACCCATGTTTGACAGTAAAGGCGAGAGAGGTCTTTCCTTCTTGTACAATGCAGGAGTTTGTGGATCAGCTGGGTGGGCCCGGGAGGCTTTCTAGGGGGCGCCAGTTTGGCTCATCATCCCCCCTCCGTCTTTAGTTTGGTTCTGTATAAGAGTGTGCTTTCCTGCTGGCGTCTCTCCTCTGAGGGATTCTGTGTGTTTTTGTCAGGCTCTTGCCAGGTCCGTTTCGTGGTGGAGGAGAGTGACCCCCTTCTTTTGAGCAGCTAGTTGTCCCCCGTCTTCTTTAGTTCCTTCTGTGTTTTCTTGGTGCCCCTCCGTGCTCTGTTAGTGGCCAGGCTAGAGCCTCTTGAGTTCTTGTTTGCTCTTGCTGTTCCGAGTGAGAGCGGGAGCACGGGGCAGGACAGACAGACAAAGCCACGTGCCCCTCCCCTGCGCTGCGGCTCGGTCCGGTCAGGACCCCTGGTGCTCGTCTTTGCAGGGTGAGTCGCCCCTTCATATATATTATTTATATATAATATGTGTGTGTCTGTGTATATTTGTACAAATTTATATCTACAGAGTATTGAAATTGTTGATTTGAAACGCCCCCACGAAAAGACGCACCAATTTCCGTAGAGTGGCCAAATACGCATCCTCGCCACTGGCCACGGCGGTATAGTTCACCAGCACTGACACCAATCCCCACCTGTAGCGGAGGCAGACGAATGTGAATGTGAATGTGAATGCATGCATATCGGTGGCTGGTTCCAAGGACGGTACTGATGTGTACTGATTATGAACGGCACCGGGTCCCCACGAAGCGGCATGCAGAACGCGCGGAAAGCACTGTAAAAGCAACGGCTGTTCGGCCGATGGACGTATAACAATAGGGTTTGGCGTGATTATGTACGATGAGGTGTTCTCAGCATATCCCGTTATGCCTCTGCAGGTGCGGCCTGCACGTCAACCACTGGCCACCGCAGGAACGCGCCCAAAGGTGGGTGTACCGTCCCAGCGTGGTCATCGGGAGCCAGTCGGTCTCAACTTCTCTGTTCACGCCCGTACCTTCCTATACGCCCCAGGTCACCACTGATCCTGATGATCCGGGCCCATGCCATCCGCACTGATGCATACACTAAATTGCCCCAAATGTTGCCGTGTACCATCCAACCGTTCCCCCCCCCACCAGCGCCCATGGGTGCCTGCGCCCCGGTCGGATGTTCCCCCATATCCCACCCTCAGCTCCGGCATGGCCACATCATGGCCTAATCTAGCCATATCATCTGCGCACCATTTTTCCCTGGTGGTGGAATTGTAGCACATGTTACAGTTCCGCACGCTGGCGGGCAGGTCATTAAAGCTCCTTAGGTTTGTATTATTCTTCGCGGTGTTGTTGGGATCGAAGTACCGGAAGCCAAACGTCTCATTGGCGTCCCGATCAGCTGCACGGCAAAGCCACGGGCAGACATCCAAGCTATGGGGCCGGGCCAGGGAGACATCAAAGAAGCTTAAGGTCTGTCCACAGAGGCAAACCGACTTCGCAGATGGAAGCGCACTAGCAGCGGCCTTAAGAGAGCAGGAGACAAGATGATGCAGTAGGTAGAAGCACTACGTCAGCCAAGATCTGAGGATCCACAGACATAATGAACACGTGTACGGACATCCAATACACAAAGCTCGGTCCGGTCAGGCCCCCCCGTGCTCGTCTTTGTAGGGCGAGTCGCCCACAGTGTAACACCCCAGTTACAAAGCTCGTGTGCCCGTTCCCCCTGTTCTGTGAGCCTTCGGGTTACATTGTATCCGGGCACGAACAGATAATTTCAAGCGTTTTGTCATTTGGTGCTGTAGTGGGTCCCTCTGACCGGTAGCCGGTGTGTGTGTGTGTGTTTTGCTTTCGATATACTCCCCGTATCTCCCCAGCTGGTCGTGCCAACTGCGACTCACGTATGTATATGGGATAGCGCACAAAGACGCCCGTGGAGTTATCGTACAGTGTAGTCGGGCCCACCACCATCGGCTCCCCCGTGCGAATGATCGTCATGATGTCGTCCTTGCGGGTAGGATCTGCACGGCACCCAAAAAACGGCGGTGGGGTGCGGACCGCTAGCTAGCTCAGCAAAGCGGATGGTGTGCGCCGCGTGTGTGTGTATGTGTGTTTGTATATATAAAAGGGGGGGAAACAGAGCCATGCTTGATTACGGGTTATGCATTATAACGTCGGTCTGTGTCATATTACATCATGCTAAAAATCGAAGCATGCTTCATGCGCTTTATGTGACGTGATGCAACGCTACACGATGTCATTCACGCCCTGTCAGGCATTGTAAAATTGCCTTCGTGCGATGTTTTGTAATGCCTTACTGTGTCATACTAGGAGCAGGACGTCATGCGATGGCAAGTCGTGGCAAGCCCTGAAGAAAAATGACAAAGCACAGCGAGCTCGGCCGTACTGATTCATGTCACCGTGCACGTACCGGCCAGCAGGTCACGTGGCGGCGAAACCTGCGATCTGTCTGAGGGCCGCTGCGGGTAGATCATCATGACTTGTGCGAAGGGCTGCAGTTGCATGTTTGCCAACGAGCCGGTCGGTACCTGAGGCCACAAAGGAGCGGCGCAGCCGCGACAAGCCAGAACCAGATCAGCCGCCAGGTTAGCCAGCCGGCAAGGTGGCGCAGCTTGAACCCATTTTGGGGCCATCCCGGCCTATCCCGTCTTTGGTGCAGATGATTGAAGCCACCTGCCCTATATCCCTGCTGGTGAATGTAGGCTTTGCACGCGAGCGATCATAACAGATTAGGTTAGACGCTGAGGTGCAGTGGCGCAGTGCGGCCCTTGGACATGCACGTATACATCTACTGGTAGCCCACCCAGTTCCCACACCCCCCTGTGACCCCCTGCGGGCGCAGGAGTGGGACCCCTTCGTATGGATGCTCTGATGGAAACCATGAAGCCATTTCAGCCACTTCCGGCCCGTCCCTGGCGCCGCACCCGTGTCATGAGCTCCTGTGCGGTTGCATTGAAGTTCTTTATCCAATATCCCACGTCCGGCTGCTGTTTGACCAGTAGCTGAAACGTGACACCGGGAGTGAAGGACTGTTGGAGCTGGATCTGCGGTGGGGGATGAGATTAGCGAAGGAGGGGAAGGGGGGAGGGAGGGGAAGGCGAGAATATGGCAACTGCAACTGAACGGAGGAGAGTCGTGAAACAGGAGTGCGCGAAGACGAGCCGGCCAGGGGCCGGGCATATGTGTATGGGCACGTAAAAGTCGTTTGCTAGATGGCCTGTTTCCGTATGTACGGGTAACAGAAAGTGACGGGATGGGATGGGTGGCTGTTGTGGGAGGGGACCCTCATGTCTGCCATGTCTAATGCGTTTGTCTAGTTGTCAACGTGCGTGCTGTATTCGCTTTTCACAGGAACTTCCCACCCCGCAGGCAGCAGCTCATCCGCAACCAGCTACAGGACAGCCCGTTCTCATTCCCTGGCCCCCACGATCGCACCTGGAACCCCGTAGCAGCGTCCACCGCGCGACTACGCGCGTCGTCTTTTCTCTGTTGCACATGCGCGCTGGCCCCGGCGATGACGCCCCAGATGCCGATACCACAAAGCAGCATGAAGACCAGAACTGGCGCGATGGTGGTGCTAGGGTACAGGCAAACGATCTCGGCCAGCGCCTTCGAGGACAGCAGTAAGAAGCCAAGTGTGAAACGGGGCCGCAACGTGCCGCATTGGTTATGGCATGGAAGAATGTAGGTTTGTGGCGTGTGCAATAGCTGTGCATCCTTAAAGCACCGAGGTCTCACCCGGCAGGTTCCCATCAAGCCGTTGAAGCACGTGTGCACCCGACCGTTGACCAATGCCTTCGGAACCGGCATGGCTTTCATGTTATTGCCGTCGGTTTCCTTGGCCAAGTCAACTGATGTTGACACATGGAGCTCTGGTTCTCCGCATACCACTTTTTCCAGCTCCGCCGGGCCAGCGCAGCTGGCATCGGTCAGCACTGCATCTTCCAAGCCCCGACGGTCAATAACCGTCGTAGCCCCGCCCAGCACAAATAGGCCGGATCCATTCCGGCAGCCAACGTCTTCCAAGCTCGTATTTCTCCCATCGCCAGCACTTTTAGCTTCGCAGTCCTCTCCGTTAGGGCTGCGGTCTACCTTGGACCGGTTTCGCTCTTGCAGATTGCGCACAATGCTGGCCCTGTATGTATACGTGCCATTGGAAAATGGAGGTTTTAGGATTGGACCTTGACCTGACCATGTCCTCGGCCCACTGCCACCGCTTCTCCCAGTGCTTCAAACATTTCCGGAAATGCTTACATGGCGTGGCTTTTATCTGGAAAAAGTCCTTGCGCCAAATCCTCATTAAATTGAACGAGAACTCCAGGTCCGGTGGGTTGTTGAACACCGTTTTCAACATAACCGTCCATTAGACTGTCTGGAGTACACTTAAAATGCTAAATAACTACATAAAGCCATCTGCGTCATTGTAGAGCAGTCGACGTGCATGAAACTCGTTACAGAAACCGCTTGACGAAGGCATTGACAGGGATGCTTTCATGCGACATCCTGCGAAATCCAGGAATCGTTAAATTATGTCATCAAAAAACCATATCACGCGATACATAGGTATCATCTTTTCTTAGGCAAGCCCCGGCAGCCGCCTTGTTGGAAACGTACTGGCAAGAATGCAAAGAGGTGCAGAATAGGTACATTTAGAATATTTGAATAACTAGGAGATTCATCCTGTGCACACCTGCCAAATCCTTGAAGCTGAACAATACGTTGACGGGGCAAAGTGAAACATCAGACATCAAAATGTTATATGAATCTTATTGCATGTAGTCTGCTAAAATTTTCACATATTTGCGGACATATACGACAAGGTAATGGCGAATGTCACATTTTTAACCGATCGCTTGCGTCATCTGCCATGCCAGGATTGTACTCGATAGATTCACGTGGGAATACCAAATGAAACTTGCAAGACGATAACGATTGCATGTTAATGCCACAAGCTTCATGAGCTCCTATGAAGCCGGAAAACAAAGAAGGAAAGGAAAAGATTAAAAAGGAAACATAAGAAAGAAAGTTACTCCTTCAGGAAAAATATGCCGGCATAAACCTATTCAAATAACCAAATGCGGGAGGCTTCATGTTCATGGCAATCGTACGGCATTCAAAAGAACATGATGTTCACTGTGTACCTAACGTTTTCGTGCACTTCTCCTTGCTGATTATCCGTTTGGTCTTTTCTCTTTCTTACTGTTGTTTTTCTTTTTCATTTCTGTTTTTTTCTTCGTTTTTCGCGGTCCTTTGAGTCTCCTGGCTCGTATGGGCCTTACGAGCTCTAACGAGTTTGTAACAATCATCATCATCATCTGTGTACTGCCCGCAAGCGACATTTCCCATGCATAGAGCGTTGCGCCCTTCCTTAAGTCCCAAGCCCAATCCAGACCACGCAACCCGACAACGTATGACAATCGAAAGGAGCACACACACGCAAGTATGCAACCACCATAATCGTAGAGATTGTTTACATATATTTTAAATGAAGGTATGATAGGAGCTATGGAAGTCGGATTCAGGTCGATTTTACTTATGCGGTTCGCCGCGCTGAGATCACGGATGCAATGGAAGATACAATGACGAAGCTTCGTGTACAATATGTTAATATTTCATGAAAATTTTATATAGTTACTACATTGTTTTACCAAACTCATGAGCCCTTCGTCTCCGTCGCGTTCGCAACCCGTCATCCCAGACAGGCCCAAGTTGTTCAATAATAATGGAGTACACTCTCGTCTTCCTGATTAGAATCATCCTTAGGCTTGTATATACATGGCGCAAGTGACTGCCGAAGCGAGGCCCGAAGTATACGCAGTGCACGTCCACTGTATCAAATATACAAACTACCATCATATATGTATTGTTAGGAAACTATTTTCTTATCAAAGGCGGTATCCTGCTGTATCCGTAGAAAGATCAAGCAAATCAGAATGGATTAACCAGTCAAACCCTAAGACCCTCTCGAAACCCAATTCGGATTCAGGTTCCTAGTTCCTCGAATCAACCCTATATGACCAACGTGCGAACATGTCCTTGATGAGTTTTCATAATGTAATCCTCAGTAAACCAATTGAACCCCACCACGGCAAGCCACTGGCCTGCCTTAAGCGGGCGCCCAAAGTCGCGAATCATCAAACCAGGTGGATAAAACATAGCACCCTAATGACAACAGTCACGAACGCCACCAACGGCTTGCGTTGCCGTGCCTTGGACAACTCTTTGACCGTGGGGCTGGTACAGCAACTACAGTGATATTTACCAGTATGCAGGTGTATAATTGGGGTCCAACATACGCCTTCGTACGCCATACCGTCTTGCAGCATTCCTCATCGCAGCATTGCATCAATAATGTAGAACGCGGGGTCAGTTTTCATAAGTCCGCAACTTGCGAGCCGTAATCAATGCCAAATGCAACCTACCGTACAACTACTATTGCGCTCCTAACAGTGTTGCAATAGCGGAGACAGTTCAGCGTACCACCACACGACGAGGTTTTGCTTGTCTTTGACCATGTGTCAAACTAAGTGGCCATGGTGAAAGGAACCACGCCGGGAAATCTCGGGGACGATCCTTCAATCGATCCAAATCAGGATGATCCAAATCAGAGATTCCCCACATGATACACGACCAATGTCATCCTGGCCGCGCCAGATCACTATCAACGTTCAGTGCTGTTGGACGTCCTTCGTTGTGGCCTGCGAGACCGAGGACTTCCTAATGCATGCAAGCCCTGCCCTCCACACGTAATAGATATTTACTAGGGATGAAGACGATTCCGGAAGGCCACGTGGTTGATCACATGAGACCGTCTCGGATGCAGAAGCCCGTTGAGATTAAAGGATTGGGTGGCTGCCAGCCTGTGGTATGCTAAAAACATGCGAAGAGAACCGTACGCAGCAGTCTCAGATGCTCATATCTATTGGAAGATGTGCGACCCAACCACGTGACTAAAACCCTAAGGCTACCAGAAGGAAGCCAGCCGACAAGTCCAGCCAGACAAATCCTCGTTTGGCCACCCAACGCTTACTTGGTGCTGACTTGGCTTCTCGGAGCCAACCTCCAGCGGTAAAAAGAAAGTATAATTGCACAGCGGCAGCGCACCCAGGACTAATTTACATCCTTCAAGGACAGCAGTTAACTGGGTCACGCCAAAGACTTCCATCGCGGGCACGTCCGCCGATCCCTTAGGCGAGCTGCTCCCCACCTGCGTCGCCGCTCCTTCCTTAAACGCAAACAAGTCATGCGCTACGTACAACGCAAAATCAGGCAGCGGTCGAATAGCAACTTGAACGTATATATGGTTTTGGTGATACATTTAAGCCGGACTGCAGGCTCGCTCGCTCAACCATGGTCACCATGCTTATCTTAGCCAAGATGGCGGCGCCAACTGGCTGCGACTCGGATGCTGGATTAAATTACCATTGCCGCAGCGTTGGGAGAACGGTAGCAGCCCGATTGCAGAGCAGCGGCTGCAGCTGCCCCTGCAATGTGCAGCTCAGACGCCCATCCGTGCGCTGTGCCTCATCCATAGCATCCGCTGTGCCTTGATCACGTCGAGCCATCCCTGCAGCGACACGAGATGTTGGCAGAGATCAGCGGACGGTTGCCGACTAACGGTCTTCAGTCAGTAATAGCTACATGGATCTGAAATAATATCTAAACCCCTAAATAATCGCGCCAGGACCTTCGTTGTGCATATAGTACGTATACTACATCATGACCGCAGGTATCAGGCGACCCGCCCTTCAGGGGTAAAATCCGGTCGCGCCAGGTCGGTCAAGTTAAGCTGATGGTAATGGTCATTAATAGAAGCCGTTTGTGACCACACAAAATGATTCCAGCCAGTGCTAGACATGTAGACAGCCCAATAACGCCCGGGCGGGCCCCAGTCCCCAGCACACTGTTGAACCACACCCACGCCTGCATCACTTACTTTTGTTCAGACTCCTCGTCCAATGCTGATAGCGCAGGCCCCAGTCCTGAACTACTGCCGTCCCCTCCCAACTTTATCCCCAGCTTGCGCAGATGGCGCTGCGCCAGGGAGCTTTTCATCATGGCACGATGGTACAATGAGGAGTTCGGTTTACTCGGCCTGGGTTGAATCGAAAGGCCCCCGCCCGTGAGGCCGCCACTAATGCTGCCGTTCGTCATGGAACTTCCTCCAACCACAATGCCGGCGTTGTACAAGGCCAGAGGGTTATTACGCATAAACAGGCCGGACCCGCCTTGCCCTCCAAAATTGGAAAACTGAATGCCGTCTTTGCCGGTGGCAGTGTTCAGTGCGGCTGCCGGTGCTTGCATTCCGCCGCTGGTTGTCTGCTGTGCTGCAATGGGCGCCGGCGTTGTGACGATGAGCGGCATAGTTTCCCCGCCCAGCTCCTCCCTCAGGCGCACCAGCTCCGTCAGAACCTTCTCGAACGACGGTCGCAACGCCGCGTCCGGGTCCCAGCAGCTGGTCGCCAGGGCTACGTAGTCGCGGGGGGCGAAGGGAGGGAACTTGGGTCGCCGGCCTTCCTTGGTGATGGCGTGGCCGATATGGGCGCGAGGCACGCCGGCGAAGGGGTCGCCCCCGCAGAACAACTCCCACATAAGGATACCGAACTGCGCGTCAGGATGTCGAGGAAAGAGCGTAAGCAGTGGGCAGGGGGCCATCAGATGAAACGTTCCACACGGACCAAAGGGAAAGGGCTGCTCCATGGTCCGAGAAACCCATGTGCAGCAACGTGGAAATCTTGTGAAGGATCACCAACCAGGATTAGGTGCCTGGCTACCATACCCTGATTTCCAAAGTTGGAGCACCGCAGCAACAGCGGAACCATATGGACTTAACAAATCGCGCGAAAGGCAGCACATCTGAGGTGCATATCCGAGTATATATCTTTAACTCAAAAAAGTAATTTACCAAAATTACTTTTCCCCGACATATTGAATTCTAAAAAATCCTTGATTATTGATTCTGGAACACGTCGTAACCTAGAAAGAGTGTAGTGCTTAGCATAGAAAAAAGCAAGTTTATCCCTTCCTTTACTATAGGATTTGTATTATGGCATCTTATATCAGGCTCTTAACAGAAAGCCTTAGTACTTTTTAAAAAAAATGCAACAGTAATCCGAGATATAAACACTTCTTTGCTTATTTTCCCAGTCCAATTAGTACTAGAACATTTCATAATTTTTTTGCATAATTCTTTAATAATTTTGGTAGTGTTACTAATTTATCCCCCAGTTACAGCAAGTTTTTGGCTACTATTAACCGCTATGTTGGGGTTATTTTTATTAATTGTAAATTTGTTATGGATTGTAGTTACGTTTAGCATAATTGGATTACGTATTCGTGATCTGGAACCATTTATTGCATCAATTATGCCGGTGCTTTTTTTATTAGCCCTGTAGTTTATACTGTAGACAAAATGCCTATTAACGCTTTGTTCCTTATTTGGGGTAACCCTTTTACATATTTTATTAATATAGTTCGTGATCCTTTGCTAGGGCACGTACCTACGCCCCGTGGGATGAAGTGAGGACGGGGCTACTGCTGACAAGTAAATATGAGCAGTAGTCTAGTCCACCTACAAGACACCGGCTCGATGTACGTCCCTCTGATGATCGTCGATAACATGTAACCGCACTTCGCACCGTGCCTCTGGACCTATCGGCCTGCACCATCTCCCTCCCGCCCAACCTCTCTTTCACCCACCGAGTACACGTCGGCCGCCTTGCTGATTCGACCCTCCAGCATCACCTCCTGCAAGTACGCGGAGAAGCGGCAGAATCACAGGGTGACAGGGGGACAGGGGGACCAGGTCAGCGCACCTGTGTCGAGAACGTGAACGCCTGAAATGTCAAGTGCTTCTCTGCCCCCACCTACCAGCCCCTTCCCCCTCGCCCTCTTGTCCCGTACCCTTTCTCACCTCGCCTCCTATCCCCTGCCCCTTGTTCCCTCCCCTCACCGGCGCCATGTGCGTGAGGGTCCCCTGGAAGCAGCTGCTGAGGTGCGTCTCCTGGTGCTCCATGCGGGTGGACAAACCGAAGTCCGCCACCTTGGCGATCACTCCACGTCCCTCCGTACCACTGCTCTTGAGCATGATGTTGCGAGCCTTCAGGTCTGGAGAGGGTCGGATAGCGGAAGCTTAGGTACAGAGAAACGGCGGCATATGCTGAGGAACCTGACTGCTCCTTGCGCGTTCTGTCCCTCCGCGGTCCTCCCTCGGAGCCACTTACCCGAGTGCAGTACGTTGGCAGCGTGCATGTGCACCATGGCCTTGGCCACGTCGGCAGCAGTCTCCAGCATCGCGGCAAGATTCAAAGAACCTGTTTAAAGGAAACACATGACGGTACAGACAGACAGATATAGACACGGCATAACATGGAAAGGGACGGTCGGCGCGAAATCTCTCTACCTTCACCCATGAGGCTCGCATGCTTTTACCAGAAGGCGGAAAGCAAGGACCGTAGATGGGCATACGCCACGTGCCAGGATCTGTTGTGACAATGACCCCCATCGGCTTCCTCAACGGACACAGTCAGCGCGGCAGTAAGGACTTGAGAAGCTCGTTTGCAGAGATATCCATGCGCAGTAATGACCCGTGCAGTAGATAATAACCAGGAATTCCGCTCCCGGCGAGGCCCACGCTCGTCAGCCTGATATGACCAGTTATAAGCTCACGCAGTTTCCTGCAGCTACCCTCCCCCGAGGGGCAGTTCCGTCGTCTTGGTCTCCCTTTCTACCTCCCCGTAATATCGCTACCGCTGCGGCCTAATCGCAGCAGCCAACGCACCTTGCACGAAGACGTTCTGGTCCAGAGCGTCCTTCAGGGAGCCTTTGTCGCAATACTCGAGTACCAAACGAACCTGTATGGCATTGGGGATTGGAGGGAGGCAATGGCAGATGGGGAACTACAATGAAGGTTGGGTGACGGGAAAGCCGGGTCATGGGCCCAAGCCGTTTTACCGAACATGACCCATCCTCGGCCCTTGGTCATGCAGAGCGCGCGCGCTTGGGTAGGGAAAATCATCCCGCCCCGTCCCGCGCCGCCAGCCATCATGTCTACCGATAAATATCAGTGCTCGATCAGGTCACCACCACCCCGATTGTGGGTTCAGGAATGGCGCGATTCAGAAAGCTCACCTCATAGCTATGTATGGGTGCCTCCGTTCCTTGAGAGGTCGCACTCCTCTCCGACAAGGCCGCTACATCGGAGGATCCCCGCCCGCTGAACGAGACGCCGTTGAACTGGCTGCTATGGGAGTGGTAATGGTGTTGCATAGGGGATCAAAGGACGCCAGAGACCCGGTTAATATTCATGCTTTTTTTCGTGAGCACGTGTCCTCCTATTGCCGCAGCGTGTGCATACGTAGATGCGGAGTGTAATGGAAGCCGGTGTCGGGTTCGGGAGCTAAAAGTCGTGATTAACAGTCGTGTTTCGGAGGTCCGGAGTCGGGAGGATCGTGGGTGTGTGTTGCTGGAAGGATCACCGCTAGAAGCTATAAATGTTAGGTTAAGGATTGGGGGGATAAAATCGATGTCTGAGAGATGCAAATTAGGGCAGCGTCGAATTGTACAGCAAAATTAGTGCCGTGCGGCAGGCTGCTTGTAAAAAAGAAGAGGCAGGGCGCAGAACAGGGCGCAGAACGTAAGGAAGCTCCAACCGCAGCACAAACCCTTCGCCCAGGTACCTGGGCATCTGCTGCACCCCCTCGTGCGTGGGCTCGTGGTATGGCCGAATGAAGTACGTGTACGTCGTCACTGTCATATTGAAACGCGCGGGGAGGAAGGAGGAATGCGGTGACACAAACAAGAAAATGTCAGAGGCTGTTAGGGGCCGTCGACTGATATCGTATGTATCAAAATAAATGTACGCAACACGATGTAGACAACACCGCACGGGGTCACACAGACACACAGACACACACACACACACACACACACACACACACACACACACACACACACGCAACGCAGCGCTGACAAGGCAACATGAGTCGTGATCATTACCATCCCCTCCAACATCCCAATACCCCGCATCCCCTCCAAACGACGCACCAATGTTTGGGTGAACCAGGCTGGAGCTGATGGCGGCCTCCATGACCGCCATCTTCTCGCGCTTCTCCTGACCCGTCATGTTGGCGGGAAGGATCATGGTCTTCACAGCCACAACCTGATCATAACGAATTGAGCAGGACGTGCAAATGCAGGCATTCCTTATGTGGGGAACGTGGAGTTTTGGAATGGATGAAGGTGGACGGGGCGCTGAACAGACCCCTTAGCCAGACACAGCACACGTTATGTACGTGGCCGGGGCCAATGAGGCAGGGGTCGCACCGTGCAGATGAGAAATCATGCGCCTCCCATGCTCTCAAACCGCCGAAGCCGATGTTCCCCATCAAGCTGCTGGTAAGCTCGCCAAACTCACCGTTCCCCTCCACATGCCTCTCTGCACCTTGCCGAACTGCGGGGCGGGTGATACGCATTCGCAGCACAGGGGGCAGCGGTATCATCCCGGACCCACCAGATATGCGTGGAATGCATGGAATGAAAAACCCTCCAGGAATCACTAACTTGTCCAGGTGAGAGGGAGGCAACTGAAGCCAGGCCATATGGATGGGGGGCGTCGCGCTGACTTGGGTCATTCCAATGTGCATGTATCATGGTGTCTTTGGGTTACTCGCCGGTGCGATATTATATAGCCATGTCGCGGGTGCTGCATATATGCGACCCGCGAGTTGACCAGAGAGGGGGCTCGGGCATAGGTTTCGGTGTGAAACGCTCGGCATGGCAATAAGCACTTAGGGTTGATGCTGGGAGTGGGAGCTGCTTCCTTTTAAGCGAGGCGCAGGTCTGGGTTAGCGGGCGGTTGACCCCCGCCAAAAAATAGCCAAAAACTTATTAGCGGCCAAAGCTCACCCATTATAAAAAATAAAACATAACTCCATCCACCGCAATTTTACCTGCTACTTTGTAAATAATGATTTGAAAACCATTCTTTTAAGTTATCTTCATTAGTAGAAGAAGTATCCAAAAAAGCTTTTCCACATTTCATGCTTAAAGATCGCGCACTCACCGCCCCGGCGCCCAGAATCTCGAAGACCTGGATTGGATCTTCGACAGATGCTTTTGCCGCGTTTAGAGATCTTCGGGCGTCCTCGATTTTCGCTGCGGTGGTTCATCGCACGGTCATGGTTCGGTAGAGGGTCGATATCGTGAACGGGGGGGTGCGTTCGGACGGCCATAAGCGCCAGCAGTAAACATCCCACATACACTTTGCCACGTCTCTTTACGTTGTTCTGTTCGCAATAATGCTGTGCGCTGTTCAGCTGTTAAGTTATCGGCCCCAACGGGCTCGCTGCACCGCTATGGATCCCTCGCTACGTGCCCATCACTCGCTTCTAAGGTGCACCTGCCCCACGCGCCCTTACCCATCATGGCCTTTCTGGAGCCGACGGCTGCGTCCAAACTATCATCCCGTTTCTTGCTGCGGTTGGCGTCCAGGCACTTAAGCAGGTCGTATTGCCGTACTAGCAGTACGTCCATGCGCTCCTGCAGGACGCGGCATAACACAACCCGGAAAAGAAGGGACTTTATGGGGGAAATGGGGTGGGATGGCCGAAAGGATGAAGAATATCTAGCACGCTGTTGCCGCGAATTCAGTGGAGGCGCATCAGCACCTCCAGAATGCGGCATGCTTGAAGGGGTCTGGCCACCCACAGCAGCTGTCAACCCTTCCATCCTTACGACCGGCAATCATTGCAATTGTTGCTATTGCCCGCGGCCCCTTGCTCTCCCGGCCCCCCAAAAACTCGATGAACCTTCCGCTTCACTGGGTAACTCCCTTTTTAAGTATCCCATCTCGATCCAGTGACACTGCACCTTCTCCTCCCGCAACTGCTCGGTAGTCTCCGCAAGCTTGTGGTTGGCGGCCTAGGGGTTAGATGGCGGAAGAAAGGAAACCAGGTCACAGGAACCCAAGTTCAGAGGCGGGGTGCAACCGCTACACAGGCCATCAGAAGGCACAGGAAGGGGGGCGAAAGCTTTCAGCAAGCACAGTGCCTTCGCTGTCCCAAGTGTCCAGGCGCGTCGGCTACTGAGCGCGTGTCGCCCTTCCCCCATATCCTGCTGCAAAGCCCGCTAACAACTCCAGAATCCCCAGACCCCAGCTCCGCTGTCGGATGCCGACCTCTCCGGTCCCACGCACTTTTCGCGTAAGGGCTCAACTTACTTCCCCCCCCCATGCGCGCGTACACACCACCGTCCCCCGATCCCGAGCTAACGCACCACTGTCTCCTGCAGCAGCATCTTCTGACGTTTGAATGACCCCATCGAAAAGGAGAGGAGGAGGGAGATGATGAAGGCGATAATGACGACTGCAGCGATCAGAGGAGCCTTCCAGCTAGGTTCAAAACCCCCCCTTGGGGCCACCTGGTAGATGGGCGGGCCGGACCCGCAGGGAAACGAGGGTATGAATTGGGTTGTATCTTGCATGAGACGGCCGCAAGAATCAAAGAATTCCCCTGGTGTTAGGTATGCTGGGCTGGCTCGGGATATGCAATAGGTATGCTCTGCTGGCTCGGGGCAGGGCATCGATAATTGAGAGGTGGTCGGCATAGCACGGTTTATCGGGAGGAAGGTGAATGCCGCGGTGATCATCGAATCCGTGAGGGAGACACAAGGACTGGATGTTTGCTGCTGGTGTTGATTACGGCTACGTCGAGGCTTCAGGGGATTCAGTACCATGTAGGCATGCAGCAGAGAGATGGTGGCGCGTGACCACGCAAATGGGCAGCCCAGCGGGCCGCGCGAGACATGCGGCGGCAGTCAGCCGAGGACGGCATGCAGTGGGCTGAAAGGGCCAGCACACCTGGTGCATTTCTGGCGCCGTCGCAGCTGCTGTGTGTAGCTGGCCTAAACCAGTGGAGATAAATGCTGACTCACTCACCCTGAGCAACCACTCGCCGTTGATGACCTTGACCTGTACCGTAACTGCGTCCGCATCATGCAGCGACGATATGCCGTCCGACCGATAGATCACATCGTCATTGGTTGCATTGATGGGCCGGACTAGCTCATAGTCGAGGTTCTACACCGGGACCAGGCGGCAAAGAGGGGCCGGAGAAGGGCTCGATGATCAGGAAATCAAGGGAAAGCTACCAGCCACCCAGGTAGAGCACCACTCAGTAGGTCTGGTCCACCTACCTGGTTTCGCAGATTTGCCAGATAAGCATCCTTGCCGTTTACGACCTCCTTGTAGTTCACCAGGACGGTCAGGATGCCCCACCTGCGGGGTGGGCAGAGTGGGAAAATATTAGACTGCCCCAACTTGGGCAGTCGCAGCGAGGCCACCCCACGACAAACGGCACACGACCGTAGGAGTCCGCTAATCGCCCAACGAGGGAAAATTATCTCGTGCCAAGCAGTTCAGCCAAGCAGCCAGCTACGCACCATTTTTCCCGGGTCGTAGCATTATAGCAAACGGTGCAAGATAGCACGCTGGCGGGAAGCTGTGAATACGGCACGTCGGTGGTGTTCTCCCGGTAGCGAAAGCCGAAAGTCGCATTCGCGTCCACGTCAGCTGTCATGTATGCATCCACGGGGGATAAGCCGTCAGATCGAGCATTGTGCCCACGTGACATCCTCTCATGAAAGCACTCTCAACTTCCAGTGGGATTTCTTCGTCGCTTTGACATTTTTGCTTTTGCCGCTTAGCATGGCGCTATTTACGTCACGTTCGATATAATATAAATATTCGTTGAAAGAGGTCCCGTACGAATACACACGCGCAATACACATGCGCACGTGTGCGTCTTCTTACAGGACTTGGCTCGTATCGGAAAATGATAACCCCAAACAAACCGATGTGTATTTCCCAGCAGGCAGGCGCGAAACAGGGCAGAACGCAGGTGACCCATGCAGACCAACACACGGACTCACACGGACCGTAGGCAACATATCCGATCGAACATCTTGCTCTATGCTTACCCGGGTGCGCTGGCACACCGAAGTGCAACGTACCCATACCCACCGCCCCTGACATCGGCGTCATCGCTACCACTTACGGACGTAAATAGGGTAGCGCACGAATGCTCCCATGAAGCCTTGCGACAGGTTGAATGGGCCATTAACTGCGGGCTCCCGATTCTTTATGGCGCTTAGGATACCGTCTCGTCGAGTGGGATCTGCAGGGCGGGGGATCAGGACGCAGCGCATAATAGTGATAAGCAACAAGCCGTGAGCGGGGCAGTGGAGCAATGGCTACGAGGCGCAGAGAGGCTGTCCATGGTGTGCGCTCAAGCTCAGCCGCATCCCGCGCCGCACTTGTAGCCATAATGCCACCCACAAAGCGCTATTGTATGCGTTCACGCACACCCTTTGGCTATGGTTGAATGCGTGGCGGCGTTTACGCTTTCCCATAAATAGATACATCAAGCAAAAATGGTTTGCGTCCTTTCGAAATTAATACATGAGACGTACGCGCACGCTCACACATAATGATTTCCTTTCCCTCTCCTCCCTTGCGCCTTCCGGTCATTGATCGAAAACAGCGAACCCGAGGGTCGCCACAGCGCACCGCACTGGGCAGTTACCACGACATCGTCAGCTTGTGGCAGCACGCGGCGACGCTTACCGGGTCAGCTGCCTAAACCTGTAAATATCAGCACCCGGCCACTTCGGCCCCACCTTTAAGGAGGTCACGAGGCGGATTGACTTGCCCGTCATCCTCTGGCCGCATCGGATAAATCATCATGACTTGCGCAAATGGCTGCAGCTGCATGTTCCAAAGTGCGCCCTTCGGCACCTGCATTGGTGCGGGAAGGATGAGATGCAGCAGGATGAGATGTATGGAGATAACAGCAAGCACAGTAAGAACGTTAGGATAGGAGGAAAAGGAGTTTGGGTTTGGCAAGGTAGGCCAACCTGTGAGCATTCGCGCGAAAAAACAGCAGTTTGCGGGTGATCGGAAATCCACCAAGCTCCAGGGCACCCAGAGCAACAGGGTACTGGAGGATGGATGCACCCATGCGCTAGCATAAAAGATGCAGCCATCGCCCCCAAACGACAACCAACAAGAACCTCTTGCATTCGCCACTCGCCACCGGCTCCATGCAGTCCCACCACCGCCACTACCACTCACCCGAGAGAGCAGCTCGTCGGCTGTCTGGTTGAAGTTTTTTACCCAAAACTTCCAATCCGGCTGCTGTCTGACCAGTAGCTGAAACGTGATTCCGGGAGTGAAGGACTGTTGGAGCTGGATCTGCGGTGGGAAATGGAGGACGCGACACCATTTGCGGGTGGGTAGGCGGTACGGATGCTGTGATAACATCCGGGACATCCGTAACCAACAACGGACTATTTACAAAACCACCACATACAGGTGCCAAAGCTTGTGAAAGTGCCCGCAGCACCCGGCAGTCGAGCTGCTATGAGATGAAGGGGCAGGCACCAACGGCTGCAGGAAGCGCTACGTAGGCGACGTGCCATCACGGAGGAGACGAAGTCCGACAAGCGCATCCTAAACGTATACGCCGTCGCTAGGATGTACGGCAAACGAATTGGTGACCCATCCAACCCAAACCCGTATTGCGCCAGCAGGAACAGAAAAGTATGGAAAAGTCAAGTCTCTCTTCGCACGTCGCCTTAAGACTGAACCGGTGGAGGTTGGTCACGTCTTGTGCAAGCCGGGTAAGAGTTGGCGGACTCAGGAAGGCAAGAGATCATCTGCCCGTAATGTATGCATGCTTGCAACACTTTCCAGAGGACCGATTTTCCAACGTGGGGTCCTGTCCGGCTGCAAACTACTCCAGCGCACACACATTAAATCCTCTTGGCTGCATAGCTCGTTGCCATGAGTCAGCAGTTATATCTTGGCGCATATGTGCCATCGATGGGCCATGGGGTTCTGGGCGTGAGGGCAGACCCTCCGGGGTAACCAGCGGCAAGCTTTACCACGAACAGATCGGCAGCTTCTTCCATTGACATGACGTGACACAACAGGCCCCCTTGGTCCCAACCCAGCCGCTATTACTGTATAATCCACGTGCTTATAGTCCAATACATCCGCTCGCCAAGAACAGCCCTGGGCTGAAGTGACGAGAAACCTCTGCTGCATCCCGGCGGGCAGGACTCCTCATCCAGCCTACATAACAGATCTACGGATAATTTCTTCACCGCATCTGCGAGGGGCTGAAAAACAGAGGAGGCGCACTTTGCGGGTTCTCTCGCTCTGGCGCGCGCTTGGCGGTGTCTTCTCCTCCGTCCACGCACCTGAAACCCCGTGGCGGCATCTACCGCCCGGCTGCGGACGTCGTCCTTCTGCTGTTTTACGTGGGCTGCGGCTCCGGCAAAGACGCCCCATATACCGAGACCGGACAGGAGCAGGAAAACCAGCAGAGGTATGATGACCGTGAGCGGGTACAACCAGATAATCTCCGCCGACTCCTGCGACCCCGGGAGCGAACATGGAGGTATGGCTTACATTCTATGACATGCATATCAAGTCTTGAGCAACGGGAATCCTCGTGACAAACCTTGAACGTATCTGCGATGCCAGAGAAGATGGTTCGGAGCTTGGGTGGCTGTCGCGGAGGCACCGAGGTTGCGGCCTTGCAGCCGGCGTCCACACTGCTGAGTGATGACGAGACTGCTACTAGCACAGCCGAATCCTCCTTTTGTTCATCTGCACCCTTCGGGGCGCAGGGACTTTCGAGCCGCGTTTCACCTTTGGCATCCAGGACCGTGCTTGCGCCCCCCACAACCCAAAGACCAATTCCGTTTCCTAATTCCACGTCCTTTTCATTCGGCGCGGCAGCTGTTTCGACCATGCCGAACTGACATACGTCATCACAGGGCTGAGCCTCTTCTTGAGCACTTCTGTTCTGCTGTGCGCGCTTGTTTCGTTGCTGGAGATCGCGAACGACGCTTGCCCTGTTATTGGGTACGCAGGGGTTCTCTAGCATTTCCGAAACCATAGTGGTTGTTGAAACTTTGCAGGGTAAGCGAAGGACTCACATCGCATGGTTCTTGTTGCTGAACAAACCACCTGCAAGGTCTTCCGTAGACGCTTTGCTGGGAAACTGCATATTGCCGTCCGGAATCCGCCCGTTCGGCTCAGCAAAGGTAGCTTTGTCGTCTTGCGTCATAGTGGCAATTGCATGCGCTTATAATGCATAAGAATGTTTTATCACAAAATAAATTGTATAGAGTCTTAGTCTCGAGGCGCTTTTCAGTACACATCCTGTGCGCTTGGTACTGCGTTATCCAGTGTGTACAGCACTTCGAGTTGCATTTTGTGGTAATGATAATCTGTGTCAGGGTAAACATCTTATCCAGCTAATTAATAAACAGCAAATAATCATGAGTAACCGGGAATATGACATGGAACTTTAACATAAACAACTGGTTAGTAAATTTCAGGCTCATGTTCATGCTCCCCTATAGTGTGTTTGGTACCTAATTACGCTATTAGCGATGATTGCTATGGGAGCGGGGCCTACGTCTGATCGACATCAAGATGTTGGACGTCCTTGCATGCGAACATCTAGCATCTTGATGTCGATAGTGTGAAGCTGCTGGAACGCGGCACTTATTATTGTTAATTTTTAGTTTCGTCTGCGGGCTTTTGCTGCTCTCGGTCTACCGTGTCGTGGCGGGGTTATAGTCGGGTCACACCACCCTCCGTACGGACTTCATTTTTCTTCAGGCGACCTCCATTAACCTTGGCCACTTGTACACGGAGTAAGTTGCGCATAAGGGAGCCTTCGCACCAATCACGCAATCAATGGAGTCCCGTAAACAAGGAAATGCAAATAGAAGGCCTGACATGAAGCATGGATGCAATCAACATTCCAGGAGCACCGCTGGGAACGTTGGGGGCTCCAAACATATGCGAAACCGAGAAGGGACGGCTTGCTCTGCGCCTTCCCCCAAAAATACATTTTAGTCAGTTTTTGCGCCATAGCCTATGGTAATCTGTTCATTCGCCAGAAGGGCGTTGCTCATATCGTAGACGTTGCATATGTGTTGCCGTGGAGCGCGTGACGTCACTTTTGGAGCGCCGTGAAAGATTCAAACCGAGACAGGTCTTAGAGGAGAACAAGTGATAGAGCTCTTTTTTCTTGCGGTTTATGGGCCTTATGAAGGTTTTAAGTTTAAAAGCGAGAAAATGATTTCGGTAGTAGATAAGTGACGCGGTCTTAGGCCGGGCCCTGGTTTTAGACACAGCACCGATATAAAGGGAGATTTGCGCCAGGAGGGAATGATTACTACAGACACGTTGACATATTCCTGGCTTACAAGTCGATCTGCAAGGACGCTGCTCAAGATCGTAAGCAAGTGGCTGGGGCGTTTGCATTCGGGCGGCAGCGGCAGCCTGAGTTCGGATTTTTTTGGGGGAGGAAACCGGTTTCAGGGAGAGAAAGTATGCAACCGCGGCTGTGGCCGCTCAAGCTTTCTGTGGGTGCTTGCTGGTGACCTCACCCCGGACTAGTGGACATACTTTGACAAACTTATGCAACTTGGACAAGGCAGGCCTTTCGCCCAACCCGAGTATGCCCTCCCGCGTAAGCTGCCACATGCATGCCAACAGACAGACTTCGACTCGTTAGGTCATAACTTTATAAGATTTCGGTTTAAGCCTGTTAAAGCTCAAGAACCTTACCTTTTATATGCAACAAAGCCCAGCTTTACGCGGTGATAGTTGGTGTACGGCGGCGGGTGTCACCCATGCGCGAGATAGATGCAATTGCACGGATGAACTGACACAGACATGTCCTTTGCCAAGTCTATGGGGTATGCACGGGTGGGACCTCAGTTCGTCTGGATTTTACACGGTCAGGCGCGGTGTCGTTCTTATGGACACTCATACCATTTTACGACGCATTTTAGATGGCAAAGCGACATTCGGATGCAACACAGATATTTCCACATCGGTTCTGAACACACGTGCAATAGGTACACAATCTCTCCTGCTGTACATAATAATAAGGAACACGTGTGTGCAGGTAGCTGGGGAATCTTGCAAGCAGCCATTCAACCGTATTCAACAATAAGACGACGTGTAGTTGCGCCAGATAGGCCCGCCTTCGGAAATTTTATCATCATGCGCTATTGACAGTTTCAACGTACAAGTCCGGGATCAATACTAAGGTTGGGGTCCATACATTCCCCTTATCAATGGATGAAGGGAGACAGGAAATGAAAAACCGGGGCCATGTTGTTTCTTACCTTATACCTATGATAAGTGACGGGGGAGATAGCTGGCGTATAACGAAGTGCATGATTTATGAGCTTGCGTGTTATTGCAAGCAAATTATGGCAGATAGAAGAGGCAAAAATATTTGAATACGAAAACCAGGGCTATTATGACCACCTAACGCTCAGGCCCTGCTTGATGCAAATCCTACCTTCCCGTCACATGCAGACCAAAGCGATGCGTGAAACAAAGTGTCCCAGCCCCACTGGCCTGCAACCCCAAGGAGTCTTCTTGGGGAAGGCGGGGCGGCTGCAGCTTCTTCAATTGTCCGAACAGCCACCCACAGCCGCCACCCCGGCTACCGGCATGAGCTGCTGTAACTTTATGGACTCCCCACGCTGGCCTGCATACCTCTTGATGTCATGCAGCTGCCACGCGCCATTCACACGTCATCATTCTTAAGTTCAACCATAATATTCCTTCATTTGCCTTTAGCTAACATGGAGCCGCAAAACACGCCACGCACGCATCGAACTTCATTTTCATGCCACCTCCCACCTTTGGCCTCCAAACCTTGTTCCCGTCGTCCACTTGCCAACTACGAATACAGCAGCATTTCGCAGGTGCGAGTGGCCCACCGAACCCAAACATCGCCATCCATATTGCACCGCCGGTAGCAATCTGATTGGGAAAATGCAACAACTAGGACTTCATGCACCAAGTTTAGACGGTATCATGCATGGGGCAAGGCCCCAGATACCTGTAGCACCGCACTGCACAGCCGAACACCATCGCTTAATTATCCGAACCTTTACGTGGCACCTTCGCAAACATCTACACACCCCTACACCCCTACACACACACGCCTACACACACCTACACACGCACAGCGCACACGATGCGTAATACAGGCGATTTGCGGGTTGAGCGCACCGCAGTCCCTTTACAGTAGATGTAAGCGGTTTGCAAGTTAGGAATCCTGACCTGGAGTATGCCCGTTACCCCCGCAGATACATATTTGACGGAAGAGCCAGTCAGACATTCCCTCCGGTGTTGTATCTCTGTTATATCCGCCTGAAGCAAAGGCTCGATCGGAAGATGCCCGACATCTTGCTTGGATGCCACTACAGGGAGATGGGTACCCTTGCCCTCAGGATACCACACACATGACTGACGTCGTCGCGCAGGAGCTCTGCCTCTCCACGGAAAGCAAGGAGAAGGTCATCATAGACACATCGCATTGCTACTCTTCAGGCACCACGCCACCATAACTCAGTCATCACGGATCAAACAAGTATGAGCCCTTCCCTTACGTCCTGGCCTATATTCTTCATCACCTCTTACGCAGATGTATCACCCCTCCCCGAATAAATGAATTTAAAAATCACCGGATCAAGGATTTTAAATCTGGCGTATGCGACTGGCGCCAGTACAAGGCAAAACTGATCTAATGTTCTTCGAGGCCGGCGATGCATCCGGAGCCTCCCACAGCACTCAACCGCCTGGGAACGAATACACAAGCAGTCGGCGCTGAGCACATACAACAACCCGCAAGCCTGTAACCGTTAAATGTGATCCGTTAAAAAAGCAGCGCTTCACCCACGCAGCCTGTGGGCGGAACCAGTCGGGATAGCCGCCTGTCGCTGCAAGACTCACCCACCGCTTACTCAGGCCCCCACCCACAAGCCCCTGCGCATGGATCGCAATCCTTGTAATGCTATTATTATTATTATTATTATTACTAATTATAATTATCACATCATCATTATTATTATTATTATTATATAAAACCCGCTTCAATCATTGTCCCCTTATTAGTTGCATGTGGTTTAGATTGTTGTGAGAAGATTGAATAATGCGGCAGCTGCGGAGTCGCCATACATGCAGGTCCGGAGTCGCCATCTCGTTTTAATCCATCTGCTAGTGCTTTAGCGGATCACTGCAACAACCAAAACAAGGACGACAAGTTCAAGACCGCAGCGCCAGCCCCAAGGCTGTGATCAGCAAAGAGTTCGGGTGATTATCTCCATGCAGTCTTCATCGCGGATGAACATCGCGGGCCATCGCGACCCACCTCGCCGGCCTTTCTGACTTTTTACGCACTGCTGATTATTTATCCCTCAATGGAGCGGCAGCACCTACTGGCCTTAGGTTGTCCTGAACACAGAAAAAGACAAGACCAACAACAGATAGCGCAGCCATTAGCGGACCAACATCCCGGTGGGTTCGGTGAGCTGTGGCACCGATTGGGGACCCGGCAGGTAGGCACTTCTCAGTCTTTGTGAGCTCGCCGCCGCGCCGTGCTACACATCCGCTGAACGTCTGAAAGTACGCTTTGAACCTCCACCGGAGTTCGTTCCCCGAGGCTCCCCCTCCCCGAGGCCGCCATTCTATATAGCCCACTTGGCCCGAACGGCCCAGCAGCCCCGGCCTCCCACCTACACGACCAAATTATCTCCAACCCCAGCCCCTCCCGACCCCCTGAGCTACATGACAGCGCTATCAGGCCCAACAAAGCTACAACGGCTCATAAACTGGCCCCCAACAACCCGTCCCTGCTGTTCTTGCACATTGGTCGAATCAACGCCCACGTCCACCTCCGCCGGACACACATACCTCCTCATCCCCCTCAACTTCGTCCAAGACCGGCAGCGAGGTCGCTGGTCCAACGCTGTTACCCCTGCTTATTCGCACACCAAGCTTCCGCATTTGTCGCTCCAGAACCAGGGCCTTTAGCCGCTCGCGCTGCGCCCGAGTGACGCGATCCGATGCGGAAGCGCTGCGGGGAACCAGACTGAGGCCATTGTGTATGCGCAGGCTGCTGCGATGGTTGGTCCCGAACCCGTCTCTGGCCTCGTCTCTGCCACCGTCTCCGACGACCGATATCCCCTGCACAGAATCAACCGACATTGAGTAGTCGCCGCTGCCGCCATCGCCCACTAGGATGCCAGCACGGTACAGTATGATGGGATTGGTGCCCAGACTAGCGCCATTCGCAGACATGCTACGGCCGAGGAGGCCGCGGAATGGGGCAGCGGCCGCTACGCTGCTGCCGCCGCTGCCACCGCCGTTCATGCTTATGCTACAACCGGCGCTGCTTGAGCCAGATTGCCGACTCGGCAGTTTTGGGGTACCCGTGCCATCCGCAGTGCTGCCTCCACCGACGTATGTAGGCGATGAGGTGGTGCTGCTGCTGCGGCTGGTAGCTCGTGACTTCGGTGCCGGCGTTGTGACGATGAGCGGCATAGTCTCCCCGCCCAGCGCCTCCCTAAGCCGCACCAGCTCTGTCAGAACCTTCTCGAACGACGGTCGCATCACCGCGTCCGGGTCCCAGCACCGGGTCGCCAGGGCTACGTAGTCGCGGGGGGCGAAGGGAGGGAACTTGGGTCGCCGGCCTTCCTTGGTGATGGCGTGGCCGATATGGGCGCGAGGCACGCCGGCGAAGGGGTCGCCCCCGCAGAACAACTCCCACATAAGGATACCGAACTGCGGAGGAAGGAAGGAGCATCAACAGAGGTACGGCGAAAGCGGAGAGAGGGACTGCTGATAGAGGTGGGGTGAATACTGTATTGGAGGGAGAACAGAATCTCTGTAAACTACATGTATTGGGGGACTTGCAGGCCGCTGACGGGGCCCCGACGGTAAATATTGCGCCGGGCTCAGGAAAGCGATACAAGGCCGTGTCTCTTGGCCCGACCCACCGAGTACACGTCGGCCGCCTTGCTGATTCGACCCTCCAGCATCACCTCCTGCAAGTACGCGGAGAAGCGGCAGAATCACAGGGTGACAGGGGGACAGGGGGACCAGGTCAGCGCACCTGTGTCGAGAACGTGAACGCCTGAAATGTCAAGTGCTTCTCTGCCCCCACCTACCAGCCCCTTCCCCCTCGCCCTCTTGTCCCGTACCCTTTCTCACCTCGCCTCCTATCCTCTGCCCCTTGTTCCCTCCCCTCACCGGCGCCATGTGCGTGAGGGTCCCCTGGAAGCAGCTGCTGAGGTGCGTCTCCTGGTGCTCCATGCGGGTGGACAAACCGAAGTCCGCCACCTTGGCGATCACTCCACGTCCCTCCGTACCACTGCTCTTGAGCATGATATTGCGAGCCTTCAGGTCTGGAGAGGGTCGGATAGCGGAAGCTTAGGTACAGAGAAACGGCGGCATATGCTGATGAACCTGACTGCTCCTTGCGCGTTCTGTCCCTCCGCGGTCCTCCCTCGGAGCCACTTACCCGAGTGCAGTACGTTGGCAGCGTGCATGTGCACCATGGCCTTGGCCACGTCGGCAGCAGTCTCCAGCACAGCTCCAAGGTTGAAGGTGCCGCCTAGGAGGTTACGAGCACCGGGGGGACCCGTCCACTTTCAACCTCACTCCCGGCAAGACCTGGATCTCACTGCCTGCCCCGCCAGGAGCACTGAAACCACCTTGGAGAGGTATGGGATACGTGAATTTGGGACCTTCTCCGGCACCCGGTTGAAGCCCCTTCCAATCATCGCACTTCGCGAAAATACCGCGCCTTTGCGGCTGCGACCATTATTGACCCACCCCCTAAATACCTTGCATGAAAACGTGTTGGTCTAGAGCGTCCTTCAGGGAACCCTTGTCGCAATACTCAAGTACCAAACGAACCTGCGCAGATGAGGCCCGGAAACCATGATGAGCAGAACCACACCTTATCGGCTTGCTGGATCATCGGAATTTGAAGGGCACGCTGCATTCCAGGTAAAACTCCATAATGAAATCCCTCGGCACCCTCTGGGACCCTTCGCCATATTTCCCAGCGATGCAATGCAGACAAGAGCAAACCCCTGGATAATTACAGACTGGGAGATATTTCCGCTCTTCTCCGTCCCTTTCCCAACCCTCCAACGCATCTGGCCGACCTCGTAGCTATGTACAGTGGATTCGGAGGCGGCGACATTCTCATCTGCCCCCGGAGGAGGCGTTGGGTCGTTTCCGAAGGTCCGGGACATGTTGTTGGTGTTCGTCTGTGTGCTGCCGGGGGACAAGACAGGGCCAGTGGATGGATGAGTACGCAGGGCATATACGCAGGCATAATGTCATGTCTCTCGTGGCCACCGCACCTGAGCGTGGCGAGCATCTGCTGCACCCCCTCGTGCGTGGGCTCGTGGTATGGCCGAATGAAGTACGTGTACGTCGTCACTGTCATATTGAAACGCGCGGGGAGGAAGGCGGAATGCGGTGACACAAACAAAGTGCAAAGAACTGTCAGAGGCTATTAGGGGCTGTCGACTGATATCGTATGTATCAAAATAAATGTACGCGACACGATGTAGACAACACCGCACGGGGTCACACACACACACACACACACACACACACACACACACACACACACACACACACACACACACACAACGCAGCGCTGACAAGGCAATATGAATCGTGATCGTTACCATCCCCTCCAACATCCCAATACCCCGCATCCCTTCCAAACGACGCACCAATGTTTGGGTGAACCAGGCTGGAGCTGATGGCGGCCTCCATGACCGCCATCTTCTCGCGCTTCTCCTGACCCGTCATGTTGGCCGGAAGGATCATGGTCTTCACAGCCACAACCTGCCGACAAGAGAAACCAGACGCATCCGTTACGGACACGACCGAGCTAGGTAGCTCGCTTAAGAGGTGCTTGGTGCCGCTGCACTGACTGGAAGGCGATGATTAGAAGAAGGCCTCTATGGTCTCACACACCTCACCACATCGCATCCACCAACCAACTTCTGCGACTGACATACGGTCAGGCGAAGGTCAGGCTTAGACGTTTTTCTGTCCCGGACTTACGGTTCCTCGCCAGATGCCCCTCTGCACCTTGCCGAACTGCGATGGATGGGGAGGGTGTGAGAGGACGGGGGATAACTGCGACTGCAGAGCGCTGAAATAAACAACCGGTATGAGCAGAAAAGCAAGCGGGGGCAGGTTGAAGGGAAAGCGCGGAGGTCCTACAAATGAGCCTTTTTAAGTTCTGGCTGTGCAGCACAAGACAGTGACGCAGTTGCGTGAAGCCAGCCGACGCCGAGGCGTGGAAAACTTAAAGAATGGCGAATGACGGCATGTACAGGGTTGATGAACGGGCCGGGCCGGGCCGGGCAATGACACCTCTGCCACCTGCGCGGTGCAAATGCAACGGTGCTCCTTTGGCACCAGCGGCACCAGAAGACTCAATGACAAACCGTACACTTTCGTGCTTATTGTGACAGGGAAGTTGAAATTTACCAGGACATTATCACAAACGTTCAATCAGTGTTCCGGGATCCGTCGCGTACATGAGTTCCGTGGACCCGTGAGGAGATGATGGAATGGGTGATAATAAAAGCGACTAGGGTGAGGAAGGAGCAGGAGGGGACGAGGAAGGAAATTGCTTGGGTTGCCAAAGGCTCTCCGATACGAGCGTTTCTTAGAGCAAAGCTGATGGACCTTTCTTTAGCTGCCAAGATGGTGCCCGAGTTGTAGTAGGTGGAGGGGTGAGGAAAACTCACCGCCCCAGTGCCCAGAACCTCAAACAGCTGGATGGGATCCTCCGACGAGGCCTTGGCCCTGTTGAGGCATTGCCGCGCGTCCTCAATCAGGGCTGCGGGCGGGCGGGGCATGTGCGGGCGGGGCATGTGCGGGGCATGTGCGGCAGGAAATTATCTCACGAGTCAGGATTGAGCGGTACAGTGGGGGAGCCTGTACAGGGGAATGAAAGCGCCACGGACTGACAGATAACCCAACACGACAGACACAGGCTGGCATAGGGCTGGACGGAAAAGGAGGGAAGAGCGAGGGGAAAGGAAAAAGGCATTGGAATTGGGAGCGGCCGGTCACACTTGAAAGGCTGGTGCAGTATCAGCCTTATGAGCCTTATGCTCCATGTCAAAATGGATTTCATCTAAGAACCTGGTCTTGATCCAATCGTGAACGCAATTACTGAACTCATTATGACGTATGAAGGACCGACGGATGCTTGGCGCGCAAAATAGCTCAAAGGCTCCTGTCTATCTGCCGGGTACATAAGTCGGGCAAGTCCGCAAAGATAGAACTTCTTGGGCCTCCCAAGACCTTACCCATCATCCTTCCTTTCGACGCGCAGACGGAGTCTGTGCTGTCTGTGCTGTCACCAGCCTTCTTCGCGCGGTTTGCATCGAGGCAGCGTAGCAAATCGTACTGTCGTAGCAGCAGCACGTCCATGCGTTCCTGTAAGCAATGTAAGCCCAATGTGAACACTATTATCAATCCAGCAAAGCTAACGATCAAGATCATCCGTTCGTTCACGCATCGTCCACAAAGGAGGTGCTGGCGGGCCATTTCCTGTGTTGGATCGCCCAGCACCTCATGTGACTTACCTTCTCCTCCTCTAGCCGCTTCATGGCCTCAGCCAGGTTACGGTTCGCAGCCTGCACGGAGCCAAGGTCGAGAGGGCGCCGAGGTTTCATTGCTGCGTTTGATGGCTCGCTCGTCCCACTAGCGCCTCCTAGAACAATATATCTTCGGAGTTGAGTTTATCTTGAAGATTGTTGGGTCATAGTTGGACACACCGGGATATCCCCATGATATGATCCGTATGCACCGCACACCGCGCTTGCATGGCAATTGCCCCGGTAAGAAGCACACCTAGCGCCACGCACTGTGCATCATTGGTATCCTATCCATTATTTGGGCCCCCTTCATCGTCAGACACGACGCGAAATCACGGCTCGCCCTGCCCCGCCTCTGCTGCTTCCCGCTGCGGTGGTGATCCGTGTCCCACCCCCATTGGGACCCGACGCCTAACGTATCCACGAGTGCTCGCGCCTATGAAAGTTGCGACTTCTGGACTGCGACCGCCACCACGATGCCCTGAAACCACGTCCCAAGCGTGTATGGCCAGCAACAGGGCGCGTCGCTAGTCCATAGCACCAACGCAGCCGCCTACGGCACTTCCGGTCACTGGTACAGTATACAATAAAAATAACGCAGAATCCATCGCATGCTGTCCTCCTCTGCAGCCATCGTTAGCTAAAAATGCATTAGCTGCAATCCTTTGAGCAACAAACCCTGCAGCCTCACATCCCCCCGTGAGCGTGTGGAGGAACCCAGATGCTCACTGTGTTTTGTTCGCGCCTCCGTCTCTCACCCCTCAGAGAGGGGTGCTGATCTCACACGACACAAGGCAACCCCAGCAGCGGAGCGGCCTCAACCATCATGTACTGGAGGCTTTTGTATAGGAATGCTGCTAGTTCTCACCACTGTCTCGTCAAGCAGCAACCTTGCTCGTCTGAGCGACGCAATGGCCACCAGCAGCAGCGCCGATACCACCATGGCTATGAGCAGGACCGCTACGATTAGCGGCACGGTCCAACTGGGCGCGAAGCCGCCTGCGGGTGCGACCTAGGCGGACAGGAATACGGGAGCACACCACAAGGCGGTATCATTAAAGCTGCGGGGGCCGGTACCAAGAAAGAGACAACCAAGGCAGCACCGGGCATCTTATCAGGTACTATGCGGAATGCCCCCCTTACATAAGTGCAGAAAACCCATGAAGGTTCTGTTGGTAATAAGGCACGCGACCTCAATTCGGCAAGCCAGGATTCCAAGACAAGCTGGAAGAAGACGCTGTTCGAAGGGACCGTGATCGGACTTAGGTTCCTGAAGTCTGGGACCTTAGCTCCAGGATGTTCGGATGCGGCCCGATGCAGTGAGGCAGCCGCGAGCAGCACAGGAAGGATTGCAAGCGCAGGTAGATTGGAGCAAATTTCTGTGCGTCCTATAGGCCGCTTGCACGTGGGACCTATATATGCACGTGGCGGCCTGCATACCCTGAGCAGCCACACATTGCCCAGCGCCTTGACCTCCACCGTCACTGCATCTTCGCTTCTCAGCGCCCCTGGAACGGATTGATAAATGGGCTCCTCGTATGTCGAGTTGATGGGTCGCACCAAGGCGTAGTTGAAGCCCTGGGTGGACATCGGGGAACACGGACGGCGCTGAGCCAAGTAATGGAACTGAGGACTTTGGAATCGTATGTTGTTAAAAACGTAGAGGACCTGGTTGCTGGGCAGGTCTGTGATGGGGTGAAGTGAACATTAATTACAAAGCTACGAGCATATTCCTGTGTCGTCTTGTCCAAGGCATGCGTGCTGCTGTTGTGCTGTGTGGAATCCCCATATTTCTTATGGCGGCAGTCATGGACTTCTTTAATGCCCGGACATGAACGTTGGGATCTTGCTACCAGTGCCGTTGTTTTCTTTAACAACCTCCACCTGACACAGAGAGACACAGAGAGACATCAGCGCACTCTGTCAGCGTCACACACCCTTACTACTACTGGGGTATGTTCTGTCCGAGCCACCGGTTGTGGAGCTCCTTTTATACGGCTCCATCCTTCCCCTTTCTCACCTTCCTCCTGAGGATGGACAGGTACGCGTCATCCCCCTGTGCCACTGCCTCGTAGTTGATGACCAGTGTCATCAAACCCCACCTGGGCAAAAGCATCGCCGCAGAAGCCACGGCGTAACGGCCATGGCAGTAGCGGTAGCAATAGCGGCAGCAATGGTGGCGGTAATGGGAGCGGTAGCAGTAGCGGAAACAGCAGATGGCTATACGGAATAACAGCGCCGGCGGACAAGAACGTAAGCCGCTACATCGCCGCCCACCCATTCATATACCTGCGAACGTCTCCTGCCCATCCGTTCCATCTGGATTTGATGAGATGGCGTGCTGAGAGGCAGCAGTGAAATAGTAAAAGCATGTGGCAAATACCCAAGAGTTTAAAAATCACGTCTGAACGCCAGCCCCAATACCTGCCCAGAACCTGTCAAACTCCATCCCCTACGCGACAGAGTGACAGAGCGACAGACGCGACAGATGCGACAGAACAACCATACCATTTTTCGCGAGAGGTTGCGTTGTAGCATATCGTACAGCTCCGCACGCTTTGTGGCAGATCCGAGTACGGAATGGCCGAGACATTTTCCTGGTAGCGAAAGCCGAATGTATCCTCCGCAGATACGTTCGCTGTGTTGATACGGAGAGCGTTAGGTGTGTTAGTGGAGAGCGTTAGGATGATGTCAAGAGCATCTCAGCGAGTCGCAGAAACGTTGATCAAGACCACCTGGCCTGACCTTGAACCTAATTGTCACGCTTTTGTGATATGCCTCCCTCATGACCGCAAGCGGCGATCTCGTGCCCCGCCTCCAGGGATCAGACCGCGTCTCGTCTTCCGGCCAACCCCAGGAATCAGACCATGCACTGATTCTGTGGTGCTCTGACGCCCGTCCCGTTAACAAAGGCTAGCTACCCCGTAGCCCACGTTATAGCTGTATGCATCAGGTTTCGGAGGATCCTCACTGATCCTTTCGCTTGCAGCACATGCCCTAGGCCCGGTTGAAACCGCACTCACGCACAAAGATGGGATAGCGGATGAGCGCGCCCAAGTAGCCCTGACCCAGAGTCAGCGGCCCGGCGACCTGCGGCTCCCGTGTTCTGATAGCGTTGAATACGCTCTCCCGCCGAAGAGGGTCTGGAAAAGGGAAGCGCCATGGTAGTCAATGACAATAGCAGCGGCAGCAGCAGCAGCAACAACAACAGCGTGGGCGACCACACCTGTCAGCTGGTCGCGAGGCGGGAAGAGAAGTTTCGCGTCTGCGGGGCGGAAAGGGTATACCGCCATGGGCTGTCCGAACGGCTGCAGCTGAAGGCTCCAAATCGCTCCCGTCAATGTCTGCGGCAAAAGCGACGGGCGACAGGACAATAGGATTAGACCGCTGGAGCCCCTCCGCGTTACGAAGTCCGTCCAGAGTGTCACGCTGGGCGGGAGTGCCTAAATTGGCTAGATGCCCTGAGCCATCGAGTTGCACCGGCAGCATGTGTATGCCGTGATGCTCTGACTTGGCACACTTTGGCACCGCATCATGACAGACTCGGTCGGTATCTGAATCCATGCAGGTGGACGCATGACCCCCTCCCTCACGGCGATGGCTAATCGAACCTCCCACTTGCCACCATGGCCGCAGCCTGAGAACGCCCTGCTCCGGTACAGAATGAAGTGATATCCCAAGTGATCCGACCGCGGCTAACGGGTGATGCGCCATCCCGGCATAAGGGGCCCTATTAATCATGCCAACCGGAACCACCAACGGCCATCAACATGTTGTCGCCCCAACCTAGCGCCAGCATCAGGGCCCCCATCCGCCGCACCCGTGACATCAGCTCTGCCGCCGTGTTGTTGAAGTTGGCCAGCCAGTATTCCCACTCTGGGTGCTGCCGCACCAGCAGCGAGAACGTGACTCCAGGGGTGTAGGTTTGCTCCAGCTGGATCTGGGGAGAGCTCGTGGTCAGCGCACCGGGCAGGACACAACGTAGGCCGGCGGGTCACAGAGCTCTCCTCTCGGGATGCTGACAGAATAAAATTCACAGTCAGGATGAAGCGTGCTGCGCCCCTTTCGCATAAGAGGTGGTGACAGTTAGACTAAGGTTTGGGCAAACCAGCTGTGTGACGCGCGGACCTTCTTGTCCTCGCTTTTTCACACAGCTGCAAGCCACCCTTCGGCCGTAACTGCTGGCGTCCCATCACATAAACACCGACGACGCAGGTCGACGACTCCCCGTCTACAAAGAAGGGCCTTACAATGCGCAGACAGACGTTTGCTCTGTGCACCCTGTGCTGGCCACGGCTTCTTCTCCTCCGCCTCGCCAATCTTTTCTTGCCCCATTCATAATCCAACTTGCGGTTAAGAGCTTTCACCTGCTTCCTAGAAGCCCAAGGCGCACGACGGAAGAGGCTCTCTAGCGATATGGCAGGTCGGGAAACGAGAACCGGCCGAGCGCCCAATCTATGCTACTGATCACCGCAGGGCCAAACCAGCGCTGGGACCGCCAGGTATGGTTCTCACCGAATTCTCAATTCGATACCTGGCTTTTACCGCATCGCCTCGATTGCTGGTCAAGCGGATAAATGAGACGATGGCAGTTGCAATTGGGACGCGGGTATGGGGGGTTGCTGCTGCCTTTCGTTACTACTGCCCCTTTCTAGTGATGCTGATGCTTCACCCCTGCTGCGCAGAATCCTCTTCCCAGCTGCGGAGTGCAGTTCATGTACTGTGCGGTGATTTTCTATCAAGCTGGATTTGGGGATTATCATCATCAAGTTACGCAATTGACAAGCCGGCGAGCAGGCCGGCGCTGACGCGTCTTCTTCTTCTTCTTCGTCCCCTTTTCTTTCCTTCCCTGGACACTCATCAACGTCAAAATGAAAATGAAACTGCAAACCAACGCCCTGCCCATCCCCACCTGGAATCCCGTGGCGGCGTCCACCGCTTGGCTGCGCGCGTCGTCTTTTCGCTGCTGAATGTGCGAAAAAGTCCCCGCCAGGACGCCCCACACGCCCAGACCCGCCAGCAACACAAAAATTGCCAGCGGGGCGGCCAGTGTGCTGAATGGATGGAGGCGCACGATGCTGGCCATATCCTGCACGGGCCGGCAGGGTAGGGGCGGCCAGTAGGTAGTAGTAAGAAATGACGTCCACGCGTGGCACCCCTGCATGCGAGATGTGTGTGTGTGTGTGTATGTGTGTATGCAAAACTTTGTATGTGTTTGTATTTGTGCATGTGATTGTCTTATCTGGTAGGAAGGATTACGTGGGTGCATCTCGAGGAGCTTGTGGCGGATGTGGCAAAAAGGTTGGCGTGAGGAAGTGCAGCTTAGGATTGATACAGGGATCGCAGGGAACATGATATGGATTACATGTTTAACGTGACTGACTGCGTATTCCATGTCGACTATAAGTGTAATTAAATGTGGGTTTGCTGCCGGCCGTGGGCCCCGAAAAATCGCATCTGTCCGAAGGAGAAAGTAATCCCCACTGAAGGGCGGGGTGGATTTGTACCGCTACTATGGCTCGGCTTATCGGGATCGTAGGGGCGTGCATGGCGTCTGCCTCGAACGGTCAATCACACACCTTAAAAGTATCCCACGTGCTAATGAAGCCCTGTGCACAGCGCTTCGATGTTCTGTTTCGCTCCGGCTTACAGCCATTGTTCACCGCCACGGTGACGGATGGGACGTGGTGATTCGCTGCGGTTGTCTCCACTTTGACGCGGGCGTCCTTTGAGAAGCTGGGGACCCTTGGGGCAGCAGGGACATCTATTATGGTACTGGCTCCACCCAACACCCACAAATCTGGCTTTTGTGCCACTCCCTGCTCGAGGTCTGTTACGAGTTTCTGTGACAGTTCCATTTCGCCATGGCGCACATCCTGTCCATCTACGCCGGGAGCTTCCGCGTCGCCCTCGTGTACTCTCCGCGTCCTCATTTGCAATTCTCGTACCACTCCGGCCCTAGCCCAATGGACAAATCGAAAAGGGGTTGTTTACTCCCGTCCACCGATGGCGCGCTGCACAACACACTCAAGCTTACATGGCATGATTCGCGGACTTGAACAAGCTCTCGGCAAGGTCTTTGCTTGATTGCAGCTGCCGCAATATGCTTGCGGGATCGTCGCCAGAGTTTCCTGCAGCTGCGGCAGCCGCTTCCTCAACATTTGGAGCTTGTCCACCCGCAATGTTTTCGAGCATACGTATTTTCGATATCGTATCCGATGCCTTTTTGACCTGCAATGGCACAAAACGCCAAGAGTGGTACTACCAGCACGTCCCAGAGCAGGAGACGTGTTTTCTACGAGCGCCTCTTTTATTCTTAAAAATTTAAGAGCGTGAAGAAGACATAATTGTTAGTAATCGACATATAAAACAATTAGAATCCGTAGGCACGGTTAACAGCGAGACTTCGCTTTCATAGTAAGGGCATGGAATAAATCGTAGGATGTCATGACTTAACGTCAAATCAATTTTAAGGGAGTACCTCAATCTGCCTATTCGCAATGCTTTCCATGGGAAAACAGGTTTCAGCTTTTTGTTGTACCTATAACTTAACCTTACATGTTGCACAACCATTAAATTTTTTGTCATTACTTATGAATATTCGCACTAGCTCAGATTCACAATGCATATGGATTGGGAGAGTTGAGATTGTCAGAATGGTGGACGGAATCCGTACGCAAATCGCCATTCGACAAATTGACACACCTTGCGGGGTGTGTGGTTTGCTAAGACTCCTAAGTTATAAGTTATTGCTGTAAGGCTTAACAGGCTAATGTTTATATCCTCCCCACGCATTATAATGGATGGCAATACCTCACTTCTTCACAGCTTGCCCCGGCCATTTTTTCCGTGCGAATGCAGAAAGGCCCTACAGAGGGATCACACCTTAAAACTTTGTACTATTACGAAACGGTTATCTAATTTTACTTTTAGATATCCATGAGTCTACCGCTTATGATACTCTCCTGGCTCTGAAAATGCGTGCATGTTGCGGGTTCTATCTGCTGTCCCGCTTCCCCGCACTGCCATCGTCCTGACTGACACCTCATAGAGATATTCGGGATGTAAAGTTAAATGGAACTAATGTACGCATAGGTATGAAATAGGTTAGAAATTCCAAACATCGATCCTCAATAGTAGCAAGACCAACATAAACATATATCATCACACGCTGCCAAAAAGCAGCCAGGTTATGTGAGGTGGCCAGCCATCACATCTATACCATTAGCTTTCTGCATCCAGAAGTTGTTAAAATAGGCAAGGGTAGCTAATCAGGCTAATCCAGCGCCATAGGACAACCGTTTGCCGTGGCGAATGAAATAAAAGATGCAAAAGTGCGCCTCACACCAGTTCCATGAGAAGCAGGGATAAATATTCAACACAATTTCATAGCTGCGTCTACCACCCGCCTCCTTCGAATGCACTACCCCCACTAGTTGTTCTTCTAGGCGCTTCTAGGCGCTTCTAGGTCCTCCTGCCGCTCTCAGATCTTCCATCCCCTACCCCATCCTCGCCCGGCATTGCAGTTTGTGATAGGAGCAGGCCTTTGACATAAATAGTGACTCGGGTTGATAACAAATATTCCTGCTTGGAAGTGGCATGTGCTAAGAAAATGCTTCAGTGCCTAGCCACTCGCAGCCAATGATGTGACACCAATTAGTAATGGCTTGCAAACTTTTGCCTGGAATTTTTGCCTTATCGCCGTAAGGGAATTTGTACGTATGGTTAGGCCCTTCAAGACCTGCACGGATGGGAAGCAGATTTCCTGCAGCGTTCTTCTTCATACGGGACAGGTGGTACCTGTGCCCTACTTCGCAACTTCCTCATGCTTTATTACCGGGCTCAGACTATTAATTGGAGGTACCAAAAGACTTTGCCTATGTCCTCAAATGCGCGCCTCAGATTATTGACCGTCCGGGCGCCTTTCCGCTCCCTTTCCCTCAAGTGCTGTCCAGGAGTATGCATCTATGCAAGGCAAAGACCTCACAGTTGTGAACCCCGGCCGGAGACTCTTCCTACAGCGCCTCTGGAAACTTACCGTTTACCAAGGTATGGTCATCGAATCCGAATGGCCGAAATGAAACAGAACCACGCTCGAGCTTGGATTTCCAGGGTCGTGTGTTCCAATATGCCATGGCATGCAGGTCTGTCCTGGCAATATACCCCCCTCCGTCGGCAGCTGTACTGATAAGCTTGACTCAGCATGCATTGGTGACCGTAGCAGCACTCATCATGCGATCCTGCATCGCTCAAACAGCATGTATCTGCAACCCACACACGGGCCAATCCAAGACAACGAAACTTTCGGAAATCTGGCAAACGCGACATTCCGGCGTCAATGGATATATCAGGTCTCCGCCATGGGTCCATCTCTGCGCGCTACATTCACCCGAGGGGACGACGCAGAGGAAGCATGAGACATGCAGCGTGGACGCTCATCCGTCCATTTACCCAGCCAGCCAGCCAGCCTACAATCATGCCGACTAATCGGCCGTTCCCCAGTATCATCATGCTGTTTTGGACGCCAGTCAACCACGCAATCGCTACCCGTCCTTTCACGCAGAGGCTCGGAGCGAATGCCAAGTGCTGTCTCTCTGAACCGCTAACGTGTGACAGCGTGGAGCACATACGGAGGAGCTCGTCACACGTGCGGGTCGCACCACCAACGTCGGGAGACACAGCCGACGTCCTCTTCGCCTGCGCGCTGTATCAACTCTATCACTCGTATGTTGGGGGCGAGCTTGGTATGTGCAATGTCTGACCCGTGGGTTGGTCCTCGCTCTCTGTGTGGACGCCGAGGCCGCGAATCAACCCGTCATCCTTCGGGCATCCTTCCGCCGTCCTTCACACTGCCGTTACAGTTTGCCGCGTTTCTGTATGCTACGTCTGGTACTCGTATCTTCAGTGCACCCACCAGTAGCGCCGTGAACTTTTTTTCCTAGAGCCAGTGCGATATAGCAGCGCCCAGTGGTGCGCAACCGCCGCCTACAAATTATTAGAAGCCATGGCACGCCAGCGGAGCGCCCTCGCCATGGTACAGAGCCAAAACCCGAACCCTGGCACCGACGTATATGCTTCAATTGCACCCCTTCTAGCCCAGGGAGCTCTCCCGCAAGCGCCAGCGCCAGTCGAAGCCAGCCCAGGCATAACAGATGCCACATACACCGCATGATGCAAGATGACGGGAACCAGCGCACCACCCAGTTACAGCCCCCGGCATGCTTCGCCGCTCGCACCTCTTTTCCTATTGCTCGAATTGCAGTCATTGCTAGTCATTCCTAGTTCCCTTCTCGGTTCCCGCCAGTGTTACAGTCGTCGCCCGGACCTAGGCCTCTGTTCCCCTAACCACTCACCCCTAAGTCACCCGCTCCTCTGCTCCCAACTACCTCGATCAGAACCTCATCGACCTGGAAGTTTACGTCCCGGAGCCCCTCAAACCCTCTCTTCCATCACCGCCTGTTTTGGGCCCCTGCCGTTGTGGGACTGCGTTCCAGGTAATCGCCATCCAGGTCGTCATCATCGCCGTTTCCGTCCACGTCCGCGCCGCCGCCAAGAGCCAACTCCTCGCGATCCTGGGATGATCACGTGGTGATGGGTCCATGGAGGGTTGGACATTCGGTTTGTGGGCGGGGAACCGTGTTTCAAGTAAGCCGGGCGGTTTCCTACGTCATCTGCCTCGAAGCCCCAAAACCCGCAACCTCCCGTCCAGCCCGTCCAGTTAACTCCAGGCGGTACAGCAAGACTGATATGAAGCTGGGTGTGGTTGGACCCCTCGGTGGCGCCCACCCGTTCCGTTCTCTCTCCCTCCCCCCTCTCTTTATGCACACACACACACACACACATATATATATATATATATATACATGCATATACATACGTATATATGCATTTGTACATGTGCCCCTCCCCTGGCTCGTCTTTCGCCCACACACAGTGTAACACCCTTTAGATATGGATACATACATATACGCACATATAATGTACTCCGCCCTACCTTACAACATATATGTACACTCAACATATCATATTTACACACATTATACTGTACGCCGTACACAACATGCTTCGTTCTCGCGGCTCCGTTTGGTAAGACACACGCATTCTCGTGTGGCGTACCTCCTCGTCTCCACTGCGCCCGATGACTTTCAAATACTCGTCCTCATACGGTTCATGAGGGTCCGGGTAGGACCGCTTCAGGGCGCGGTTGACGTCGAAGAGCGCCTGTAGCCGGTCCGTCCGTCCGTCCGTCCGTGAATGCATCATATGTACACAAGGGCGGAGAACGGGAGGGGAGAACGGCACGTGGGCTGGGTTTCGCACATCGACGCCGAAAAGGGCATCTGTGAGTGCGGCTGTTGGGAAGCCGCTGCCGGCAGATCTGGCAGCCATGCATCAAGAGACATGAGAGCCAGGCTGAGATCGGGGAACGCGTAACAGGTTGAATACGCGAGCCCCTACACATAAGCAGCTGCCACTGGTAGGCATTGTGCCAAATGGGCACGTAAAACACACACACACACACACACACACACACACACACACACACACACACACACACACACACGAACATGCACACACGAACATGCACACACGAGTATGACACGCACACCCGCGCCTGCACGGACCTGCAGATAATTGATAGAGGTGTCTGTAATGCGGCGGCCCTGAGCCATGGCCTCCAGCCGACGGGCCGCTTGCTGGAAGGCGCCCTTCACCAAGTCGATGCGGTAGGTCCCGTTGCTAACATCACGGCCTGTGGACTCATAGACAGATAGACGCGTGGACTGTGATACGTGTTTACGTGATTTAGGGTTGGGTTTTGAGCAAAACAAGGATGGTCACGAGGGGGCACCACAGCTTTCAGAGACGCTACAGATGTACACACCCTGAGCGAGTGTCGGAGTGTCCGCGAAGGTAATGCCAGGTATCCGAGCAGCGGCAATTCGCAAACTCGGAAGGGCTTTGGCTGGACAGCTTACCCAGACGACCACGCCAGTGACCCAGGGGAGGTGAGGTCAGCGTTTTGCCCGCAGACTCTAAGGTGATGTTTGGGTTCACGTCTACCTACCTATCTATCCATCTATCTAATTGCTGCAGATCTATCCATCTGCATTCCCCCCCCCACACACACAAACAACTGCTCCCGCTCCTTGGAATCAAACATTCAGATCTCCCAGGTTAGGTTAAGTGAGCTGTTGTGCAACGCATGAGCGATCCTCCATGAGCGCTTACATTACAACCAATCCGCCCCCATCTGAACAGCTGTCGGGCTCTCCCCATGCGTCACGTTTATAACGTATATGACACACATAACATGTAAACACGTTGCTGCTGGAGAGCTCAAACCAAAGCAGCGCTGCCCCATCTGTGAGAGCAGCACTGCCCCACCTGTGAGTGGGCAGTCCACGAAAAGTCGCTCGTTCCAGCTGACAGCTCCATCGTATGACCCCATGGATGCAGCGGCCTGGCGGGCAGACTCCATGGCGTAGCCCAGGGACATCTTGGATATGATGCCGCCACTGCCCACGGATACCTGCAAGCACAGAGTACACATGCAGCGGAGGGAGAAAGAACAAAAACGATAGAGAGTCACGTGAGCCGGCTACCCGAAATAGAGTCGGCCCCAACATGTCCACTAGGCTACAATTGTAGGTTAAGGTTTCGGAGCATGGCCTTGCTTCTCTAGCTGCAAAATGAAGGGGACAGCCTGACTGTGTCGAGCGCACGGGTTGTAATGGGCATGCCATGGGCATGCCAGTCACTGGCCAGGCTGTCCCCGACGACCCCCCTTCCCTAGCGGGAAGGTAGCGGGCGGCCGATCCTCAGCACACTGCTCAATCAATTGTAATCAGCCGCTAACTGATAAAGGTACGATAGAAGAGATCGAAAGACTAATTTAGAGGCGCCGAGGGCGAAGGGGCAGGAAGGATAAAGCAAGGTGCAAGCGGATGGGCAAGGGAAACGCGCCGGGCGGGCTCAGGTGGGTCCATCCCTGCCATTCATACTTCGTGCGGCCTAAGTTACTCACGGAGGGCGACCCGACCTCGCACTCACCGCCTGGCTGCTGTAGTCGTGCTCCTCGCCGTAACGCAACAGGAAGGTGTACAGCGTCTCCCCGAGGTCGCTGATGTCGTGACCGGACTAAAAGGTTCAGGGAGTGAAACGGCCGGGCCGAGCGAGTAGCGGGAATACATACGTCAGGGGAAAAGGAAAGGGGAGACGCGAGTGTGTACAACACCTTCCCCCCCCAAAATCCACACACACACACACACGCACACACACACGCACACGCCGCCTCCCCGCATGCGGCACACACCTTAAGCTCCTCCTGCAGATGTGCGATGACCATGTTTGTCAGACTGTAGCTGGACAGGCCGCCGCTGTTGACCTCGTTCAGGCGACAGGCCTTCAGGTACGTCTTCAGGACGAGCACCTGCGCGCACACCAGAAATGCAACTCCAGCTCATGCGGAGTTTTCCCAGTTCCTCGTTTCACGCAGCCACCATCTCCCTGCGCCGCGCAAAGGTTTACGCCGTGTCCCTCCAGCATCCAGCGTCGCCTCCCCAAGCTGAACCATCCGAGCAGCAGCAGCTGTCCCTTTCTCGCCAGCCTCCTCCTCTCACCATCTCCATGTCTCCTTCCCAAAGCAGTCCAGCTACATAACGGAGGAGCCCTCAGGACCCATTCCGATACTCGCTCCCCCCCCACCTCCTTGCCCTGACCCCAAGCCACTTGACCGCCGGGATACCCACCAGCGGCTTCACCGGCGGAAAGGCCCTGCACTGCTGAACCATGTAGCGAGCTGCCCGGGGCCCGCTATCGTCACTGACGCTCACATCCACACACACGCGGCTCTTGGTCCACAGCTGCGGTGGTGAGGGTGGTGAAGGTGGTGAGGGTGGTGGCGGTTGTAGTGGTCATTGTGCGAGGGGGTCAAGGTATTGGCAATACGGTGGGGGTGGGGGCAACGTGGGGTGAGACTTATTAGTGCAACGGGAAAACAGGTTGGTTGTGATAAAACCAGCTAAAGGCGCTTACATAACCGTATAACTAATGAATCGGGGGCCCTACTTCATATCAGTTCAGGCGTGTGTGTTTGGATATGTGGATCTGGGGGTTTGGAGACTCCCCAGGGGGTTGGGAGGTGAGTGTGGGGATGAGCACCGACGTGCGCAATTCTTTCACACCGTTCGACCCCTGTTGTGGAGATTGGGTCAGGTGAGGGTTCACCAAGCGATAGTCTGTCCATGCGATGGTGAAAATGAATGACGATCGCGACACCGACGACGTGAAAAAACATAACAATAGTAATATAATCATGAAACATAATCATGATAATACCATACGCTCTGCGTGCATAAAAACATAGTGTATCTTAAGCATCGATCCGCGCAAGGCCGCAAGCGTACGTGAGAGCTGGGCCTGCGAGTGTGCTGGAGGGATGATGCAAAGGAAATCAAAGCGTGGATACATGCCACTGTAAGGAGGAGAGGAACGCAGTGAGCAGTATGCACTGAAGCACTTGTGTGAATGTTGCCCACATTCCAAAGAGGATATCACCAAAGGAAACACACCTTAAGGATGGGTATCCTGGCGCGGGGTATGAGCTGCTGGCGAAGGATCTCGATGTTCTTGGCACGATTCAGCGCATCAGCGATTTTCCGTAACCGCGCAGTGATCTTCGCCCGGTCGGCAGGCTCGTATCCTGCAAAAAAGGGTGGGGCTTGCAGGCTCAGGATTTTCAAAAGAGTCCTGAGCCCCGAGCACGTGCTCAAAGAGGTGGAGACCCGAGACCGCTCAGGCAAGGCTAAGACAACTGAACGGGCGCTTAAAAAATGCTACGACGAAGTACACAGCAGATGGCGGCTAAAAAGAAGGGGCAAGAAGTAAGTCGCAAACTCCGCATGAGGTGAAGGAACCCCGAGCCAACAACGTGGCGTTGCGCAGCGCGGGGCTGAGCAGGAGGAATTTAAACCAAAGCATGCGCTCTGCACGACAACGTCAACATCCTGCAGCGCAGTTGGGTCCCACCTGGCTTTTTCCTCTCCCGGCTTTCACCCAAACCTTTTGGCGTGCATGACCTGAATGAATCGATAATGCTCTATATTGCTCCCACAGTCTCTGATCTAACCTGGTCCAGGTCGTCTTGGATCTCACCAACCACCCTGTTGGTAACGCAGTGTGTAGGCAGGCTGCTGGAAACCACGCTGTAGGCCTAACGGCAGACGAAACATCCGCACCCATCATCCACCGGATAAGGAATACGCACCACAACATGGATCCTGATCAACCGCCTTTACGTGGCTGTGTGTGTGTGTGTGTGGTGGTGGTGGGTAACCCTGCTCTGCTCCACAGTGGCCTGTAACCCGCGGGCCCGCCATCCGGTTGGACCCTCCCCCCCTCTTCCCCTTCCAGCCATCTGCCTTAAAGACCTCACGTCCACATCTTCTCTCATCCCTCATCGGGTCTCTGGTTCTCTTTCTTGTCGCACACACCGCACACAGCCCTTCCTTCCCTCCCACACGGCCCCCAGCGCTTCCCCCGCTTTTCTTTTTCCATTCTCGCATTGCGCCGTGGCTAGACGTGGTCGTACTACTTGTTTCAAGCGTGTTGTTTCCTTTGCTTCAGTCCCGAACCCCCGGTCAAGTTTTAGGTTCGCCCACAAAAACGCTCACGACACAGCGACGGGATGGAGTAATAGGGGAGGATGAAAGTCACAGAATTTTCGCTGCAATTATATGCTATCACATTGTGTTCCACTTCGCCCCTGCGTTGCGAGCCCTTCAATCAACAAACATCGGCCAACAGTGAAACACATATAGCCATATAGATTCCCTCACTGCGTCTCCGCACCCTGTGTCCGTTCTTTTTCTTCGCTTGGCGCCTGCACACGCTCACCTCCTGACACCCGATCCGGCTCCATTATCCCCGTCACGACCAGGTCCAGGTCGCTGTTCCACGTAGACAGCCCGTTGGCAAAACTGCCGAACACCTGCAGCTCCACTTGCCGGGCGTTGGGCCATACCTTGCGCACACCGGCGCGGATGCTGCCCGGGGGAGAGAAGAAGAGGCGGTGGGGCCAAAACGGGACTCAGACAAGAAATGAACGTGAGGTGGAAGGGACCGAATGAAGGGCATCCTACAGACAGGCCTAAGCCCCGGCGTCACCCCCACAGCTTGTCCAGCCGCCACAGGCCGTGCTGTTATCGCAGCTTCCTATCTGACTCCCTGTGCAACGCACACCGCTGCCTCCTTAACCGAATGTCCTTTCCCGGGCACATCCAAAACTGCTTCCCCACACGTTCACATGGACAGCAACGGCTTCGCGACTATACCTAATACTGCACATGCGTCCCGGGCCCAACCACATCAGAGGCCCCCTTTCCGCCGCTTGGCTAGGTTCCACCAGCCAGGCTTATTGACTTCCGGTATGTCTATTCTAATCGTTAGTTTCTTGGAGTCTCCCTTCTCGGTCAGGTCTACAATTTCAATCATCATCGTCGGGTTTCATCTGGTACTGTTTCGCGACGTGTCGCTGCACATTCGCGCCCTCCCTCTTTGCCGTCACTTGCAGCCATAGACGAGAGAGACCGGTTGCGCGAAATGGCCGGAATATCCGGTCCCACGACAAGGTGCCCCCCTCCAGGACTTCTGTAAGCCGCTCTCAACACACAAACACACAAACGTAGCAAACACCACCAGCTACAGCCCTGTGGCAGATGCAGACGGCAGCTCTTATGCACTTACGCACAGGACAACCTGCAAAGAGGACTAATGCAGAAATTAAGCTATACAACGTATGTGTGAAATACGTAATACACCCCTTAATATAAAGTATAAATTACAAAATACATATAATACCCCTTAATGTAAATTTGCGGTATCGATATCAGCCCACCCCCAGTCCTTCGGAGCCCCAAGGCGCACGGTGAACTACGGCCACGGTTTACTCACGCCGCAACCACCTCCATGCGCTGCCTCTTCTCGCCCTCCGTGGGCACCACCCTGGAGCAAAACTCCTCGATGTTGTAATGAAGAGGGGAGTACCGCACTGTGCTTGTCGATTGCTGCTGCGGTGGCGCCGCTGCGGTGGCAGCTGCATCTGATGCTGCCGCTGTTGCCTGGTTCGCAGAGCTTCCCACTGCTGGTGGCGGATTCTGAGACTGCTTTTGCTGGTCCTGCTGTTGTTGTTTCTTTGCCGCCTCCCCCGACTGGCCGGACGCGTTAACCTGCGTGCAGAGCTGACGATAGCGGGGTCCAAGAGGCAGCGGCGCCGCCGCCACCGTCGCAGCTGCTGCTAATGGCGATGTCAACGAGGCAGTGGCGGCGGACGCAGCTGCTCCTGCTGCACACGTTCTGACAACGCATCGATGGGCCGAACTGTTAATTGGGCCGACGCCACTGCAGCCGCCAACACTAGCACTGACGTTGGTACTGCTACAGCTACGAAGAGTTCGACTTCGAAACGACAGGTGTCTCCCCCAGGATGCTGCACCTTCATTTAGAGGGCCCCTATGTTCCCGTGTGTTCGTGAAGGGGAAGGAGGTAGATGCTGGGGGGGATACTGCAGTATCAGCCGCGCGACCCGCTACTGCGGCTGTCCGTACCGAGGCCCTCAGGCGCGGGGTGCAAGCCCCAAGCGCAACCCCACGTAAATGTAGCAGACCGGGTGGAATTTGCCCAGGTGAGACGTCAGGGCCCGTGGGTTGGCCAAAGCCGTGTCCCTGCGAGGGGGCCACCGTGGCTGTGCACGGCGCCGGTGCGGAGATTGGCCGGGCACGGGGAGTGGATGCGGGGCAGGAAGCACACCCCAACCGTGCGGAAGCGTTGACCGCGCCACCGCAACCCATCGAAGGAGAAAGCAGGGCTCCTGGAGCAGGCAACATCAAGTCGAAGATGGCTACGAAGCGGCCAAGCAGGCGGGCCAGGGAACTGGCTGCAAATGGCACAGCGAAGTAGCGTGAGCTATGAATGCGCTGCTTTTTTTAATCTACTGGACGAGAGGAACTACACACAGCTAAGGATAAATGCCATGACTCCAACAGGGGCTGCGTAGTCCAGCCTGCATCGCAGCACGGCAGCCATCAACAGTAACCTGAGCGTAAGTTGATCGCACGCTTAATCATAAGAAGCATACAAAATTCGGTACATCCTCATAATATTGAAGACTTGAAATGTAAAACATAGGCGCAAATTCAGCAAATTACGCACAAGCTGGGACTCACCACACAGGCAAATCGAAATTTTCAATGAAGGCAAGCTCTTGTATGATCATCCTTTGGATCTAAAGCCGTAATGCAGCCAGGATAATTAGTTATTTGGCGATACGTTATGCCAACGTACCCCAAAGCCAACGAACACCACACAGTACCCCGGAGGTTTATACCTTCTTAACTAGATGTAGACTATACTCTTTGCAGTTCTCTATAATTAACAATAAGAGACTAGCTACGATTGCGTGCGATCGCTTCTTACATAAGGCCCTGCGCTTGCATTTTGTACCATGGCGCTTGGGATTCATAGCAGCATCGCGAACAATAGCAATCAAATTGTTACATTCCTTGCGGCGAGTTCGTCGTTAGGGTTTGTCCCGCGATATCCTTTTTAACAGTGCACAAATTTGTCCCCTGGAAGGACCATTCCAACATCCCGTATGTCTCCGACCATGCAAATTTCCGTTCCAATCATTCCGTCACGAGGTTTCCAATACGTCGCACACATAATCTGCAAGTGCCAAGGAAGACGTCAACCCTGGCGACTCAATGCCGTACAAATTCACCCAGCCCCGCACACCATGCCCATTGCGTGGGCCTTGAACCCAGAAATCCGCGGGCGGCTCCCCAGGTCCTGACAGCTTAGGGCGCACGCCGCTATATGCCGGCTGCAGCGCGTCGTCTGGCAGAGCGGGGTAGTAGCGCCTGATGGCCGGGTAGAAAGAGTGTGCTCGGTTGGGATCCACCTGATGCATATGGTCAACAATCCGGCCGTCGGAGGTGTTACAGCGGACCGTCGGCAAACCCTTGTCGCGTCCTATTTTTATAAGATAAAATACAACTTCATAGCCTGCGAATTTCGCGTGTTTCTCAATCAATCAATTCAACTAGGTAAAAGTTGGGTTTTAGTTGGGTACCTGCCTCATCTCTTGCATACTCTCATATGCCCTTCTACCTTTCCTATTTGAGACAAGGTCTTTCTTTGCCAGTTTATCAACGAACAACCGCTGGCTAACGGGCCGTGCAGTGCAATTGATCCCCCGTTGGCCACTGGCTCTACCAGCCCCACCATGCCGATCTGAAGCCTAATGTGACACGCACTGAAACTACTATTATTACTGTTACTGATCCTGCACGCACCTGCGCCTGGAGCATGTCCATCCCCTGGCCCTAAACCCCTGGCCCCACCTGGTAATCCACCTCCACCGGCGCCTCAGGGCCCGACCCCGGCCCCGGCAGCCACTCCACATCCGGGCCGAATCTCGCCCCACCAGCCAAGTCAAGGGTGAGGTGGGTGCCCAACCCGGCTAGGCCTCGCTCCGGCATGGGATATATCAGGCGGCTAAAGGGAGAGCGGATCGACAGCGAGAAGTAATTGCCCTGCGCCGGTGGTGACGAGGGGCGGTGTGTCGAGGAGGGCGCTGCGGGCAACCCTGTGGGAGAGCTTGCGGCGCTGTGCGATGCATCAGGCTGGAGCCAGCAGAGAATTCGCGGAGAGGGAGCTAGGGGTCTCAGGACTGCATCCCCCCCGAACACGCCCATGTAGTTCAATCATCTCCCCCAGTCATCGCCCGTCCCCATCACTTAGTATCGTGAAAGGCGCCCGTCCCCATCACGCTTACTTTCGCCAAGTGCAGTCGCGGGATGGAGCTCCGAGGCAGCCCCGCTATGCTGGATGCCACCCGCATGGCGTGCAGGCCCGCCGCGTTGACCACCCAGCGCGTTCGTAGCCGGCTGACCTCGACCGGCCCATTCGCCTCCGCCAAGCCCCCAGAAGCGCTGGCAGTGGCACTGTTGGCGCCCGTGGCCGCGAGGACCTGGCTGCTCAGCTCCAGAACCTTATACGGTGTAGGTGATGGTGATGGTTGGGCGCCAATAGTGAGCGGAGCCTGCTCCAGCCATCCGCCTCGTAGCCTGGTGTTGAGAGCTAAGACAGCCCCGTGAGCCTCCGCATCAGCTAGTAAAGCCGCCATGTAGCTGCGACAAAGCAGCGGAGAAATGGCAGAGGAGTACGTTAGGCCTTGTTTCGGCCCGGATAGGGACAGGCTCGGTTGCCGGCGCCACCCTGCGGTTGCCGCTGCGGCAGCCCCTTGGCGGTAAGCCCGCTCGTGCGGTGAGGGCGTATGTTTGGAAGTGCCCTGATGAGGACGAAGACATCCTCCGCTGCGTTCCCCAATCCACCCTGGAGGTGTCTGTGACCCCTGTACCGCCTGTGCCTCCGCAGCCGCGCCAAACCAGCGGCGCCGCAACAGACGCTCCTACACAGACACACAGACACACAGGCATAAACAGACACACAGACACAGAGATGCACTGTCCATGCTGGAAGTCAATCTGCCCACTGTCCACGTTTTCCGTTATATTCATGCGCATCCTTGCGTGGCGCGCCCTCATGCAGGCCTCTCACGCGCATCTCAGTGGCTTCGTAAGATGCCGCCTTACGTTTATACTTCAATACCCACTCTACACTCTCCACAGTCACCTGTGGCTATCCAAAATGCCTGTGGAAGGCGACAACAGTGCTCCCTCGCACGCCAGTGCCGGCTCCATAGCCCGTGCCTCCGGTCCGCTGAGCAGCTGCAGGTCAGGAACCCCATGGCGGGCCGCAGCGGCTTGGAAGGCGATTAGCTCCGGCAGCTGCCTGCACCAGCAGCATCGTCACCGTCGCCGTCGATGACAGAGGCGGAGGCGATGACTCAGATCGTGGGAGCTAAGTCCGCCGGTGCGGCGACCTCTCCTCATCAGCTGACGTGCAGTGAGAGAGATAGAGCGGAAGAAAGAGAGAGAGAGAAAGGGGGGAAATCAACGGCGCTGGCCCATACTAACGCGCCGTGTGGTTCCTTCTGCCGATTACCATGCTGCCCTTCCCTCTCACACAGCTTCTCGCCAGAGGCCAACTCACTCCTTCGATGTTGCCACAATCAATTTTGTAATGTTCTTGTACGGCACATGATGTGTACGACAGAACTCGTATAACTGTTCCTTGCCTTCCACGCACATTCGCGCCTTGAGGCTGCCAGGTGGGTAATAGATACCCGCGTGGATGACTGCTGCCACACATTGAATCCCGCAGGAGAACATGAGGACATCCAAGAAGGGTTGTTGCGATAATGCAAAGCGAGAAGTGGGGAAAAAGGGGGACAGCCGGCTGGAGCGAGGGGCTTCATAAACTCGGTAATGAACGACTTAAAGGCGTAAACTGGCTCATAACCAACCCATTCCAACGCTATTTACCAACACTTAAAAGCCGCAGAGAAGGGGGAGAATTCGCTCTCGTTTGCAGGTGACCGAATTGTCCCTTTGAGGGAGGGCGTGGAGGGCGCCTCCATACCTTCGCTGTGTCGGGAGCTGGTTTCCGTGCCGATTGCCCCCGCGGCCTCCACCAACACCACCTCCCGCCCACGAAGTGCAAGCGCTCGGGCAACGGCCAGCCCAATAACTCCTGCGCACACAGTGAAGAGGGTGAGACGCCGCGGAATACCCGCCAGTCGACAAGGCTGGCACATACACATATGTGCCAGCGGATCTGGATCGACCGACTCTTAGGGCGGCCGGACGAGCCATATAGCTTCGGACCAGTGTGTGAAAGCCTGTCCCACTGCTCTTGTATCAGCTCAGCTGCAAATCCTGGCAAAATGTGGATCTGGGTCGCAAGCCTACCTGCCCCTATGACCACGCAGTCTATAGTATCTAGATCCCCGCCGTTACAGCTGTTATACCCCGCAGTCGAGCTGTGCATCCTCCGCCTTAAGGAAAGCGTTGAGGGCCTGCTCCTGTGAGTTGTCGTCCCTACGTTGTGGCTGGTCCCTGCACCTCTGCAGGCAGCTGCCTGACCCAGACCATTTAATGAACTTTTATCGTTCCAATTTCCTGACGGTTGAGGAGACCGATTTAAGTTACACGACGTTTGCTGCTGGGGTTCTCCCATTGTGGAGCATCGCACATCCGAACATCTGCGCCGACCACAAGAGGCTGGAACCTGTACAAGCAGCTTAAAGACATCGACATCTGTATAATGGCTTAGGAATGATCGGAGGACCCTATAAGCTTGAGCATCACGAGTCATCATATATACATGGGTAGCAATTAAGACAGTTGTAAGGGATGGGGTTCTCGCTCCTGCGATTGAGGTAGCTTTGCAAAACCTTATATAAAATGATATTATATATTCACTTAATTGTATTGGTTGGTGCACTGACAATAAACAGCATTTGTGAAAAGGACACTTGGGCCCCATGCACGCCCGATTGAACCCAAGGAAAACTGAAAGTTTCGGCATCCAAAATACGTAGCGCATTATCTATTTTGGTGTCGAGTGGCTTTCCGTGGCGCTCGGAGCTATGGTGCCTGAAGGTGGTGATGTCGCTGGCAGCATCTGGTGGAAGAACTATCTGCAAAGCATGACGCCGCTGGAGAACTTTTGCCAGGATGAGTCACCTTATCCACTGTTGCGGCATAACACTGGACATTAAGTGTCTTTTTCATAAATGCTGGCTTTTCTAAATTTTAATGGAACAAATAATACATTTAAATGAATGTTGATAGTTGACTCCACCCCTTACAACTGTCTTGATTGTTACCATATATACATCAAACGCACGTGAAGGTAAAAGTCCAGTATAAGCAACAAATACATAAGAACGAGTACGAAACGAAGCATTTGCCCTTCGACATGGAGCGTGCAGCGGGGCAAGACAAGAAAGAGTTTCCTTGGCAATAACGATCAACCGAAAGTACCGAAACGCGAGACACGTGGTCTGGGCAATATTGAATGCCCGATTACCAAGAGAAGAACCTGAAACGTCCCAACGATGCATGACACAGAAACGACATAAAAATTCTTTTTGCACTGCATTTTCCCGAAAAATGTGTGTTTCCTACAAGGCGTCACAGATTTGGAATCATGGCCGACTCACCCAATCGCAACCCACCCTGGAGGACTCGTCTATCCGCCTTTTTGACTTCATTTAACCTACAGTGCCTGCTCGCGGCGCTGCACCGCCACCTGACATAATTACACCCTCCTACGACAGGTAGCGGGCAACTCAACCCTGAGTTGCGGCAGCCCCCGTCAGCACCTCTCCCGTGAGCGCACGCACCGCCTATAATCTCACGTTTTCCGCACTCGACATCCCAGCATCATCCTCAGCCACCTCTTCCTGCCCCTCCAGATCTCCCTTCCCTTGCTTCTTCTCAATCGCCCAGTGCTTGGTAATATGCACCGGCTGCCCATGCACCAAGCCCTCGGCGAACTGGCGCATGTGCCAGGCCTTCTGGTCTGTGGTTCCGGAGCAGGGGAAATGCCGCAACAGCCAGGAGCCCCATAATCCTGGGTCACACAGGTGACCTGTCACTGGAGGAACACCCGCAGCAGACATGCCCAGGGTTGCTGATGTCACGTTGGCGTCATGGTACATGCAGCCGCAGCGCGGATAGCAAGCCGACTGGAACAAGCGGGGGTCAAGAACCTGGAGCCGGAGGTCGAACTTGTAAGAGCACTTCGGCATCAAGACGCCGAAAATGTCCTGCACAGGTAAAGCAAGGAAAGAGCCAACGGCCAAGGGGCGGGAGGAAGGCTGGTGGTGATTGCCAATGCAAGGAAGAACCACCCTGCTAGAAAGCCAGCTCATACCGCCTGGCGTTGGGACGGGAGGTGGGAAGTGGGAGGCGGAAGGTGGGAGGTGGGAGAAGCATTTGACCTGGGCCGCGCTGCAGAAGGGCCGGCGGACTGGGCAACAAGGTGTCGCGAGTGGCAGACATACGCACAGATACACACAAACACCCACACGCGCGCGCGCGCGAGCGCGTACCTGATCCCAGACATGCGGCCGAAACGCCACTTGTCCGTACATGTCCCAGATCCAATTGTACACACACCGCGTCACCCCGGGCGTGGCCTTGAAGAACAGAGCGCCGATATTGAGGGGAGGTGTTAACTTCTGATGTCTCACGTACTCGAATGCGGCGATGGACACTGTGTCATTGAACAATAGGCACTTCTCCATCATGGCGTAAATGTCGGCCCCGTGGTCATAAAAGTACGGCAGCGGATCGCGCAGCATTATGATGTCGGCGTCTAAGAACATGACATCATGGCCGGCGGAGAGGCCGTTTAGGATGTACTTTATCTTGGCAAATCTGACACGGCGACAGGGACCATGCGAAGCAAATGGCGTGGTGGTGGTGGTGGTGGTGATGATGATGGATGGTGGTGGTGGTGATGATGATGGATGGTGGTGGTGATGATGATGATGGGTGGTGGTGATGATGATGATGGGTGGTGGTGATGATGATGATGGGTGGTGGTGGTGGTGATGATGGAAGGTGGTGGTGGTGGTGATGGTGGTGATGATCGAAGGTGGTGGAAGGTGGTGGTGGTGGTGGTGATGATGATGGGTGGTGGTGGTGATGATGGAAGGTGGTGGTGGTGGTGGTGATGATGATGGATGGTGGTGGTGATGATGATGGGTGGTGGTGGTGGTGATGATGATGGATGGTGGTGGTGGTGGTGGTGATGATGGAAGGTGGTGGTGGTGGTGGTGGTGGTGATGATGATGGATGGTGGTGGTGGTGATGATCGAAGGTGGTGGAAGGTGGTGGTGGTGGTGATGATGGAAGGTGGTGGTGGTGGTGGTGATGATGGAAGGTGGTGGTGGTGATGATGATGGGTGGTGGTGGTGGTGGTGATGATGATGGATGGTGGTGGTGGTGGTGGTGATGATGGAAGGTGGTGGTGGTGGTGGTGGTGGTGATGATGATGGATGGTTGTTGTTGTGGTGATGATCGAAGGGTTGGTGGAAGGTGTGTGGTGGTGGTGGATGATGATGGGGGGGTGGTGGTGATGATGGACGGTGGGTGTGGTGGTGGTGGTGTGATGATGACGATGGTGGTGGTGGATGATGATGTGTGGGTGGTGGTGTTGATGATGTTGATGGTGGTGGTGGTGTGGTGATGCTGGAAGGTGGGTGGTGGTGGTGGGTGATGATGAGGATGGTGGTGGGGGGTGGTGGTGATGATCGAAGGTGGTGGAAGGTGGTGGTGGTGGTGTGCTGATGGAAGGTGGTGGTGGTGGTGGTGATGATGGAAGGTGGTGGTGGTGATGAGATGGTATGGTGGTGGTGGGTATGATGGAAGGTGGTGGTGGTGATTATTGATGGGTGGCTGTGGTGGTGATGATGGAATTGTGTGTGGTGCTGACTGCTGTATGTGGTGTGGTTGGTGGTTGATGATGGCAAGGTAGGTGGTGGTGGTGATGATGATGGGTGGTGGTGGTGGTGGTGGTGATGATGGATGGTGGTGGTGGAAGTGTTAGTGTGGTTCCCGGGTGCTTAGATAGCAGGAGGTCACTTCGTTACGATCGTTGCCTTTCCATGTCCGAGGTGGGCTTAAGCAAAAGTGCATGCCATCCACCGGCAACATGGACTAGCATTTGCACGGTAGTGCAAATAAGGAAAACAGCAACCCTAACAAAAAACCCTTCTCTGCGGGATGCGGTCAGACAGCTAGACGAACCCTACCCGGGCCTAACCCTAACCCACAAGGGCCTCCAACGGCACCAAGATTCCCACCCCGGACCTCACTCGCAGCCTGCTGGCCCCACTACCGCATCGCTGGTTGATGAGGCACGGTGCGGCATGGGGCGGAGTAATTGCATCCGAGCACATGGCGCATGGCACCTTATCCATGTCCAGTTTCATAATCATGTTCAGACAAGAGAAGGGTGAGGTGTCTGATGGCGAATCCCCGCTCTGAATAAGCGGCCCTGAGTTGCAGGACCCTCGGCCTCACCCCAGTGCGTTGAAGCCGTCGGTATGGAAGCCCAAGGAATTCTTCCCAGCGGCATGCTCTGCGTCGCGCACACAATGGTGGCTGTATTCCGCTTGCAGCTCCCGGCACATCACGAGCGCATCTCGTGACCACGCCACCATCACCAGACGCCCATCGAATGTCTTGCCCGCATCCGTGCCGCTGGAGACATTCACGCCGCGAAGGCTGCGTAGGAAAATCGGTACCGTCCGCAGTAAAGCTTCTTCATTTGCCATGGCCAGGATGACTAGACTTGAAGGGCGATGGCTAAGGTGCGAGACATTGATTGCCGCGTTTTTCACGGCTTCCTTAAACGCGCGTGTTGGCAGTCGCACTCCATGCTGGAGAAAATGCGACTGGATCATCATCGCCACATGGTTGCCCGATTTCGATTCGATGCATTGCGCGACAAGCACGCTGAGCACAAGCGCTGTCGCAAGGCTTCTGAGCATTGGGGCTGTTCCCCTGTGGTAAATTTGCTTTACATTATACAATTTGGTTCTTAGTTCAGTTTACGGCCTACGCTGCCATCCGCGCGGCGCGTCCCCCTATTAATATTGACGTTAAGTTGCGTTCAGCCTGTAACGATTTGGATTCTGTACGCGATGAATCAGGGAATGAATTGTAAGCTAAAAGTACTCCGCTTACTAGGTTATATAAGTGCTGTTGGAAAATCGGCGCGCGGCAACTACCAACGAACCGCAATTGCAGCCAACGAACCACACTGGCAGGACCGGCACACCTGGCCAGTCTAAACGCATCTAGACAGCAGAAAAAATCTTGGATTCAATTATCATATAATCATATCTGCTGAAGCTGAAGCTGAAGAAGACGATCATTTTCAAATGTGACAGATTGGCACGTTGGCAACTACGCAGGCGTGCAGCACGGCATAGGCAGGCTTAGGCAGTCAGGCAAGGGTCCACTGTGCCCAGGCAATCTGGAATCAGGAAATCACGCTTCGGCAATAGCCAACAACCCAAGCTCTGTCAGCGCAGAAGAAGACAGGATTGATGGTCGATACGGAGCGGACGTATCATGCCTAGCTCGCTGCTTGATGCCATCCTACATGGCGCCCCACAATAAGTCGGATCCAGCTGTGGAGGCTGGGACAAAAGGTGGGCACCGACCTGCCCCGTTTCATCGCCCACTGTCTTAGGCGAGATCGAGACAGCGATAACATGGACAGTTCATAAGCAGTCGTAACTTGTATTAGTAACGATATGGCTGATGGCCGGCGAAAAGGAAAAAGAGGGGCTACGTTGGAGGTAGCGGACAAAACTTGGCCGGTGGCTCAGTCCGGCAGTAAGGCAAGGGTACAGGAATATGGTACGCATATAGGCACACGTTCAAAAAATTGAAATCCTAATGCAAACTGCGACCGCTGTAGGAGGAACGACATTATATCAATCTTGTCTAGGAACGAATGTACGGGTTGTCTAGGGACAAGCAATAACGCATGTGCAAAAGCACTGAGGATGTTTGCTCTGACCATCACCCAATTCTATGTTGAGTTGCTCATATAAAAAGAAACAGAAAATATCGTAAGTAAGTGTAAATTTACAAGAGTTTAATTAAAACGAAAATATCGTAAGTAAGTGTAAATTTACAAGAGTTTAGTTAAAACGAGAAATTCTCACCACAATCTCTTTAATTTTCTCGACGAAGCCGTGTATAGATTGGCAAACTCCAACACGTAATCAAGTAAAAGTGCGAATGCAAAGAATGGTTCGGAAAGCAAGTGTTTGTGATCGAAAGATAACGGTGCTTTGAAAGGAACAAGAAAGGTGAACAGGAGGAAGCCCTAGAGGGATGCTTTCTTTTTCCGCCTTGCCGCTATTGAGGTTTAGCCATGCAGATTTGTGGGGCCAGAGCGTTTGAAGGGGAGTCTTCTTATGCAGCGGGTTGGTGTCCGGGGGCAGCTGTCTTTTTCCCACAGGCTAGGCCTATACTCATCTTTCCCCCGCTTCCAGCTGGTGCCTCTACAGGTCGCGGGCGAGGTGGTGGTGGTAGTGGTGGTAGTGGTGGTTCTTTGCGTAGGTGGTAGTCTAGGCCGGTACGGCAGTTTGTTTGGGTGGCCGGTGCATTCCGTTGTCTGGGGGCCACAGGCGGGGGGGTGCGGCGCTCTTCGCTGTGTGTTCCAATACTTGGCGGCTCCGTCCTTGAGGTTCTTGCCGAACCCAGAACATGATGTGGCTGATGATGAAATTTCCTTAGAACAGGAATTTGATTTGCGGACGCATAAAGGTCCGCGCCTTAAGGCTCCAGTACGGCAGTGGGCCGGCTAACCTTCATGGAGCTCGTCCTTTCTAGCCGAGCTGCTCTTTGTCCTCTGCTCCGAGTGCGTTTCTTCTGGCCGAGGTGGCCGAGGTTGTCCTTATAGTGGAAGTAAAGAGATAGTAAAAAACCTTGTCCTTGTCCTAAAAACCCCAAAAAACCCTAAGTCCCAAAAACTTGGATAAGTCAAGGCATCATGGATAAGGATGGGATCATGCAACCGGGAAATAAATGTAAAAAATCATTAGGCATATCGGGCAAGGACTGATCGTGCAACACACCTCCCTTTATGACCAATCATGTCTGGAACGTTGAACCCTTGTACGGCATCAGTCATGCACGATCGACATTCCCGCTGCCTCTTCGTACCCTTGGGCAAGGTACCACTGAACACGACACGACTGTACACACGGTTGCTGTGCCATGTGTATTTCCGTACATCCGCGTCCCCTTGGTTGTCCTCTGTGCCCTGCTGAGGCGCCCTCGAGAACCGCTTCTGCTTCCGCTCGCGACCCCAAAACCACCCCTTCTGCACCCTCCCCCCACCGCTACCTATTCCTACAATAGGCTCCTTTCAATACCTTTCCTTAGGATCCCCTTACACGGTGAGCCCGTATTCAGCCTCTCCCACGCGGAGGTTCCCGGTTCGCGATGTACACGTACAAAAACAAAAACACAGGCACATAGGCACGTTCAACTTCCTCACGCGTAGTCTGCTCTGTGCGATCTATCGCTCTGCCCTTGCCGTGGAGGTGACACTCTCCCCGGGTCCGTGCTGGAGCTGTTGTTGTACCCCAGCTCATTCAAAAGCTGCCGTACACGGACCGCTTCAGCACCTTCCAGCGGCGGCAACGCTGTGCCTTGGTCGCCTTTGTCTTCCGGTCCCGGCTGACCCAGCCGTACTCCATCAGCGGTGGCGCGGCCCGACGGCACGGCGGCGGAAATGGCAGTCGTGGCTTCACCGTCGCGGCCTTGCAGGCGCTCCTTGACGGCGTCAGCCAGCACTGTGCCCGGGCTGGCTCCAGCGGCGCGATATGCCTCCAGCTGAGAAGCCGATCGGAAAGAGGAGGGAAGGCGTGGGTGCGAGGACACTTTTGAAGGACAGAGCTGTAATGTACGAACCGTGGGGAGTTGGGGGCTCGCAAACGGGGTATGGGCTTGTGGAAAGAGGAAAGGGGGAGTTGTTTAAGGGAGTTAGATGGGAGGGGGGGAGGAGGAGGGGGGAGGGCGCTGCCGGCTACTCTCAGCGAGGAAATGCGTCAAGTTCTAAATGACGTACTCCTGCCCAAAACAAGATACACAACCACTGACCCACACACTGACCCGCCCACTGACCCGCCCACTGACCCACCAGATCCACCAGCTGTTCGCCATTCAGGCGGTGAACCTCTGACACAATGTTGCGGCTGATCGCATCAAGCACGCCCTGCGGCAACAGCAACACCACCAGCCAGCATAAATGTAACCATTAGCCAGCATAATCCGCTTATCAGACGAGTCTTCCTAACTAACATAACTGAGATTAACAGAATCCGTCCACGATCTCGTCTCCGCCAGAAGTGTGGGACAACCAACGGCTTCAGAGATTCCCTGTGTCATGGGCGAGCATGCGGTGATGTTATACGACGTGACGTGTGCCGTACGCTTCTGCCGCCGAGTTTAGAGGACTGCCGTACCCTTGTTTAAATTCAGGGTTGTGTAACTATTTATAACATGAGTTTAACTAATTAATTACGCCCTTTATAGTACTTTTACCAAAAATAGCAAAATTTGTAAATAAACGTGTGTGTTTCACACCTCGTCCTCCACTCGCAGGCGACTCAGACTGCGAGCCACCGCTGCGGCCTGAGCCGGGCTGAGTCGCTCCGCACCTGCCACTACCATACCTGGCACAGCAGGTATAAAGCCATCACGCGGGACACGCGGGCGGGCGAGAAGACATAGATGTCGACAGATGCCACAGATCAGCTCAAGAAGGGTCAGAGCTGCAGCAACCACGTTACTGCGTAACCTCCCGTGACGGCGTGGTGGTGATTAAGACGTTCAGCAGAGGCGGGCGGTGGTGCATCATCGCAATACATCATCGTCCTTGATGCAGTGCTCCCACTCCAAAACAGGCTCTTAGGGCTTAGCAGCGCAGACACGCACGCACGCAGGTACGCGTGGTGGGGAAGAGGGCCCATATGACCGTACGTACACTGATGCGCACTGAAAAGGACACTGTGTGCCTGGTACCAACCAAGTACCGGTTTCCCTCTCAACACTTGCCGGTGTGCAGCTCCCGTGAGAGGCCTCCTGTCACCCGTGGGTCCCTTGCTCTTACTGCCACCCACAGGCCTACATATCGAACTCACCCTGGTTCACACGGCCCCTCTACTCACCGCCTCTTCCTGCGATCCGCATTATCACGAAACCCCAAAACCCTAAAGCCGAGACACCCCCCTCCCCATTGGCTGCTGGTGCTCCCACCCCGGCTCCTCCGGGTGGCGATGGTGCTGCGGCCCGTGACTCACTCAGCAGCGACTGGAAGGTATCGTGTCGGGCCACCCACCGCCGGACGTCCTGTTCCCCCTCAACCCCCCTCTCGCCCCCCGGGGGCCCTCTGCCTGCAAACACAGCAGGCGTGCGGAGTGTTGGGTGCTGCTGGCTATGTGGGCAGGTGGGACAGCAGTACGGCAGCAAGAGCGCCGACGCGTTTATATGCTCAAGCAATGGACATGAAGCACAACCGAAAAGGGTTGGAATTTGTGCTTAAGAAGCTTCGAGAAGAAGCGGCTGATCGCGAGGGGTCGCGACGGCGAATGGGAGGAATGTGTCCATTGGCACACGCGGACGCAGGGATGTTATGCAAGCGGGCAAGAATTTACGTCTCCTTGTTGGCGGGGGTTCCTCTTGGGCATTATGCGGGGAGCAAGCGGAAGGGGTGGTCAACGGTTACGTAATATAACGGTCAAGAAATATGTTGATAGTGACGTGTTGTGTGGACGAGAGCTAATCTTCGTTTCTGGTGTGATGCTGCTGCTGCAGGAGATGCGACGGTTGCGTGATAAGAAGCAGCCATCCAGCACGCACGCACGCACGCACGCACTTAGATCACACGCATCAGCCACCGCCTGCAGCGCCGCCACCAGCACGGCCTCATCGAAGTCCTGTCCGCCGCGCTCCACAATCTGCAGCGGGGGCGTGTGACCGCTTGGCTGGATGTGTGGACGCAGCTGGACGGGTGAGTGGCTGGATGGTCATCCGCCGGGTTACGAGCGTGCCAGGGTGTACCGGATTGCCGGTGTTAGCGATGTGATGGGAGGCAGATATGATAATCGTACTATAGAGCTTATATTCCATCTAGAAGGGCCTTATCCCTACTCCCAAGGAGATCTCTTATCTGTCTGAAAAAAGATACTCTCTCAGCGCCTGACGCACTCCACACATAAAACTGAAATCCATGCCGATACGGCGAAAACCTAATGTATACAACGTATCCCGTACAGAGCCGCACCGTTAACCGTGCTATGCCGTACCTCCAGTACAGCTGCGGGATCTGACCGCTCTCTAGCCGCCCGCCCCATCTCCTCTCGAAGGGCAGACCGCTGCCGGTCGTCCAATCCGGAGCTGTGCGGGTGGTCGGGCTGGTCTGGGCTGAAGCGTTCCTGCTGCGGGGTGCGGGGTGAGCACGCCGCGGGGGAGGGGGGAGCCAGGGAGGACGAATAGAGGGAAGCCGGTGGGAGCGATCAGTGAGAACAAGAATGTGAAGATGGGAGACCAATCATCGATAGCTAGACCGCTACGTTGACGAATAGTGCGTGCAGGAAATTAGTGCGTGGTTTTTATAAATTAATGCGACCGCAGGATCTATCGGTGACTTTATTGAGCAGAGTTGAGCTGGGCCACCCAAAGCTAGGCTAATTTCGACAACAATCTCTCTTCGCTCTTCGCCGGATCACGCATCAACGGATGAACCCTAATGAACCCTGATGAAATACACGATGAACTTTACAGCGGGTGGGCAAATGGGTTTTTATCGTCCGGTGATCGTGTTTGATAACCCCTCCCCCCGCCCCCTCCAAACAAATCACACTCCGCCTCCCTGCAATAGTCGTCCTTGATGACGTAGGTATCTACGTAATAAAAAAGGAGCGTGCGGGAACTCCGTGTTGTTCGTTGACTCACCCCAGCAACAGCTTCCTGGGTGCCTGTCCTCGGTGCATCACCCCTGCTGCTACTGCTGCTACTGCTGCTATTGCTGTAGACGCGCCATTGCCATAAGCCGTAATGCAGCCACAGCTGTGTTGCCACCGGACTGCTTGGCGCGGCGGCGACAATAGGACTAGGACTAGGACTAGCACTAGCACTAGCACTAGCACTAGCGGTAGCAGTAGCAGCCAGATCCGGGATGCCGCGCGCGGCACTGCGGAAGTAGGCTAGGGACGGTGACGGCCTCCATATCGGTGGTGATGATGCCGATGGGAAAGGTAAAATAAACCTTTTTGTTTGGGCCTTTTGTTTGGGCGGTGTAATCTGAGCTGATGTCAAAATTCCCGGCCGGGACTGCGGTGGTGATGTTGACGCTGCGTTCGAGATCACTGCGGAAATGGAGTATCCAGTGCTGCTGCAGCCAGGAGCTGAAATACCAACATGCAGCAGTGATGGCGTTGCGCCTGCTGACAACCGGAGGGCGCTCGTTCGCATTGTTGCTGAAGTCAACAAGTGCGGTCAAAAGGCGTTGAAATTCAAAGCCGTGCGTGACTTAGGAGAGGCGCAGGGCGCCTACTGCCCAGCCGGCCCAGCCAGCCCAGAGGCGAGCAGTTCTGGAGAGGGTGCGGATAGGAGCGAGAGTTAGAGACGGAAAGAGTTGGCTCCCGTATGTCTTTATAACGCCAGTGAAAAGTAGGTTTTGCTAAGATGCTGGCAGCAGAGTAAGGTTTTGTAGATCAAGTTTGGAATGAGTGCTTAGACGGTAACAACATACAAAGACAACTTGCTTTAAGATTAGTTTTCAGGCCTGTTGCGGTCCTTCATTTATATGCTATGCGTTAAAACGAGCGAAGAAAGATGGTGCAGCGGCTTGATGAACGACCTTGTCAGATATAAAAAGCAGCCTATCTCCTTGTTTATGAAAACGCATACGGAGGCTTGATTTGAGCTCGCCGTCCTAATTATATATACCTATCTACAGGTCTACCTGTCTACAAATTTCGAAGTGGCTTCGATTCGGCACCCGGTGAGTCAACCTTCCGATGCAACTCTCCGTCCGATGTCAGAACGTGGTGCGAACAATATGGTGCCCCTCCCTTAACCCTCGTTTTGATTGCACATAAAATCAATCAAAAACTTTATTTCCAGAGAAGGCACCGCATGTCATAAAAAAGACAATCAAGTAATTTTAACTCCTTTGCGGAAAACTTGGACCTTCTGACCCACGGGTCACTCAGCTCCCATTTGTATCACAGCGCGCCTGTTGCAGCCTACGCCTCGTCTTTTCCCATAATTGTTGGAATATATTAAAATATAAAAGTGATATGCAGCTCATTTCTTCATTCTCTACGTCGGCTGCGGTCCCGGCGCGCGTGCGAATGCGTGGCTCCCCCATCGTAGCCCGCGCCTTCGGCTCTCGTGCCGCGGCCGCGGCGCAGCACAAGTTGCAGTTCTGGTCGCATCGGCGACGCGGCCAGCTGAATACGCCCGCTGCCGTGCCGCCGTTCAAGTCCGAGGATCCTAATGGTGGTGGCGGGGCTGAGCGGAACCGTGGGTCGGCATCTTCCGATCCGGTCATCCAGAGGGTAGGAAAACCGACTCTTTCAACGGAATAGCGCAGATTGCCGGGGGTTCCACTGGTAGGGTCCTGAGCGTACATCCATGCGTTGCAACGGTCACATGTGCACCCATGAGCCCAACGCCTTGAGTTGCAATAAATCACGACACATCATTATATAGTGCAACGTTTCCAACAATGTAAGAAAAACACACTCATGTAAAAATTCCCTTTCATCCCGGTGCCGTATTGTGTCTATATTCCTCATTTGGTTTTGGAGCACAGGCCGCAGCTGAAGCACGTCAGACCCCTCCCGCCGTCCAGGGAGGGACCCGGACGGAGACGCAGACGGGCTTGGTCTTTCAGCCTATGGGCGAGGAGGTGAGTCCACTGGTGGCGGACTTGGACGCGCAGCTGATGGACCCGGCGGCGACTCCTGGGTTTTCTGCGCGTCGCTCCATGGCCCGCAGCGGCTATCCGATGAACCTGGAGGCGGCCTTCAATGAGCAGATCAAGTGAGGGTAGGGGAGGAGGGGGCGGTGGTGGCGCTGGCAAGTGGTGGTGGTGGTGGAGGGGCGAGGATACCCCCTCAGGAGGTCGGGTCCCACAGTGAGGTCGGGTCCCACTGTCGAAGGTGCGAAGGGAGACACCTGACAGCTGAGCGATGTGGCGCTGCCGCACGCACGTGTTGCCCCCCCGCCGGTGCAAAACAATGCGCGCGCGTGCCGTGAACCGATCGACCCTAAGACCCCCAACCCGCGCGCAGGAGGCTTGGGCGGAAGAGGAGAGGAAGAGCAGAGAGGAAAAAGAAGCCATATACCCCAGCAGCACTGCGCAAGGTTCCCACTTCCTTTCTTTCCGCTCTTCGTTTTCTGGGGAGGACTGATCAACCCCTCGCCCTCCCTTTTCGTTCCCCCTTCCGGCCCACCCGCCTCCTACCCCTACACGCATTCTGCCGCCGACGTACGGCCATCTCCGTACGTTTTGATGCTACATCACAGCGTCGAGTTGACCATGAGCTACATCTACTTGGCCATGTACTCCTTTTTCTCAAGAGACGACGTGGGGCTGCCAGGATTTGCAGCCTACTTTCGCCAAAACAGTGACGAGGAGCGCCACCACGCCCGTCTATTAATCGACTACCAGGTGTGTGGGTGTGTGTGGGTGCGTGTGGGTGCGTGTGAGTGTGGGGCCAACCAACGCGGCTAGAGAAGCAAATCCTGCTGAAGAAAGCGCATGCCGCATCGTGACGCGCGACTTACAAATTCACTTTTCAAATAACTGCTGTTTGCGCGATCACGTCCGTAGAGGAGTCATGAACCCTTACTTCGCACCTTCCCACTCCTTCCTTCCCAGCGTACGCGATATCCCCGTCTTTCGCCGCCTTCTTCCGGACCCAGCAAACCTTTCCAGTGCCAGTCCCAGCTGGGGTATAGCTACCACACTCCCCTCATTAGTACAGCTCCAGGCTTCACTACAGTTTTTCAAGTTTCTGTCACTCGCTCTCCTTCCCCCCGGGGCCCCTCCCTCCCTCTCGACTCTGCCGCAGACCCAGCGGGGCGGCCGGGTGAAGCTGATGCCCCTGGCGCCGCCGGAGACGGAGTACTGGCATCCAGGTGGGCCCATGGGTCGGTCGGTACCCGCGGGGAACGGACAGGCAATCCGCGAGCCCTCTGCACCACTGGGCGGAGTACTGCAAGTCATTTGGGTTTGGCTAATTAAGAGAGTGAGGCAGGGCTGGTGCTGGATGGCGTGTATGATTTCGCGGGTGATATGTCGTACGTGTCATGTGACACATCTTGTGTCTATGTATACATGTGTGTGTGTGTGTGTGTGTGCACGAGCGTAAGTGTTTATGTGTGTGAAGGGGGCGCCCGGTGCGCACGTGTACGTGTGCGTGTGCGTGTATGTGTGCGTGTATGTGTATGTGTGTATGTGTGTGCGTGCACTAATGCAGATAGGCTTGTTATGTAGGAACGATTTTGAACGGCGACTTCAAGTTCAGTACAGCAAGGTTAGGAGCTTACCGGATTTTCACAGTGCGTGGCCGTGTGTGGCAGTTCGTTTGATTTTGGGAGACGAATTTTTCCCCCCTCCCCCCCGGTTACTCCTTGCTTCGTCAGCAACCACCACCAGCATTTCTGTGTTCATCTTGCCCCCCCGGCCAATTCCCCGCTTGGGCATGACTTAGCCGGTCCGAGCATCTGAGCTCCGGCCATGGAGGTTTTTTCCTTTCCAGGCTGGGTTTCACCCGCATGAATACCATACCTATATGAAGCTGCTTTCCTTTCCCGGCCTCACCGCTCACCACACCGTTTCTCACGCACGCAGAGAAGGGCGACGCGCTGCACGCCACTGAGCTTGCACTGAGCCTCGAGAAGCTCAACTTCACCAAGCTGAGGGAGCTCCATGACGTGGCCTCTTCGGCGGGTGACGCGGACGCCACCCATTTCCTAGAGGATCACCTGCTGCACGAGCAGGTAGGTCAGGAAGACAACGGAATCGTTCTATAGGCGACGGAAAACCACTCCCTCCTTCCTTCCCTCGTATTTAATTATACACAGCAAGATAGCCTGACGTTCGCCGTTGGGCGAGGTCCTGTCAACCATAACCCTTACAACACAATTAGTCAAATTCGCATTCCTCGAGGTTCTTTGTGGAATGTATTGTGCAACAAGCACGAGTATATGTAGGTTGTGATACGGGTTAGTTATTCGTAGTTATTCGTACACGACCTAAATAATCCTTTGGGCTTTTTTCCGTTTCTCGCACCTTTGGTATATATTTCCGTTCTTTTCTCACGTGCAGTCCAAGGACGTGAAGGCAGCTGCCGTGCTGGTCAGCAGGGTGCACCGGGCGGGTCGCGGCCACGGTGTTTTCCACATTGACAGCATGTTGAGCGAGGAGTACGGCAAGGAGGATGGCATTGTATAAGTTATGGCGTGTGTATGGCGTAACGGAGCTAGCTTATGCGGCCGAGTTTGGGAAACGCTGAACTGCGTTATTTACTCGCAGATGTGCGGGGCCTGCTGTGCGGTGGCAGGGTTCAGCAGGAGTATATGGTAGGGTTGCATGCGGCATTTGTAAGGGTAGACCGGATGGGCAGGCGCCCCTACTACTGTTATGACTCTTGCTTCCTTGCGCAGGCGAACGTTCTACAGGAAGTTTTGGAAAGGGATGCGCCTTTCGAAGCGCTCTTAGGATGTCGTAGATCGATGTGGGTGGGGGTCATGGGATGAAGAGAATAGTGCGCGGGCGGTAGGAGCGCACTCCGAAACCCAAGTAGTGAAGATCAGGTCCCCATGCGCATCAGTGAATGTATGCATGTGAGGGTGGGGCATTGAGACTGAGGAAACGGAAAGGTGGATCAGGTGCACCTTGGGGTATAAGCTGCTTGCTTGTGTTTTGCTGGCAGTTGATTTCGCAGTTGGTTCTAGCATCGGTTGTTGGCTGCTTGCCTGGCCCTGGCGCATTCTTTCCACTTTAATCCGAGTGTGCCGGGGGGTGCAACCTCACGCAAAACACCACAAGAGCCATGAGCCACAGACCCTCTACCCACTGGAAGGCATATATAAGGTTAGGAAAATGGATTGCCGGAGCACTTTGCTTGCTGTGCTTCACCACACCTGTTCAAGTGGCTCGACCACCAAGGACCACTAAATGGCTGAGCCTGGGCCTGACACTAACCCCGACCCCACCCCTGACACGTACCTCCACCATCACCTACCCCACCCCCCACCCCCCACCACCCAGCCTCATCTTTGCTGTCTACTAGCTCTTACTAGTACCCATGCAAGCGGTGTCTACTACCACAGTAACTGTTGCAAACTATATTGCCTGCCGTGACCCATGCCAATCCTGTGAATGCTGTACATGTACGGTACCATGGCATGCCTCAGTGCTCAGTTGTATGTGATGGGCAATGGACCTCAGGGTGCCTCACTCACATGTGGCCCCTCACACCATGTCCTGATGGGGATTGTGTTTGCGCCCATGTGTGTTATGATTATGAGTCATTCTTATCTACTATAGCTTAGTAGCCATATGAGTGGTGTCTACTAGTAGCAATGCGTAATGGGGGATTTCGCAGCCCAGCATCACACGCTATTTGCACCAGTAGTGTTACATTGGTGCTACTTGCTAGGACGACTGACACTAGGTCTCGGGAACAAACCCCGCCGACTAGCACAACTTAGTGGATTACTTAACGACCGGATACACATGAATACCCATCTTCCCTTAAGGTGGACGCCCGGCCTGGTGCTGTGTCATGATTACGACCCCCTGCAATAAGCAAATTAAATGCTGCGGTAGTGCCGGAAAAACAAAAGAACCCCATCCGTCGGGTGCAAGGCGCATGTTGCCCTTCGGGGTGCCAGGGGTGCCCGAGGACGTTCGCTGCAAGGCGGGGAGGATAGTAACGGGGGAATTCGCACCCTGGCATCACGCGCCATTGTACCAGTGGAGACCTGTGTTACACCGTCATAGCAACAGTGCAATGTTCTTTACTTCGCGTAAAGGTGCAGACTACGTACGCCATTGCATGTAGTTCTGTGGACAACACATCGTGTCGCTCATGCCATTGCTCCGCAACCTCAAGGTATGCATGCGATATCGATTATTTGGCAAATGTGTGGGTATGCATAACGTATGATGCATGTTTAGACCGTCCACGACCAAGCCGTCGGGATGCACTCAATAATCACAATGCTAATGTACAACATCGTTATTGCAAATGCATGATAGCGATAACAATGCATTAGGCATTAGGCATTATGCTGCTCATGCGTTACCGCATCCCGAAGTTGCTGCCCACAATGCATGCGATGTGTCGTAAGTTTCCAGCGGTGGAAGCGTACATGTATGACATGCACGATAGGTACGATATGTACAGCAAGTACGGCATGGGAGTGTGATGGTGATACGGCATTGCCACGTCACTGCTGCATTACTCCACCATCAACATACATCAAGGGCTGTCGTACCACACCACTATCCAGATACCCCAGGATACTGCACCTCACACCATGTGTTTTTGGCTTGTGCTTGCTCCCATGCATGATACGATTATGAGACATTCTTATCTACCAGTGTAGTAGCCATATGAGTGGTGTCTACTACTGCAGTAGCCACGTGCCATTGCCTGCCATGACCCATGCCATTCTGATGAATGCAGTGTGTGTATCTTTGTGCCGTGTATGTGATGGGCCATGGGCCTCGGGGTGCCTCACTCATGTGTCGCCCCTCACGCCAGGCATGCCTTCCATGCCGTCCGTCATAGCTAGCTTGTGTTTTGCGCCAGTGTGTGGTATGATTATATGAGACATTCTTATCTAATTGCGTATCTAGTTTTACCCAGCCAGCCTACTTCCTAATTCTTCTTCCTTGTCCCAGACAACAGTTGTCACCAGCAGCCCCATATCCACGATCACACACGCAGCATGTAATACCTATTTTGGGGTTCAGCCTGCACACCAGGCTCTTCTGATCTCTTGGCTGGACAGCTTTGGTAGTTTTATTGGGTTGGTTATCCCTTGTCCTGGTGGCCTCACAGCAGTGCCAAGTCTGCGGGCACTAGTCCTGGAAGTGTCTTATCCAACTGCAAGGGCTTCTTGTCACAACTAGGGAGAAGATAGCTACAGCACAACCTGTACGTGGCTCCTTAGTGAGTTCTCGTACAGGGTTCTATATAGTACCATAATTTAGCTAAAGTAGGGGCTGCTTATGGCATGGTTAAGCTATATATACTTGAGCGGACTCAGGAAGCAGTCCTCAGCAACGGGATGCTACTGTGCAGCCACAGGCATGTGATCATGGTACGGCACATGTACAGAATTCACCAGCACGACATATATAGTAATGGCGGGCAGTTACGCAAAACTACTTTGGCCACTAAACTTTCCAGCATTGCCTGGATTAACTTAACATTGTACCATTCTCTATCCAGGCGTGCTGAGTTGGACTTAGAACGAGAAGAAAGCAGAAAGGCAGTCGTGCCCGTGAAATTCATGGTCAGATCATTCAGATGTTTGAGTTCCCGTAAACAATTCCTAAAAATAACGCAAACTATGCCTAAAAAATAACGCCAAAGCAATGTGAGAAGCTTAACATCTCGACAAACTATCTGCTGGCCTGAACGATGCATGGCACCCCAGTCAGCAGTCGCAACACTTCTCTGGCATAATGAAAAATGATGTCAATTATTACATTACAGTATCAATTTTGTATATTCAACTTTAAATGCACCTTACTGGCGGTGTCTACTAGGCTAGTAGCTAATAAGTTGCGTCTACGGGAGTACTAACCCCAGCTTGTACAGATAAGATCTGCAGATCTGCAGACCTGGTAGCTTCGAGGACAGCAATATTTCAGCAAGATTGTACCCGAATCGAAGACAGCAATTTAAGTAGCCGCAGCTTTAGAAGAAGGTTTCGATTTTCAAAAAAAATTCCATGCGCTTTGCTCTTCCCTCTGCAGGCCACCTTCCCACTCCAGGCCAAATCCTGCAGTACCGTACATTTGACATGTTGGTTACTAAGTTCACTGTTCTGACAAATGCGAGCACACCTGAGTTGCAGATAACGCATCAAATGCCTCGATGTTTCTCAATTGATTTTCACGCGCAAATTGGACTGCGAAAGGATAGAGGCTGAGGCGGCCGTAACTATGTTTCGGCAAGGATGCAGCTGATCATACGCATCGGTAAACACGTTTAAACAAAACAATGTTAAAGCCGATATATTCAGCAGTCGACAATGATCGAAACCAGGATTTAGCAGCTGAGGCCGGATTTGTCTGGTGTCACGGTCGACGATGCAGGGAATTCATGGAGGTAGTTTTCTTCGTCATCTTCTGGTATACCATTAGCGTTGGTGAGTACGCGGGTATGGTGAATTGGATACTTCCGGCCTTCGTATAATCGTATATTTTGAGTTCCACACAAACCTGGCAATCGCCGAGGCAGGATCATGCTCATGCACTTGATCTTGAAAACATTCCGTCAATAGAATTACAGTAACGGCCACGTTGTCCTCAGTCGTCCGTCTCCTTTTTGCCAGCCTATAACCAATCGCCAAATCTTTTACCAGCACTTATCATCGGGGCGCACAGCGTCGTCGTCCTTGAATTTCCGCCGACCCCGCCGTCCCCGGAATTCAAGAAATAACCTCAGTTGTGCCGTACGTCAAGCGCCGGGCACGACAGCAGAAGCTGTTCCTGATGTCTTCCGGCCCATCGGGTGTACGCGCCCCAGGGTGTCAGCCCTCAGCCGTAATGTAGAACGAAGCACCCACAAATGCCGATCGTCCGCATGCCTTCATAGCATGCCTGACACGGCTGGATAGGTCATGAGGACTTTGCTGCCTCCACCCCAGGGTTCTTCAAGGGGGTCGCTGTTTGTTCCAGGGCTCCCCGGAGCCCCAAAAATATTTTTCCGGGAGGGTCCCCAAAACTTTACCCAGGTAGGCCCGAAAACGTTCTGGCGACTCCCGGAACAAAGTTTCTCGGGGCAGAAAACACGTGTTTGTTGAATCATAAACGTTCTTTCTGGGACGACAAGTTTCATCGATCACAAAAACATTTATTATTACTATTATTCGTATATTAAGCTGTCTATCTGGCAGTTGGTGTTTTGGGGTCATCCAATGCTCTACCCAGCTCATTAGTACGGAAACCACACAGCTTCCCTATCTAGCTTTACTTCTCTTCTTCTGCTTCCTTCTCCCCCTCCCTCTCCAAGGCCAACCGTCAGCCAACCTTCATTATTAGTCCTTGGTCCCCGTCAGCATCAGCACAAGGTTTCATATATACACCTTCCCCCTCCAATGCCTCACCCTCCTCCTCTTCCCCTGAATAAAGCCGTGCATACCAGACACACGAACGTTTTCAGTTCTGTCAGGTAAAGATAGGCATCGTGGTTCTGCTAGCATCTGCAAGTGGATTGGATATATATGTGTATGTATTTGAAGGCCGCTCCATAAATTCGTTTAATGCTGACTGCAAACATGCGAACTATTTCGATTGCTTTAAGCTTTTTTATTTATTGGTTTGAAGAAGTCCCCACATGCTGCTTAGCTGGCTATGGCTTTACCTTAGGCATTGCATGCTTAAGGAAAAATGTCGAGGAAGGGAAATTTTGCTTTGTAGCTATGGAGCCGCTTAAAATAAATTGGTTTTACAGGGACGTTCTGCTTTCCTAAAAATCAATCTAAAAATCATACGCACATTAAATCATAATGGTGTATAATAATCCACCAAACCAAACCCAACCTTGCTTTCTACAAAATTTCTCCGGGTACACCCGGAATAAAGCTGTCTTCTTCACGGGACATGTTTTTTCTGCCCCCGATAAGCTGCGCTTCAAACTGGGAAGTTTTCAGAGTCAAAGTCAAAGATTTCCGGGTCCCGTCCCGTCCGGGGTGAAGAACGCTGCTCGCCACCCTTCCTCCCTTCCTCCTGGCACCTAAAACACCACGCGACTGCCAACCTGCCCGATACCAGGTCTGATCATCTCCAACAAATGGCTCATTTCGGAAACGGGATTCCGCAGCACGTCCATGCTCACGCTGCTGCACATGCTGTCCAGCTGCGCGGCATCAAACATGTTGCTGGCCCTGGGGTTGGTACCGCGGAAGCAGGTGAGCGAAGGAAAGGCCTGCCCGATTGAACTGGGCTGACCAAACTGGCCCCCAACTGAAGCTTTGCGGATTATATTAACAGGTTGGGACTGAAAGCGGTGGGTTTGTGACGGTGCACGGGTCTGGGGGGGGGAAAGCCGCAGAAATGCAGGATGGAAGGCACGCGGATTTCGATACGCGGACAATATGTTTGCTTATCAAGATTCCATCGATTGGAATGCTTTGCCTTCCAACCCCCAGTGCTCATGTACTTACTGTCGTTGCTGGTTAGAATCACAGTTGTTGGGTGCAGTGCGGTTCTGCATGAACTTGCCCTGCCCTGGCCACGCCGGTCTTCTGCACAACCGCAGAGAACTATCCTTCCATAGCTTTGTCATGATCCCGGTCTACAGGTCGGCTCTCAGCTGCTGGGTCGAGTGGCGGTACTGGCCGTCTCCTTCACTCTGGCGGTGGCCACATGCATGGCCTCGCTGGCTTACCTGCCCGCCTCATTCGTGCAGGCTATAGGTGGGTGGGTTAGCTATCAGCGGACTTGGGAACAACAACCCACACGGACGCAATAAGTTGGCAGAGGGGTGTATGGAGCCAGGCAAGTGTTACGCGCGTGTGTGTGTGTGTGCCTCTGTGTATATGCCTGTCTATGTGTGGGGACGGTTGGGGCCTGGGGTCAGGCGCTGGGCTAGGAAAGGAAGCGCTTCAGTTGGTTCAGGTGCGCGGGCGGGCGGACGGGCGGATATGTGTGCTCTATTAGGCAATACTACACTTTCTGGCAGCAGCCAAGTGGGCCATATGGAATCTCGGGGGTGCGCTGCCGAGGGGGTTGGCAACTTGGCGGCCGACAAGGCTCCGGTGGCTGCGGCCCTTCCCTTCCCCCACGTCCCGCTCGTCCGCAGGCTCAATCACACCGGGCTTCACAGCGGTGCTCGCTTTCCTGATTCAGGGTCGCCGTGAGGCCGCTGTCACGTACGCGGCCCTGGTGCCCGTTGCGATCGGGATTGTGTTGGCGTCGGGGGGTGAGCCGCTGTTCAACCTGGTGGGGCTGTTGCTGCAGATCGTGGCGTGTCTGGCCAGGAGCTTGAAGACGGTGTTGCAGGTGTGTGTGTGTGTGTGTGTGTGTGTCGGACTGTGGAGGGGGATACACAGTCCGGATACATCATACTTGGTTCCAGCGTTTTTTACCCCGGGGACGGGACCCGGAAACTTTTTAGTTTTTAGGAAAATGTCCCGGAAAAATATTGGGGCTGCTCCGGGGATCCCCGGGAAACGTCTTCAGTTTCAGTTTGAAGCGCAGCTTTCCGCGTTTTAGGGCCTAGCAAGGTTCCTAGAGTTCCGCAGACCCCCCCGGAAAAACATTTTTAGGGCTCCAGGGAATCCCGGAACAAACAGCTGCCCCCTTGAAGAACCTTGCTTGGTTCGTAATTCGGCAATCTTACCCTTCGAATGGAATTCCCATTGGGGAAGGGGTGGAAGGTTATAAAAAAGGGGGCGACAATCGGCATGAGATGATGTAGGAAAGTAGGCGGGAGGGGGCGTTGGTGCGGGCTGGATGTGGACGTGCACGTGGGTTGGGGGGTTGGGTTTGATTGGATAAAACCGGGTGCTGAGTGACGGATATGATGGGCCCTTCTTGCTGCTGCATAGTTGCACCGCTCTGCGGCCCTCTGACGTCCTTCTCCACCCCGTCCTCCATTCGGCATATTTCCGGGTACGGGTCTCAGCCTTCCGGGGGCTTCTTGGCATTCTTCATATTCGCATTCCTCCTCCACACACACTCCCCAAACACACCCAAACACACAGCCTCTTGTGCTTTGGACTCGGCTCTACGTCCCCCCGTTCCAATCCCCCCTGAGCCGCTCAAACCTCTCCAAGCCACGTCCCAACTTGTTGATTCCCGCGCTCGGTACTCCCCCACGGGCCACGGCACAGGTGGCACCTTTTGCGCACTGCTAAGCGCCTGTGCTCATGTTCCTCCTCCTCCTCCTCCTCCTCCTCCTCCTCCTCCTCCTCCACGCGCCATGCAACCGGGTTGGTCCTTGCTCTTCCAAAGTACTAAAGCCCGCCTGGTGCATTCATATTCCACATTCACATGTGAGCTCCCCCACATGGGCGCAAACCCTCTTCGCGCTCAGGCCGTGCTGCTGACCGATGAACGCGACCACTTTCATCCGATGACTCTTCTGGCCTACACCACCGCCATCTCCGCGGCGCTGCTGACACTGCTGACTTTGGCCACAGAGCCCAACAGCCTCCACCAGCTGGCCCAACTGCATGCGGCGCACCAGAGCTTCACACCGCTGCTAGCGCTGTCGTGCGGGCTGGCTTTCCTTGCGAACTGGACCAACTTCATCATATCCAAGAGGCTGGGTGCGCTGACACTGCAGGTCCTCGGCAACTTCAAGAACGTGCGTGAGACGCAGTGGCGGAGCGGCAGTAGATGGTGGTGGGGCATTTGAACACAGAACTCATGGGACCGCTGACAGGCTGACAGGCTGACAGGCATACCCAAAGCCGTAAGCCGTATGCTGGTTGGCCAGGGCTGGCAGTTGTTGGAAAGCGGCCACACGGTCGCGCCCGACACGCTTGGTCTAGGGTGATGGAGTTGAGACGTGAGGGGGCCATGCGATGGGGGATAGTCGTAGGTCACTACGCGGCGGCGTACGGGATGTGTGGATTGTGAGCTCATTGGGGTGTTGGCTGACAGCGTATCAGATGTGCAGAGTGCTTGAACTGCTGGTTGGCGTGGAGCCGCCCTCGCTCTCTTCTTGTCTGCCTATTTACCTCTATCTACCTACCTATCTACCTATCTATCTACCTACCTACCTACCTACCTACCTATCTAACTATCTATCTAACTACCTATCTACCTAACTATCTATCTGTCTGTCTATCTTCCGTCTTCCGCATTACGTCACAGGTGGTTGCCGCCGTGGCAGCGGTGGCGGTGTTCAGTAATCCGGTCACGCGGCTGGGCCTGTTAGGTTACGGCATGACCACCCTGGGTGTCTTCCTGTACTCCAACCTCGTCCACAAGTACCCGGCTGCCTGGGTGCCGGCACCGGTGTCGGCATTTCTGGGAACCTCCTTCACATACCGACCGCCAACGCAAGGGGTGCAGGAAGGGAAGGGAAAGGAGGAGTGTAGCGATGACCGGGAGCCTTCGGGTGGGTCAAGGACATCATCTGAGGGGGGCCTCAGACCGGAACTAGCCAACGGTCACGGGCGAGATGTGGAGTACGCGGGAGCATCAAGAAGCAAGCGGGCGGCGGTGAGGGTTGTGGAGGAGCGGGCACCGCTAGTGACGTGAGAGTGCTACTTATGAGGGGTCCTGCGCCCTTTTGGGGGGTTGTTGCTGTCAGCACAGAGGTTGCGAGCTCAGTTGCATTGTTGTTGTTGTTGTTGTTGTTGTTGTTGTTGTCAATTCGTCTATCTTTAACTGACGGCCTCTGGAAGAATTTAATAAGTTTAACGTTATTACCGGTGTCGGAGTAGGTGCAGGAGGAAAAATGGGAAAGGAAAAAAGCCTTCGGGTCATCAGCAGGTTTGAATCTGTCACCAGCAGGTTTAGGTTTGTGTGTCGCGGCTCTTGCAGCGGTGCGAGGCGAGGCGGGTCCTCTGTCAGGAGGTTGCGGGTCAGGAGGGGGATATGAGAGAACAGGTTACGATTCCTCTTAATGTGATGCGAAACGGCCACAGTGGGCCGGGGATAGCACTAGTGATACCTGCCAGCCGTGGAACCATGCCTTCCACGACACCATGAAAAATGAAAGGTGCACATAGAACGGTTGCATCATTCAGCATCATCATTCCGGTCGGTTGCATTTTCATTCTTGATTAGGTTCCAGGTTGTGGAAGGGTCGCAATGTCTGTCTTCCGCAGTAGGAGTCCCCCGAGGCTGCCTGGGCGGGTGAAAGCCCCGCCATGCCTTGCGGTTGACAGTCGTGTTAGGTCATGAATCTGTGCGTGTGCCTAGAAGTCACTTCATCGCCGCGGCGTTATGCATGTGGATGTGTATACAAATGCCCGGCCCCGTTAGTCGCGTGAAGTGCCGAGGGTTACGGATGAGCGAAGTCGGCGTTAAACGTGAATAATAATCCCAAAAACTGGGGCGGATGCTGGGCCAAAGACACCTTGGTGTCACGACATCGGTGCAGGTAAGCGGCTGCATAACCGTATGGACATATGAAATGGCGGTCCCAAATGCTCGGTCTTTTAGGGTTGTTGGGGTACATATTAAAGTTGCTACATAAGAGACTCGTGCGTTGTGGGGACGGCTCTGTTGTGTGAGCTGGGTGCATCATTGCGATGCCGGACTAATGAAGACTACATGACCATGACCGAAATAGGTGGGCGACTAGGGTAAATTTGTCTCATGCGATTTGACTTGATGTACATACGTGTGCAGGTACGGTATAACGCCTTTACATATTTCGGGGCAGATAGACGTGCAAGGTGCTTAGGGTTTTACATTTTTACATTTTGGGGGTCGTATGACCCGCTCGTGCGAAGAACCATCCAGCCGTGTAATTTCTTCCGCTCGATAAGAGCAGCTGTTGGCGGTCCAGGCAAAGATAATTTTGGCTCTTGGGGGTGTGCCGGAGCCTTCTGGCCTTGTGGCTGCAGCTGGGACCAAAGAGCACCTGTTGAATTGTGCAAGGGTCACGATGACAGGAGCGCACCAAGGAGGACGGACTGGGCACGAGCCCATCCCCGTCATGGCCAGGTAGGGGCCACAGCAGTTGGTGAGCTTTGAGGTAACCTTCAGGTGAGAGGCTTATTAACCAAACCGTTTAGGGCCCTGTGGAATGGCCATTTCATTGTGGGCTTTGGTTTGGGACAAGTACGGACGGAATCCTTCATTATCTTCTGCATATGCCGCCCCCCCGTATCGATGCCCCGCACCTGCCTGCATTGAGTCGGCCCCTGTGGAGCCCCAGCCCGCAAGCGCGAAGTGAAGGGCGCCATCGTGCAGCAGTCATCAGCTCTGGTGGATGCGGCTTTTCATGCTCAGATAGTCCAACCGGAAGGTGCCCTCTTGAGGCGGCTTACGGCAGTACCTGATGAAAGGTCTTCTATCCTCTTCCATGGACTATCCGTGTATCGATAAGTACATATATACATCCTGTCATCGCACCCGGGGATGGCGGACATCCCACCTCTGACCCTTATTGTACGAACTACAGGCAAGAAGAGTCAGCTCTGCACTTCGCTGGAAGCATGCGTGCACGACATGCCCGCAGTTCCTCCTGGTTCCTCCTCGCTGAAGTCCCTTCTCCTCGGTATGACCTGGCCACACTCAGCATCTGCTTGCGTTTGATAAGATTTACAAATGCATTCTGGCTCCTTGTGTGTCTGCCCAGACTCCGGTACTGCTGGGGGCCAACGTATGGTCGTCAAAATCACGCTGGATACCTACTGTATCGACCATACCATCTTTCGAGCGCGCGCACATCGGCCCCGCGTCACCTAATGAACGAGGCTTATCTCCAATATATAGACAAAAACTAAACTAAAAGGCGCTGCATCTCATCGCACAGCTTGATGCATTTACTGCACAAATCTGAAAATCGCAAACGAGTCGAAATCGGAAACAAAGGAGTTCGTCGTAAGCCAAGTGTAAAGGAAATGCCTCAGCACAGCCCGTGAGCGGGATTGTGCCTAAGATTACCTGTGCAAAATGTATCCGGCCTGGAGCCCGCAAACCTTCACCATCGCCAAAACCTTAACTTTCAAACCTTTACTTGACCAAGTCACCAACACCCATCCGCGCTACCGAGCAACCAGCCGTTCAGAGACTCTTTACACATGCCTACCCACACACCCACCAACTCTCAAATTTTCAAATCATGCGCAATACACGAAGCGCTTGCTTCGTCGTATACTGTGTGTTGACTTCCTTTGCGCTTAGCTGCAAAGGGTACGCAATAAGAATGTGCGCATAAGCCAGCAGAGCCAGCCAACGTAAACCAACCGAAATCAACCCAAACCCAAATCCGAGCCCAAGAACCCGATACTGCCAAACAACATAGAAAACCGCCAGGCCGCGCTAAACTGCTTTCATAGCGGCCATTCATGACCCCGCTTCCTCGTGTTGTTCACTGCCTCAGGCAAAAGGGGGGAGGGTAAGGCCCACAAACTGTTCGCACAAAAACATCTTTTCCTTATTACGCGCACATATGCATGATCGCATCACCACTACAACACAAGAAGCAACTGGCTCGGGGAATCTCCAACCAACAGACAGCAGAGGCCGCGAAGGGACGGTAGCCCCCACACCACGAAGACACTGCCCATCTAAGTCTCACGACTCGAAGCATAGATCCATAGACGATTGGCTCAACCAAAGAGAAACCCAAATAGACTGAGGGCTCAAACTGCAATGCAAGTCCGATTTTACCGCTTTCAACCGCATTAAGTTGTACTTCACGACTCAAAATTTTCCTTTACATACATACGTACGACATAATTAGTACCTGGCTCCTTTGGGAAGGCTTACTAATCCAACAAGTGAGTTCGTATGCAAGGAACAAAGAGCTGTCAGCCACCGTGCACCAGCGCACCCATCGCCACAGACCAGGCGACATGGCGCACAGGAGGGCGGAATGCAAGGGATGAAACATAAGGGATATGGAGGGAGTTGGGGTACGCCCGCGGCAGCGTACTTCAGCAGCCACCCGTTGGAGCCCCACCGGCTTCATCATCTGCCGCATGGAAACGGCCCAAGAGCTGAGTCGCGGACCCCAAAACCCGGATCTGTCAGATATTTTACTTGCTTTCATCCCGCCTCGAAACCACCAAAGGTATAATTTTAATAATACTTATATTTATTCGTAGCTGTGGTTAACTAAAAGATACCGTGGGTCACTCTTCATTGCTCGTTGTGGTCAAAAGACCGTAAGGGCTATTTTAACACGTTGGCGTAAAATCACAATAAAAAACAGCCATCCAACAACACAGCCGCAGCAGCAGCAGCAGCAGTAACAGCACAGTAGCAGCAGCGCCGGCAATGACGTCATAAGCATGTGAAGGGCATATCCCCGGGCGGGAGCATAAGATGGAAACGCCATGCAAATATGAACCCAAAATGCAGCGTGTCATAACCTTGTGTATCATAGGGGTACAGAGCGTAATGAGCCGATGGAGCCGATGGAGCCGATGGAGCCGATGGAGCCGATGGAGCTTGGTCGGGGGCACACATCCCAGACCCGGGGAAGGGCAAACAAACCGGAGCCACCCGGCATGCCGGACGTCTCTTCCTGCTGGCTCGGAAAATCAATACTCACCTCGTCACTAATATCAGTTCACCCAGTCAAGGAAGAATAAATAGCTTTTTTTCTCGCTCGTAAACGTTTCCCGTGTTAGAAGCAACAGTTAGCATCCGCACACACACACACACACACACACCCTAAGGGGCGCAGCCTCGAAAATTTGAATAAGCACACAGGTACCCTCATTGGATGGACATAGTCAGTAACCGTGACAAGGATAAGTTTTGGCGAATGTAAAATTCTGCAAAGACCTGCCGGCGCCAGCGTGTTGGCAATTTGCCGCCGCGCGCGTACCGGTGACTACTCCCGCCTCCAAGAACAGTTCAGCACTTCAGGTTAGTTCCGCCCTCGTCGACACATGGGCCGCACTGCCCCCGCCGCCACCAGGATATGTTATTAGTCACTGAATGGCGCTGGCGATGAAACGCATCGCCACCATGCTTTACTAGGTCCTTCGCGGAAATGGTAACGAACGAGTGAAACACCCCCCAGGTGGCGTCCGAGTGTAAGGCGCTGATGACGCGCCGTCCTCAGCGGCGAGGACCCTGCAACGAGGGTGCTACGCGCTGATGACGAATGGCAACCCCTTCCATCGAATTACATGCGCCCTCGCCTCGTCCTCTATCTTCCGCGGCCTTGAATAAACACGGTCCCTGCTCAGGCTACGTACAAAGCAATTTTCCAAGTTCTTACTTCCGTCAAGAACTATCAAAATCTTCGGGGGGTGCGAGCCGCCGCGCTGGCACGAACTGACCCCCCGTTGGCTGCTCCACAAATACAATGGTTGCAATTTGGTCACCTTCAACGCCGTCACCAGGTTTTCTAATACCCACTCTACAAACACACACACACATACACGACGGAAGACACGCGACGCTCGCATTGGGCCCCCAACCCCCCCGTGGCGGCCATCCCCCCCTGGACAGTGCAGTCCGACATCCTATAGGGATTGCTGAGTCGCGCCGTGGCGAGCAAGCTCCTGCTACCCCCGTATTTACTCCTGCTTTCTGCAGCAGGCAGCGACTCTGTCGACTGAACCTTTCTATGCTGGATGGATGCCCTCCCTCCCCCTCGAGGCAGCCTCTCCGGGGCTTCAGGCTTTTGGAAGCTAAGCTGAGATGCGGCGGGGGTTGTCGGATCCTCCACCGTGACCCGTGATGTTGGTGTTCGATGAATCAGAGGTTGGGTACTTGGCAGAACACGAATATTGCGCCGGGCCTCCTGTGGAGCCTGCCCTTGTTATTTCGCTACTGCTGCTACTGCTGATATAATGGCTACTGCTACTGCTGTTACTGCTACTGCGACTACTGCTGCTGCTGCTACTGCAACCTTCACTTTTTAAGTGCACGCTGATGCACCCGACCGACGAATCGCACAATCTCTCAGTTTCGCAGCGGTGTCCCGCCCGGTCCCGCCCGCCCTCGCGCCCTGAGCCGCAACCCAGGACGGGACGTCGGCCGTGCAGCTAAGTAATACTTGGCTTTTTATCGTCTTTGTTTTTTTTGTTAAGGTCTCCTCCTGCTCCTCGACCTGCTGGACTGTTATACGCAAGCCGCTGCCGGGGCGGGAGATATGCGTGCCAGCACTCACACCGCTGTCTCGATCTCTCCCGCCCCCACCTCGACTTCTTCTAGATTGGGAGTCAGCAGGTAAGTCCGCAGCAGCCCCTTGCCCTTGACCTCCACCTCGCCGCGGCATGTCCATAGGGCCCTGCTGGCTTCTGGCAGTGCCATGTAGGTGTCCTCGGAGATCTGCCGTATTTGTTGTACAGAGGCCGTGCAATGATACACATACATGGCGTAGGGTGTATGGCGTAGGGGGTATGAATTCCGTACCGTGACAGGCGTGGCGTGGCGTGGCGGGTTTTCACACGGCCGTGCGGGGACAGGAAGACAGGGAAAACCAACATGGACGTGGACGGCCGTACGAGGTACTGGCGATAACGTGGGTGTCTATGCCGCGGCGTGAGGGTGCGGGTTTAATTGTGGGTTGCGCTGGCGCTGGTGGTTGTAGGTTGTAGGTTGGGGGATGGACGTTGGAGGGGATAAGGTGGTGAACCTCATCTAGAGCATCGGGTTTGTGTTGTGTTGTGTACCTTTGCGCCGTAACTGGCAGCGCACCTGGATTACGACATACAGATGCATTTACAGACGCACGCAGACTTATACAAATACTCTTACCTGGATTGCTCCAGGGACACCGGTGCTCTCCATGCGACTTGCGGTGTTGACCGTGTCGCCTGCGGGGTTTGATGGTTTCGGAGCTCAGTCTCTTGGCAGCGGAGTCAGGCTAGGCGAGTAAAGCCGGCAACCTCTTCACCTCTTCAGCTATCCGCACAAAGAAAGGTCAGAGCGGTCATGAGGATTAGATTACTGTCTCCCCTCCTTCCCTCCCCTCCTTCCCCTCCCTCCTTCCCCTCCCCTCCTTCCCCTCCCCTCCTTCCCCTCCCCTCCCCTCCCTCCTTCCCTCCCTCCCCTCCCCTCCTTCCCCTCCCCTCCCTCCCCTCCCTCCCCTCCCCTCCCCTCCCCTCCCCTCCCCTCCCCTCCCCTCCCCTCCCCTCCCCTCCCCTCCCCTCCCCTCCCCTCCCCTCCCCTCCCCTCCCTCCCCTCCCCTCCCCTCCCCTCCCCTCCCCTCCCCTCCCCTCCCCTCCCCTCCCCTCCCCTCCCCTCCCCTCCCCTCCCCTCCCCTCCCCTCCCCTCCCCTCCCCTCCCCTCCCCTCCCCTCCCCTCCCCTCCCTCCCCTCCCCTCCCCTCCCCTCCCCTCCCCTCCCCTCCCTCCCCTCCCCTCCCCTCCCCTCCCCTCCCCTCCCCTCCCCTCCCCTCCCCTCCCCTCCCCTCCCCTCCCCTCCCCTCCCCTCCCCTCCCCTCCCCTCCCCTCCCCTCCCCTCCCCTCCCCTCCCCTCCCCTCCCCTCCCCTCCCTCCCCTCCCCTCCCCTCCCCTCCCCTCCCCTCCCCTCCCTCCCCTCCCCTCCCCTCCCCTCCCCTCCCCTCCCCTCCCCTCCCCTCCCCTCCCCTCCCTCCCCTCCCCTCCCCTCCCCTCCCCTCCCTCCCCTCCCTCCCTCCCCTCCCCTCCCCCCCTTCTTCTCCATCACTTGCACCAAGAGTGTTAGCACCAGCACCGGCACCAGCACCACCGCGAGTAAGGCACCTACCGTACCGGACGCCGGACGCGCCCTCTCCCCACCCATACACTCCAGGTCCGCCCCAAAGTTGTCCACCCCTCGAGCTCTTCTCCTCCCTGGAGCCCCCCAGCCCTCTCACCAAACAGGCAGTACCGTGCCCTGCAGGCCCCCACGATGCCGCTCATGACGGGCCCGCTGTTGATCCCCACGCGTATCCGCAGCGGCTGACCGCTAACCGGGTCGCTGACACCTGCGGCCGCCCGGATCATACCCACACCGAACTTGACCATGTCGGCCGCATGAGACGAGCTCTCGTACAGCAGGCCCGTTGCAGCCATATCTGTACCGCAGATGGTGCAGCGTCCGGTAGGAGGGCCGGGAAGGGGGCAAAGAAGGCGGGAGGCGCTCAGTTCCAGAAGCTTCCGCCGGCTCGGTATCCGGACTTGGGGGATTCGGAGGAGCTTTGACTTTTCGAAGGGCCAGTGGTCTACATGTATACACACACACACACAAACACAAATGTTCATTGCTACCGCCTTAATTAGCTGGTCACACAACACACAAGATAGTTGGTCGTTGGAAGCTAATTCCGGTAAGATCCGGCCACGGGTCAAACCGCCCTCAGCCCCCGGTCCCTCATCAGAGGCTCACATGCATCTCCGATGGTCTCCACCTTATATACGTTGAGCGGTGCCAGCAGGTCGTCGTATCGACTGAACAGTGAGTGCAGCACCGCCATCACCTGCTCCGGGGCTAAGGACTGGGCCATGCTCGTGTAGCCCACTGGGGGATACAGAGGTGAGGGGGAGGAGGGGGGGACTTCGAATAAGAATGCAAGAATGCAACCAAACGAACAATAGCGCGACGTAACCGATATGATGGATGACTTGGAAGACCCTGAGTAGCAGGCGGGGTTTGGACGGCGATGGATCTCTTACCTATGTCTGCAAACAGCACTGTGACGCTGGAATGCCACTGCTTGTACGGCACGTCCAGTACGACAGCCCCAGTGGGCAGAGGGGCGGAAGCCGCGGGTTCTGACGCCATGACTGGAGAGGCGCCATGAGTAGTGGCAGCAGCGCCGCCGCCGCCGCTGACGTTGCTACTGCCACCGCCAGGGCTGCCGTCGCTGCTGACGCAGCTACCACCCCGCCGCGGAGCCCGCATCGGACTCCAGGGAGTCATTGCAATAGGTGCTAGTCCGCCGCTGCTAAGGTTGTAGCTCGCCCGCGGACTGCTCCCTGCGATAAGCACAAACCGTAAAGTGTACGAACCGTACGCCGTACGCCATACGTAGCCACGCCCTTACAACACGGCGAGCTCTGGGTCAGCGGGTTGCGGAAAGGCATGTTGTAATCCACACGAATAAGGCCCTCAACGCATATCGCCAATACGTCACCTCGCCTTCTGCGTTTCGTCTTGTTGTACCGCATACGTGTACGACTTCACAATCAAATCGACAACGCACAACAGACCGCACCTTGCACACCAGCATATCGTAGTACACTTTTTGTCAAAAGAGCTTCTTCTTGCAAACCCTTTCCGACACACGGTCGTGTCTTAGACACCACATGGTGCTGTGTTTGCCCACCACTAACTCCCCCGCGAGATGCTGCCACCTTCCCTGGACTGACATCCCACCACGTCTCCCAGTTGTCTCTGTGTTGTCCAACCCCCCTTCCCCCCTTCCCCCGACACTTCATCCGAAACCCAAGTCGCACCCGTACAGCTGTTTGTGCGCCAGGACTGTGCCCGCGATACGGCACTGCTCGTGATGGTGGCGGTGGCGGTAGCAGTGGCGGCGCTGACACTCGACGATGAGCGGCCAAGCCGCAGCGGCGGCGGTGGCGGCGGCGGCGGCGGCGGCGGCGGCAGCTCCACCGCAGGTTCTTGCGAGGCGCGGTGAGTCAGGTCGGCGGAGGCCGCGCCGGGATGCCAACAGCCACCGGCGGAAAGCCGCTTGAACGATGGCGGCAGAGATTGCAGCTGTGTTGCCTTGGCTGTACTGGCGCTGATTGCCGTACCACTGAGGCTATGTCCACTAGCAGAAAATTGGAAGAGCCTGCGGGGCTCGCGGCTTATTGACGATGGCAGCGGCAGCCCCGCTGTCGCAACACCGCCGCTGAACGTAGAGCTCTTCTTGCCGCCGCTGCCGCCGCCGCTGCCGCCGCTGCCGCCGCCGCCGCCGCCGCTAGCGCTGCTACTAGACTCATTCAGCCTGCTGCTCGCCGCGCGGGCGACGCTTGCACCGCTACTAACACTGAAGTACCTGGGGTCGTCGGCGGCGGTGTCGCCAACGTCGCCGCTGCCGCAACTCTCCGTGAGCAGCTCACCGCTGCCGTACGATTCCTCAATGCCGGGCAGCGTCACGCAGGAAACGCTGGCGGCCGCACGCGGCCAGGCGAGGTACGACGATGGTGACCGCGCAGTGCCATTTGCGATAACGCTGACTGGTGCGGGTACAGCCGGCGATTGCGGTGCACCCGATGGCGGCAGCACTGCCGGCGGCGGTTGCCGTGCCAGCCCCAAAGCCGGGAACGGCGTACGGAACGGCGTTGGCATCGCCGTCATGGATTTTATTTCCTCAGCACTGGGACGAGGAGCAGTAGTGGGTCCGGACTCTTGGGCCGTGCCTCCGTCAACATCATCCGCACGCCCAACCAGCACCCCGCATCCGTCCGTCGGTGCCACCGTGGACTCTCCTGATGGCGGAAGCGACAGTGGCGCGGGCGCCGGCGTCGGCGGCCCCCATCCCTTCGAGGAATGAGCCACGGTTGATCCCTCCATCAACAGGGCCGCCGCTCCAGGGGCGGCAGCGGCCCCATAGCACGACATTTCGGACGACGATTGCGCCGTGAGGGAGGAAGCCGTACTCAGACATGGAGTCCCAGTGGTGACGGTCGGGTGCAGGACGGGAGCCGTGCCGTACGTACCGACGAGGCCGCTCGGGACAGAGCAGCTCGAGGTGAGCACAGAGTGGCGAAAGAACACGCCGCCGCACGATGCCGCAGAGGGCACCGGTACGGCAGCGGCCCCAGTAGAGCCCCAGCTGGGCATCTGAATGGCGGAGTGCGTGCGGCGTGGCAGCATGGGTTTCGAAGGACTCGGAATCGAAGGTGCACCTGTAAGGTACGGCAGACGCATCGAAAACGACTGTCCTGATGATGGGACCGGCGACAGCGCCGCTGCCGGCGCTGTGGCCGCCGCCGCCGATGCGTCAGCAAAATGAGCCGGCCCATTGACCTTGCTAGCGGCGCCGCCGAAGGAAGTTGCAGAGACGGCGGCGGGATGCCGCGGCGTGGCACAACAGGCCGACGGTGTGGTGGGCGCCGCGAGGCTGCGTTGCATACGGCGCTTCAAAAGCTGTACCGCGTCGTATGGCATAATGTCAGTCATCAGCAGCTCCGAGACCGCCAGCTCGGCCTGTGGAGCAAGTGGGAAGGGGACACAACCGACGAGGGGAAGACAACTTTGGCAAGATCGGGGCCCAAAACGCTCACCACTGCCGCCAGAGGCCAGTTGCCCGGTGACAACAAACCGCCCCACTGCCGCCCAAAGGTTCTCGTATGTGGCATGCTTAGCCCGCAGCTGGTCTCTATAGCCCACCCCCCGTCTTCCCAGCTCCTTCTTCGCATGTGTACTTAGGGTAGATTGGGACTAACCTGCATATGCTTCACGTACAGAGCCACCGCCAGCTCATCCGCCAGGCAGCAGCTGAGTGCAAACAGTTCCTCGTCAAGCGGCGGTGCTGGCGCTGGCACCGCCGCCGGCACCTCGCCGTGGCTGCGGCAGCCGCCACCGGTGTGATGATCCGCAGGCCTGGCCACGAGGAGCAGACCGAAGCGATGCTCCAAACAAAAGATTGGAGCCGCGAGAAATCCAGAGGCTCCCACGTCCTGTGCAAACACCGCGATATCTGCAGGCGGCGGCGGTGTCACCGGCTCCGCTGCTGCCGCCGCCGAGCCGGCGGCGCCGTCAGCACATGGCGGCGCCGTGGTGACATTATCAAAAAACGCCGCAGTGTTGTCTTCCAAGCAACTAAGGAGTGTCGGTAGCTTGTCCAATGACACCAACGAACTGTCCGGGGTCCCCTCGCCCTCTGGCGGCACCCACAGCTGCATTGCCGAGGAATGCACCAGCGGCACCAGCACCGCCACTGGCGGTGGCGGCGGTGGACGCCCGCCGCTGCCGCCGTCGTCGCTGTGCTCCTCCACTTCCGCCGGAAGCACCATCAGAAGATAAGCCCCTAGCCCGCTGTACAGCTCACTGACGTGGTCCGACAGTGTTCGCACAATGCCGGCCACGTCAGCCGCCGCCAGCATCCGCAGTTTAATTGCGGAGAGCAGCGCCTGCTGACGTGCAAGCCAGCGGAAGTCGGGCTGGCACGGCGGCGGCGACAGTGTCTCAGCCGCCGCCGCTGCCACCCAAATGTGGGTGTGCGTGTTGCCCGCCTCCGACGGAAGCTCTTTTTGGTGCTGCTCTGATTCCCCGAACATGTCCCGGCTGACGGCCCTGCCAACCGTAGAATCAATAGATGAGGTTAGGTGTTCACAGCCAGGGGCGCCAATTTCGGCCGTCGGCGCGCCGCAATCGGCTGATGGGAACGCCGCCGCCGCCGCCGCCGCCGCCACCGCCACGCTCGGCCCCACCGCGAACATGACACTGGCGGCCGCAGCAAGCGTCACCGCCGAGATCACGGCAGCCAAGAAAAGCACAGGACCAGCCGGTGCCGCCATTGCCACCGACGCCGCCGCCGCCATGGCATCGGCGCCAGGCGACGTCCAAAGCGCGCGCAGAATGACACCCGACGCCAGGATTGCCAGTAGCACCTCTCTCGTCATGATCATCATTTCCAACAGTCGCTGGGTCGGCCGCCAGGACGCACGCGACCGCGCTACAAGGCGGACCCCTGCTCCCGCTGCTAGGGCGGCTACCGCCACACCGTCTAGCAGCGGGGCCGGGTAAAGCATTGTTGCTGGTGCTGCCCTTAACAAGGACCACAACGAAACCGCCGCCATGACCATTGATAGTGCCGCCGCAGGAGCAGCGATTGCCGACTGGGGCAGCAGCAGCAGCAGCTTTGGGAACGCCACCCGCGTTGGCAATGGCGGGAGTCTGCCGCAGCCGTCGCCATGCTGCTGCTTCCCTGTCAATGGAGAAGCCGGGATGGTGAGGGGTACCGGAACTGCCATCGCCGCCGCCGCCGCCGCGGCGGCGGCGGCGCCGGCGCCCATCTCTGCACTTACTAAACACTGCCCTCCAGTTAGCGCCTGTTCCTGAATTCGTCCGGGCTCTATTGCGCCGCAGAGGCTTACAGATTTCAGAGGAAGAATGTTGCGGCTGGCTGTGGCGGATGCGCCACTGCCCCCTAAATGACCCATCACAGCGATTGGGCCAGGCACTCCACCGCATACCAACACGTCGTTACCACCACCGTGCACCTTCGTCGTATCGACTTTGGCATCAGGTGCCTGGGATGCTGCAACCACCGATGAATGCAATACTTGTGCTGGTGCTACTGCTGCTACTACTGCTGGTGCTACTGCTGGTGCTAATGATGACGTTATTGCTACCGACGGTGGTGGTACTGCAAGGATACCCCCGTTACTTGGCGTGGAAGATGCCACATCAGATACAGTGTTCATGGCGGCAGGGGCTGATAGCACGCCGGCCGGCGGGCCTGCCGCTGTCGGCCGCAGGTTGATGTTGCCCGCATCTGCCGCGGCCCGCGTAACAGCAGGTCCGGACGACCGCATCCACGCAGCGGCCGCATCCACATATGGCACAGGGCTGCCCTGAACCGAGGTCATCCTATTTGGTGGCGTGAAGCCGACGACACTACAAAGTGTCTGCGGCGGCGGCACCTCCGCCACCGCAGCGTCGCTTCTCACCGCGTCGCCGTGCTCCCTAGAGATGTGGCCGGTAGCAGCAACAGAAGCAACAGAATTTACGACAACCGATGGGCTGTCGCCCGCCGTCGCGACTGCTATCGCGGCCGGTGCAGTGAATGCCTCGCGGTCGCCAACGCACCGACTCAAGAGGCTAGGAGTGGTGCTGGTGGGAGCACCAGGATTTGCCGCCAAAGCAATACGCTGTCCTGCCCGGATGAGAGTGGACCCGCAAATTGCATAACCTGAACCGGATGCGCGTTTGGTTCCGAGACCAGTGGCAAACGCCGTACTGTCAGCGTTCATGGCCTGTAGCGCTTGGGGCCTATGAATTCGACGCAGTCCGCTCTCATGTGCCGAGGAAGATCGGGTGAACCTGCGCACGCCGCCGCCGGCGCTGCCCCCCGCCGCCATCACTCGCAGCGCTGCCACGATTGGCGGCGACACCAGCATAACCCCATTCCGTGAGCTCCGCTCTGGGGGCGCCGCCGCCGAAGCCGCCGGCGCCGCTGCCGCCAGTGGATCAGCGGTGCCGCTGCTGGACGGCAGCCTCGCGCCGGGGCCGCCGCCGCTAGTTCCCTGGGAGGGACTGGCGGGCTGCGATGAGGATTCCGCGGATCCATCACGGGACCAGGCGCGCGACGTGTACGGCGCCGCGCCTCGTGGAGATTGCGCCTGGGGTGATGACGGTAAGGACGCCAGCCGCTGGGCATCCTGCAGGGCTGCGCGCCAGCGGCTGGCGACTGCCCGCTGCAGTGCGCGGCGGTGGTGATGCATCTCTCCATGTGCCATCGTTGCTGCGGCAGCGGCAGACCTTGCCGTGATCACGGTCGCGATAGCGGTGGCCATGGTGCTCGCGGCGAAATCGCTCGACGCCCGCCGGTGCCGCAGCAACGATGGCTCCGAGAACATGCCGCCGTCGCCATCGCCATCGCCGTCACCGTCGCCGTCGCCGTCGCCGTCGCTTTCACCGTCGCTTTCACCGTCGCCGTCGCCGTCGCCGATGCCGCTACTTGCGCGGATGCGGAAGATACCGGATTCGTCACCGCCGTTTCGGTGAGGCGCATGCAGCCGCTTGGCCCGTGATGTGCGGCCCCTGGTGTGGCCTCTGCAGGCAGCCCCATAGCCACTGCCCTTCCGATACCTTCCGCTCGTGCGCCAGACAGGATCATCGCCACGCACGCCATCGTCACTGCCCCCGTCGTCGCTGCTGGCGCTGCTGAGATTGCTCATCGCGTCACGAGCATCAGTGAGCAGCACTGGTGTTCGCCCAAATGCCCGTTCGTACTCATCTTCTTCATCGGCGCAGCCCGTGGCGCAAACCGTGCTGGACGATATGCGAAGCTGTGGGAGGCGCGGCATGACCTGGCCTATGAAATCGTCTGCCCCCGGCCAACTTGCCACGCCGTCAATAGTACATCTCCTCGCCGCCGATGCCGATGCCGATGCCGATGCCTCTCCGGCCGCCAACCCCGCAGGGCCCCTGGCTATGGCGTCGCTGGGACTAAGAGCAGCGGTGGCGATGATGCCGCCACCGCCGGGGTGGTCAAAACTCTTCGCACATAGCGGTCCGTACGGCGCCCGGAGGGGATCGCGCCGCAGCAGCCGGTTATCTGTACGATCATCTGTACAAGGCCCCCGGTTGGTTTCTTGTTCTGATTGTGGGCGGCGGTCGTACGGAATAGCATGGTCAGGAATGGGTTTCGCGCAATAAGGCCCTCCGCGTCCACCGACCTGCGGGACTTCCGCGGGCGAAGGTGAACGCTGCCGCCCGGGATAGAACGGCACGGGGACTGGCTGGGATCCAAACCACTTGCAGTCACCGCCGGTGCCGACCGCCCGGGGCTCTGTCACACCAGCTGCGGCGCTATGTGGCGCCCGGCCTCTACCAGATGGATCACGGCGCGGTTCCCCCGCCGCCCTCGGTGACGGCAAAGGCTGGTTTAGCTGATGCAGCGGTTTCGGCGACGGAAGCACCTCGGGGCCGCCCAGGCAGCCGTCCGGCAGTGGCGACGGTGTGCTTTCGGGCAACAACACAGCTCCGCACAGCTCACGGTCCATGGCATCGGTCATGGACCGCCCAGCCAAGCCCAGGTAATGTCGCTGGCCAGCTTGCTCGTCTTTTTCAACGCCCCAGGCCCGATCGCCGAGCAAAACACCGTCGTCGTACGCGTATGATGCCCGCCGGGGTGCTGCGTTCCCGGCGCCACGGGAGCCCTTGCGGCATATAGCCTCCACTGACCGGCAACGTCGAGCTGGGTCAACTTTTGACCAGCAGTAAGGCAGGCTGAATTGCGTCCGGAATAGCACCGGGAGGTCGATGGCGGGCTGGCTGGCGCCGCCTACGCGTCTGTCCCTCCCAAGCGTCCAGTCAAGATCCTGCGCTGGAGGCTGATGCAATTGTCTGTAATTTGCAGCTATCTTGTCATCGTGCATCGCCTCCAAATATTTCTCCCTCGTATGTCGCGATGTCCATTCGCCATGTTTGCCATCGCTCACCGCGAATCGCAGCTCCGACCAAACGTCCAAAGCAGACAACGTCACTGAAGATGTTGGCTGGTCAGCCACGTGAGAATGTCTTCGTGATTGGTGTGTGAAGGCTGAATGTAGGTTGGTTGCCGCATGCATAGGAGGATTGTCGGTCGAGGAGCAGGGCGACGCCCCGCCTGAAGGCCGTCAAAGTTTTTGCTATATCTCGGTAGATTTCTGTCCTGTTAAGGGAAGCAATCCAAAAGATATAAGTATAGGCCATACGCGACGACAAAGATAGAAAGGTTCACACTCATATTGATATCCTCCAGTTGGAGACTTCATAGAATACGAAGAGTTCAACAGTTGCACCGATTGGTCGAATTGTAATTTCGACACCAAGTTTGCAATGACCGAAGTGCACGCTGGCTATGTTACAACTAGCTAACTCAAGCAGTTTCCTAATATGGCCAACCGTCCAACACGGGAAACGCAGTTGTGGCAGGAAGCGCAATGTGATAGGTGGCGAAGCACTGGCGGAAGAACTAGTTACCGCAACTTAGTGTCGGACACAAACAGCCCGGCAATAGGCAGCAACTTGCAAGCTGCGCAGATTGCACACCTTCAAATTCTTCTCATCATTAGGGAAAACCTTGGCACACAAACGAGAACAGCCATCTCGTGGCATACTACACGAGTTTACCTTGACTTACCAGTTTTGGAACAGAGGTATCAATGATGATCGCAATCACGTTACTAAAATGGAGGAATTTTTTTGTAGGTGACACTGATAGGGTATCTTAGTTGCGGACAGAATAAAACGGTTCCCAGGTGCGGTGCTTATTTCGACACGACCATCGACCTGCACATCAGCGCTCCCTTCACAGGCTGGTGTCATACAACGGGTGCCCGTAATGCAAATAGCTCAAGTCAATTTCGCAGATTCTGTCGTCAGTGCACCAACGGGCCATTTGTGGCGTGCTTCTTGGGGCTACGCATATTAAAAATTCGTAATGAGATACAATGTGCGAGGTTTAATGTAGAGGGTATGTTGTAACTTAACAGGTGTCCAGTTTCAGGGTATTTCCGTAAATATGTACATCTGATGTACATGAAAAGGTGAAACTACGATGTTAGGAATGAAGGCCATCGAGAGCAACTAGCTAACGCAGAATCATATGATATATTTATTCAATTCTTACAAGAGCCTCTTCAATGACAGAGAGTATGATTGCCAACCTGACGTTCCCTGGCACGCCTAACGAATCAGTTGACTACTATCAGTAATGACACGTTGGACGTTATTATGCTGTACAAGGGTCGATCATATAGCATTCGCCTTAGCTTAAATAGCTTTTGTAATATCTTAATAAAAAATCAACTATATTCAGCACCCAAAACTGGCCTAGAAGGAGCTAGCGGCTGTTACCCTATCGTTCCTTAGCTACGATTCGGAAGAATTACTCAGACGGCAAGAGACGTATGTAACTTATGTAATTTTTGGGTTACCACGTCACCCATCTACAGATTTCCGGATGCTAAGGTCGATCCTGGGGTCGACAGTGGTCGGAGTGGTCAAGCAGCAATTGGCAACCAGCAGGAGAGGGCAGGAGTTACGTAAGCGCGTAGTTCCGGGTCCCGGGGCCTCAGGGTTTCCCAAACCTGGGCTCCAACAACAAAACAAACAATGTGAGCCAAACAAAGATGTACCTCACCCGGCCGCCATTCTTGGGTTCCAAGGGTGATGAGCGAAGAACGCATGATCCTTGGGAATCCAGTGCCTGACGCATGGTACCGCAGATATCCGCAACAAAATTTTGACAACCTACAAATACAAGTATCCGCTCACCTTCTGCTGGCGTGACAGTAATGCCTGACATGAGCTCTTACATATGCATGCTGTAATGAGTCATGGGCGCAGCATGCGTATCATTGTAGTAGTAGTAGTAGTTCGTAGTCCACGTCGTCACAACTGTGTAATGTAATTTGTACTCTGCACTATAAATGAATTGTATCCTTCTTTGATGATGTAATTGTCGTCTTTGTGGCTTGCAGGAACGGATCACATTCGGAGGACCATTTTCACACTGTTCGACAAAACACGCTGGCGCGAAAAGGTATCCAAATACCACCTTCTCGGCGTCCCCTTCATATTCGGGAACGGACACCTATGATGCACACTGGCTTGCTCAGGGCTGGCTGCTGTTGTAGTTGACCCCTAACTAACATAATAAGATACATCAGAAGGAACAAATAAACAAAAACCCCGGTGCTCGTCTTTGCAGGGCGAGTTGCCCACAGTGTAACACCCGTTAAAATAAGAAATGTTATTTTTCTAATGTTCTTTTCCAGATGTTACCATGTTATCAGCGCCACGCGTTAGTTTTAAGTGTATAGCCAGTATAGTTTTAAAACCCTAAACCCTAAAACCCTAATAGGCTTGCATCATGCAAGCCATGCGCGCACGTGCCTGATGTTGGCTGGTTGGAAACTATCAGGCCAAGGTTTTCGTGGCGTACTGCAGTTGGGTAAGGACAGGCAAGGGATATGTGCAAATGCCAAAATTCAGTACTGGTCAGCAAGCTGTTAATGGGATGGTGAGGCGGCTGCAGTGGTCCGCACGTAGACCATTTCATTGTGCCGTCCCTCTGACCTCCTGACCCATCACCCGACCACCTAGCCCCAGATGGGCCGACCAGCAATGGCGGGGAAACCCCGACGGCGACACCCGGGACATCCTGGGACTTCGCCCTCACACCCCGAGACACCCAGACCAGGAACTCTGCAAGTCGATGGAGCTGATTGAGGGCTTATGCCGTTTTCGACGCATGGCCGCAGTAAAGCCAACGGGCCTTCGCCATTCTATTCCTCTGGGCTCTCCCTGTACTTAACACTTAGTAAATATTAGGTTGCACAGGTGATGGGCAGATGTTCACTGTTTACTTTGGTAGATGGGGGCCGCTGCGTGAACACGACATGCAACCCGAGCTTATACACCGGTTCGCTGCACGCACCCAACCCTTAGTCCCCAACCGCGCCCAACACAACCTCGGCTGGTTTGTTGAGGTGTCCAGCTTACATGTCAGTGTTACTTCTTACATTGCAAATGAAATTATCACTCCCAACGCCCCAGCACCTAACTACCTGTGGCTTACTGTCGTAATGGAAGAATCGAAGGAATTCGAGGCAGTTGCTTCCGTATGGATTCGCAATTTTGGTCATACCGCTAAAATTTACATGAATATACTAACGCTTGGTACCTGTCTAATAAATGAGAATAATGAGAATGAGAATAAATGAGAATGATACCTGCCTAATAATGAGAATTACTCCGCGTCCATCACATGTCCCTTTCCTTTAGGCAGGGGGTTGAGACGTATCTTCGAGGTGTTGTCCCGCACGAACCATTTGGTCACCGCCAAAAATCAAGCACCACTCCGCTGCCTGTCACCGGCACCGCCCTGGGTATGGTACGACTATCAATGATCACAGCGGCACACTTGCAAGTATCTGCATCGCAAACTATCGCGACCATCCCTTAGCTACCTGCCCCCGAACTTTCCTCCTGCCTGCCAACTGCGAACAAACTCAGACCTATATGTAATGGCGTCAGCTGGTGAGGATTGGACATGAGGACAGTGCAGGTCATCGCGCGCCATCAACACAATCTCCCCTGCGCTGTGGCTCGGTCCGGTCAGGCCCCTCGGTGCTCGCCCTTGTAGGGCGAGTCGCCCACAGTGTAACACCCATATATACACAGGGTTGACACAGTGCCTATAAATGCGCCATTCCCACATTTTACAGACGACACATCAAGACCGCAGTCCTCTGTCACCCGTGACACCCGCAGCAACCAGCTGGAATCCAAACCTCGAAGATCCGCAGCTCAATCCGCTGCCGAACCGAAGGGTACCCGACTTACCTAACCTACCCCGAACCTGGGAAAGGAATCACCCTGGCGCCACCTCTCACCGAGAATAATAAGTAACCCTCTGAGCCCTCTAATGAAATATTGAAGCTATGCTTCTGGTAATGCATCAAAGGCAACCCGCGTGCCTCGCCTGGGCAAAGTAGTTTCCCACAATGTGCGCGTACATCCTGCAATGCTCGACGACTGCTATGCGACCGTATTCCAATTGCCGTAGTCGGGCGGTGTACGGCACACACAAATACAAATATGCGGCGCAAATAAAACACACACTCAATAATCTGAAAGGAGTTTTCGGCAGACAATTAATGCACCAACAATTTCCAGACTTATTCTGTGCTGCCACCTGGCGTGGTCCAGTCACCTGTGATATACGCATATAGACATGCGTTGCCACGGAGGACACATACTATTATGTTTTCCTTTGCCGGAAGCCAATGTACACTACCCAACAACAGCATCCAGGAAGCATTGCATGTCATGCTTATTGAACCCTGAGCCGCATATGTTCAGCGGTAGCATAGCTCCAGAGGTCCTAAAATCCTAAACCCTCTGCACCCTGCGCCGTTCAATCCCGCACACAAGTTATAGCATTTCATCAGTACCTTCCTCCGATTGCTTAATTCTGCACAGTTCCATACGCGTGTCTGCCCTGGACGTGTTCCATGCAGGGGCCGCGCCCCGCCATAGGCACGGCTCCATATCTTCCTGCGGCCCACCCATCCATCGTCTTGCACCGAATATTTGGTGCGAAGAGGACGTCTCTGTGCCTGTAATGCACAGATATTTTCTATTGATACCTAGAATACCGATCTATATGTGCTATGTTACCACGGTCATTGCAAACCTGCGCTGCTTTACGCAACAATGCCACAACAACTTATTCCCCCACCCAAGCCTCAGCAATCACCACCCCATCATCCAGCGTTGCGCCATCACCCGCAGCCGCCGTTTCCACACCTGCTACATCTGCGTACATTTCTCAGGCTAAGCCTTCCAGCAGTCCTTCTCGCATTGAGGCGGTGACGGGAGGGGGCGTTTGAAAGCGTTTCACAACATGCCTCCGTGTCCACCGCCAGCGCCGCCCTGTAATAGGGTCAATATCGGTAACATTCACGACCATGTCCCCATCCTCTGGAAATGTTCCCCCTGAATATGTTCCCGGGTCGGGGCGATCCGTGTCCCATTCCATGCCGGTGAAGGGGTTGCCCAGTGGCAGCTCATAACTGGGCTTCCAAGCATGGCCACATACGAACCCCGTCCCATCGACGCGCAGACTGCAGCACTTTGGCTGGAAGCGATAGCGCTTAGGTGGAGCATTCTGCGGGTGGCCATATTTCGCAGCCCACTCGTAGCCGCGCGTGATCATATCTGTAAGGCATTAGGTGGAGAGGGATGATGTTGTATACAGGCTGGGTTAGGTTAATTGATTTTGGTTAGCCAGGTCTAGTGGGGCACGGTTGGACGAAGGTCAAGAGGGGCAGAGTTCGTGTATACAACAAGAACGGTGCGCTGGCACTTCGCGAGGCCTTTGGGATAAACATGCGGCGCACATGCGTGCAAGAGGCAAGGCACCACCCGACCCCATGCACCTGCTCACGAAGTCTCCACACCCCAGTCTCCGAACAGAACCGCGACTTCGCGGTGTCCTTTACAGTCCAAACTTCCGCCCATCCGATACACCCACCCTACCGCATCAGGGTCAACCCCAGCGGTTTGGGTTGGGGTTTATCGTTAATTCACTGACCTGCACCTCAACCCGAGAAGCATGCGCTGCTCCCTGGACCGCACCTGTTGCTCGGAAACGCAGGTTCATCGCGGTGACCAAATCTGGAAAGCCATAGAAAGTGGCAACCTGGGAAGCAAAGATGAGGTTACGGGTGAGGATGAGGGTGCGGACGAGGATGGCAATAGTCAACCCGCCCAGACCAAGGACACAGACTGTAGCCACACGCGTGTACAGTTTTATGAATGCAGCAAGACGGCGAGGATGAGCTTCCGTTGGCAAGCGATAGTCACGACTGAGCGAGCATCACCATGCATTGGAATAATTAGACGCCGTGTGTATGTGTATGTGTGTATGTGCTGTAAAGTACACAACGATTGCTACTTTTTTTTGGATAGCGCCACCACCGAATTTGCCGTACCTCCTTCGGTGTCATGCTCGCGATACGACGCAGGCACTTGTCGATCTGCGGTGGGTACTGAGTGCCCATTTGCTCCTGCCCTTCCGGAAGGTAGCAACGGTAGTCAAGCAGCAGCAGTGGGTCGGCTTCGAAGCGTGGGACTTGCGGCTGTCCGGTTAAAGTAGGCAGCTTGGCCACGTAGTCATTGCCCAGCCGAACAATTTCCTGCCTGTGGGCGCGAAGAGGTTGTGCAGGCAAGATAGGGGGGAATGATGCACGGGCTAAGCAAGCAAGGATGTGAAAACGCGCGAGCCATTCAATGCATCATGCTCCTGCAAGCGAAGTAAATCCACATGCTGCATTTCGTAAACCTATACACCATTGATTGCGTTTCTATATGGACGATAATATATAGTATTTTTTCCGCTAATGGGCCATTCTTCCGCTGGTGACTTACACCTACTTTTGCGTGGTGGGTACCAACACGGAGTCAAAGCCGCAGCTACGCCACATGTGTTGGAGGCACGACTCGTTGTCGATAAGCTTCAGGTTCCCGTCCTCTTGCAGGAACAGGTTCTGAGCATGGCGGTCGCACTGGCTGGTGAGCAGATCGAATATGGCGGCCCTCACAACACGGGTTTTATTGAGCCGGTTGTTAAACATGTCGGCGATCGTGTCAAGCGGCAGCGGCCGTGGGATGCCGCGGTACAAGAAGTTCTCCAGGCTGACACCCTCCACATACTCCATCCACAGTCCCCACCTACGAGGCGATTAGATAGTATTGGTGGGGGGGCTGCAAGTACGTGCGTGGATGGTTGGTTGTGGCTGAATGACTCATGGAAGCCCTAATGGAAGCCACCACCCCACACCCCACAAAGTGGCACTGCGGCGTTGGAATGGGCCTGGGACGATGCGTGTGCTGGGATGAGCCATGTGGAGAGCGGTCAGGCACACTCTGATAGCCCAGTAGTCTCGGAGGGTTTGGGTATGCTGTTGCCGGAGGGTGATATTCCGATACCACCTGTGCATATGTGCACACCATATGGACCCCACGACCCACAGATCTCCGCGGGGCCGCCCTTCAGCCCAGCGCACCAATCAATAGGGTAGCCGACTCCAGGCAGCACCCCGAGGACAGGTGCCAGCCATACTCGGGGAATGAGATCCTGCATGGCATGGCATGGCATAGCATGGCAGGGTAGAGTTGCGAAGCAAAAAAGCAATTGGCAGAAAATGGATGTACTGTGCGGCCTTCCTACACCAGCTGCTTCCGTAGAGAGATGCCCGGTCGTCCTGCAGCGCTCTATGCGGACCATGCATGTTCTCGGATGCTGTAAGGCCATCACGAACAGCCTGGCCAGCTCACCGTTTTGCATTTTGTCCCAGGTTAAGACTTTCAAGCTCTTAACGTTTTTTGAGACCGAATCATCGGCTGTCACAGGCAGACAAACAGAGTTCACCTTCCAGCATGTTGTTTGAATATGCACACCCACATCTCAAGCTCCACTCGGCCACCTACCAGGAAGCCGCAGTCCTGTGAAAGCTTGTCAAGGGCCATCAGCAGCTTCATAAGATCCGCAATGCGCACGGGACTGCATACCGGTAGCTTGAAACCCGTGCCCTTGACTAATGGTACACAGTACACCTTGACCACCGCCTCGCCTGAGGGGGTCATGTTGGTTTGCGTGCGGAATATCCAGCTGCGGTGCAGGGCAAGACGGAAGGTGCGGCGCAGTGCCTAATGGGTGGAAGGTTCGGGTTGCAGAACATACACGCTTACGCCAAGCTCGACGCCTCTCACATATCGCGGTGCGCGATCAGCGCCCTATTTGCCAACATCAAGACAAATTCACCCCGTCGACACCAGAGGAACGTTTGTTCTTGCCCGTCATCCCCCACCCTTTCCACAGCTGCCGAACACGCTAATGAGGCCCACTGCAGACCCCAAGTGTTGACTGGCTGTCCAAATGCAGCGCCGTGAAATAGCTGTCAATCTCTTTCCTGCCGATGCCTTTTGGCAAGTTATTACAAGAAGCCTTGCATCCCCGCCCGTAATCCCGGAGTTTCCCGTAGTCCCGCTGGGGCCGCCTGTTGGAACAGAAAAAAGGTTTTTCTATCTGCAATCAGCCCCTGCTCCAGATCGCGGTTGCATTACTTGTGGCCACCTGCCTCGTGGTGGCGCCTATTTCGCTGGTGTAGGTGGTGTTAAGGAAGGTCTTCTCCGTCATGAGGGTCAGGTTGTGGTGGCAACCGTAGCACTCTTCACACACTGGCAGCGAAGCCATCTCAGTCCGCCGCCGCGGGCGATAACTCGAGGGTTTGAACTGGATAGGCACGGTGGGGTCCCGCTCCGGGTCATACACTGGTACCCGGCGCTTACTCCGGTGGGCAGTCGCTCCAGAGCCACCGCTGGACCTAACTTCGGCATCATCACTAGCTTGGGACAAGGTACGTGCTAGGGTCTTCACGAAGCTGCGGTGTAGGGCCGAGGGTACAACGACATCTGTTGTGCTGCTGGCTGTTGTGGAGCCGGCGCCTATGACTGATACGGCTCCGAAATCAGAATCGTCGGGAGAGATGCCGCTGGGGTCGTCCGATGGAGTGCCACCGAGGCGACAGTGGTGACATAAACGGCATTGGGATACGTGGCGCGTGGCGGCATCAACGAACTGCCGATCGTTCCAGGTCCCAAGCAAAGGCGCAACAACCGGGATAAGATGCATCCGAGGGCAAACAAACATAAGGAAATCCCTTACGTGTAAGAGACAGGTCCATCCAAGCATCAGCATAAAGAAGTCGAATGCTGTCAGTCGAATAGTCATGTTTACGCATGCCAGTGAAAATGGATTCCAGCAGCACAGGTAGTGACACCCGCCCTATGCATCACTTTCCATGAGCGAGGAAGCCTGGATTGAACAAGACTTCCTATAGCCCATCTTCTTAAGTAAGGCTTCGAATCATGATAGCGATATTTACTTGACGCCGTTACTAACCTAATCATTTTCTAGGCATTATCTATATTATTGTGATATATAAGCATGATGGACATTGCACCATATCATAAGCCCGGCTTGCAGGGAGCTGTATATAGTACGGACGTGGCAAGTCTCTGCATGCGCGATGCTTATGAATAACCACGACAGTTCAAACGATGTAACGGAGCAATTCATATGCTGAATCTAGTTCTATTGATCCCGTTACCAGTACATAGTTCGGCCGTTTTTTCCGGTGGGACGGTATCTTGAATTATGCAGCGGCTTGTTATAGCCGCACGTCAAGGCAAAGTCGGGCTGCTAGCATCTGCACGTCTCGATTTACAGCGACTTATATTCACGAGCGCGTGTCGTGCGGACTTGCGGGAATTTTTTGACTGGGAATCTCGCGATGGGCGAGGCAACGAAGCTTACGGTGAGGAATATGTCTTACAGTGATAATTGAGGTCCTCATCTGACCCGCGTCCGTGATGCACTGTCGTGCAGGTCGGGCATGGAACGTTGACGAGCTACGATCAAAATCCTGGCAGGACCTCCATAAGTTATGGTGAGTAGCTGGCGGAGGACTACCGGCAAGGGCGAGGGCGGGGCAGGGCTTGATATCAATTTGCTCACAGACAACTGCGCACGAGTAGCGGCGGCGCCGGTGAGGTGTGTTGCGCCGAAGTCATCGGCATCTGACAGACCCATTCCGGTTCCCGGAACCACGCCTGTCAGGCAGATAGGGAACCGATCTAGAACATTTCTAACCGGGCGGGGGCAAGGTTACTTTGCCCCTCACCCGCACGGGCGGGTTGCCAATACACTGGCGGGCCACAAGGGCTGAAATATCGCACTAACCAAACCCCATCTGCCATCCTGCTATCCTGGTCTGTTCCTGGACGCGATTCCGGTCATTTAGCCGCTTAAGGACCCAAACCTGGTTCAGCCGGGAATAAAGATGCGATGGAATTGCCGGAGAGTTGACAAAGCGTGTAAGGAGCCCGGCCATACATGGAGCCCGGCCCAACTGGCTTTGTGATCTGGCGAAAGGGTCACGACTGCGTGCAGCAGATCAGTCCATGATCGCACTACTGGGATTGAGATTTTGAGATCGTGATAATTGCGCTTCTGGTCGCTTAGCTAGAGTTTTCCGACGTCGTCTGCGCCTAGTCCTGGGTTTCTGAAATGCATCAACCGAGCAGTGTTGCGAAGCTTGATAGCCTAGTCAAACCGCCTCATATAGGACTTATTCCTCCTTACGCCCACATGCAGGTACGTGTGCGTTAAGGAGCGCAATCTGCTGTTGACAGAGATGGGTTTTAAGAACATACCCAAGAACGCGGCGGAGCAGCGGGCGCGGGGAATACCGCGGGGCAGCGATATGGTGGAACAAGACCAGCACCGCCTGAGATACCGGGAGGTAGGGTATGGCAGGGCGAGCAGGGCGGTTGACCTCCCCAGAGCGCAGCGCCGAAGTTGGATTTACTGAGCGCATATGCACCGGGACGCGGCAGGCTATGATAATGTGAGGATGCTGGCATTTTGTACCAACCCCCCCCCGGTAGGAAACGGGGGTTCGGGAAGGGGCAGCTGGAGATGCCTATTTTGGAAATTGCTTTTCATCAGGGGATCCGGGAAAATTCGGGATGTGACTTGGTTGGTGCGCGCGGCTCCGACCCCGCAGGTCCAGACCTCCTTGCGCAATATTCGTCAGGTGCTTCAGGAGCGTGTGGATGTGCAGCTGGTTCCGGAGCTGAAGCAGGAGATGCAGGAGGTCATCAATGCGCGATGAGCGGTGATGAGCTGGGGGAGGGCGAGAGCGGCCAGGACAGGGTGGATGGGTGGGCGTGTTTAAATTCCCACGGTTGGGGTGATATATAAATTCCCACGGTTGATGGGAACGAATGCACCGCCCGGGGGCTGTTAGCGACCTTGCACCTGAGGTGGGTATGAAATCTGAGCAACTCGACGCCTGCGGCGGAGGGAATGAGCTTTTTGCCCGAAGGTGTCTCGGGTCTGTGGTCGAGGTTTGTGCTGGGGTTCGTGTCAGAGCAATGGTGGGGACTGGGAAGCCCGCTCTTGCTATAAAGGTGTCCCAAGTGCTGGAAGCCACTTAATGTTCCAACACGCGCGACTCCTGGCATCCCCGGTCGGGCAACTTGGTCCACAACAGCCATCAACTATGCTTGCATGGGGTCGGGGGGTCCGGTTTGAAATTCTTTCTATTCCTATAGTAGTGCACCCAGCTGCCGTGTGGTGGTGGTAGTCGAGCTGAAGGTTGTAGGATTTGGTCAAGAGCGAGCGATGAGTTCAGCTGAGTGTACGCCACCCCGGCCCCATTATTTTCCGGGTGGTACCAGCGGATGAGGGGAGGGGAGGATGCTTGGTCGCCAGCCTGATTGGCGCTGTTGTGACTTGTCGGACAAGTGGTCTTCGGCATGAGTGGATGCCTGAATGCGGGTGCGAAGATGTCGTAAACTGACATCGGGCTACGATGATGGAAGTCCAACGGAGGACTGAGGGGTGCTGGTTGCGATGACGAGCCCTCTAAAAGGGAAGGACGGGTCGCAAGCAAGCGGTAGGAAAATTGATAGGTTTGCGTGAGGTTGGGGCCGTATGGCAGCCTGTGATACACATGGGCGAAGGGCCTCCAGCAGACCCCGTCGCATCGCCAGCTCCCTCTTGCTGACTGCGGCTAGTAGCGGTGCTTACGTATACGACGCGTACAAAACGCTGCGGGTAGCAGCCCCGACATCATGGTTCACTAATGTACTTGCGTCTGGTGGAGGTTGAGGCTTCAGGGAGGCGTGCTTTGTAGCTTGTAGTGTGTGGTCTATCATGGATGAGCCGTCTTTTTAGGAAGGACCGGCGAAAGGTGTCACCTGAGTCAGATGAAAGAGGCCTTCAACAGCCGAGAACGAGCGGCTCGGGATCCACCTGCGCATTGAAATGGAACCTTTCGCATGTTGTGGGCGATCGCTTCGAGTTAAGCAGCTTGGAGTTGTGACGACCGGTTGGCAACTGCAGCAGTGCTTCCTGCAGCCATGCCATGCCACTTGCGTAATGTGCTCCACTTTATGCACGAGTTTTCGGCAATCGAAACCAGTGGGCTAAGCTTCCATGAAGTGCTAAACGCCCGGTTTGCAGAACCCTCGAAGGCGTTTCGTATGTGCGAGGGAAGGGGGCGGGGAGAGTAAGATAGGTACCGGAGTTAAAAGCTCCATTCAGTGGGAGACGAGTAGCTGCCACTACAAGTTGCAAGTGTAGAGGAATCAGGAGTTCATATGTCTTCATCGCAGCCAATATACGAAAAGAGCCGATCCCTGGCAATGAGCGAGCAGTAATGGTAGCGCAAACTCAAGACGCCCAACGGAACAAAAAATGGATATAGCCGCACACTGCACGCTCGGAATTACGTCCTCCGTAAGGGGGATGATTAAGCAAGCGCGCTCTTCTCCCCAGGGGAGAATACGCAAACCTGTTCAGGGCAGAGCTCTAAAGCTCCCCTCGTCGTCATAGAAGGATATCCTGTTACGCTGATCCCCTAAATATCTCTCTCTTTCTTTCTCGCATGCACACAAAAGCACACACGCATAGCTCCTCCCGGTCTCCCTCCCCTCTCTTCCTCAAACCGCCATTCAATACGTCCGAATGTGTCGTGGGGCTCTCACACTCGCCGCTAGCTGTCCATAACCCTCGGCGGAACAAAGTTAAAAATTTAAACGCAGATCTCTCTGACGTCAAGATCCAGGCAATGCCACTGCGACGCACGCGATACGAACATAATGAAAAGAAGCTGAAGATTATGGGCAAGAAACAAGAAATCGCCAAACGGTCTCAAGGCTGCAATACCGCGCGAAGAGATTGGACTTTTGGATAAAATTCATGGATCCATTAAGAAGTCCAACATGCGCACACACATACACATACAACATACATACACATACACACACGTACACATACATACACGTACACACTCGCTTGCGCCCATAGTGTCATGCCAACGCTAATGTACAGCGTCAATACTCGCGACCAAATCATCCAGTATATGTTCAATTGGGCCTTAATAGCCTAGTATTCACAAATAATATGGCTATGGAGATAATCAAACGAATATTGCCAGCTTCAGCAACCATCGTCCCACAACGTCCCCCGACGCCTTCTGGGCTCGGCAGGAGCCCCATGTAAACCCCCTGTGCCTTGCAAGCCACGCCAACTAGAACAGGCACATGCTCATACACGAGCCACAAGAGCTGCAGGTGAAGCCGTGATCTAACTTCATTGGCCTATCAAAGCCTTACGAACTTGCATGTTTCATAACATCGTCGGCAGCGCGCTCCTCCTGACGCATGCCGTAAAAGTGCTGCCGTAAACCCCAACCAAGGAGGTCCTTGAGGTCACCCCTTCCCACTCTACCTGAGCCCCTGCTTCTCGCGGGCTTTCCACAAGTGGGAAAATAATCAAGATGAGCAAGCTCGGCACGGCTCCCGCAAGAAAACCGGAGTAAAATATTAACATGAGCCGTGCCTTTCCTCTGCGCGACCCACAAACAACCAATACAAGTTCATCCCTCCTGCGCGGGTCTCAGGGTCCAAATGTATGTAAATCAGACACTCTATACACCCGGCGGCAGAGAGGTACCGGTTGTAATGGAAATCGGAGAGAGCTGGGCGAGCTGGGGGTTTTCGGTGCAGGGGGGCGGGGTGTTGACTGCGCGGGAGGCCGGGAGAGGCCGCCTCTGCATTCAGAAGTCCGCGGAAGCCCCAGTCCTTCAGCAGCCTCAACACCCTCAACACGTTACGCACCTTATGCCCGCTCCGTCAGCGCGTTCTTTCGCAAACCAGAAACGGGTTCTCTCACCCATATTTCCTTTTGCCGTCTAGTGTAAGGACGTGCAATCCCAACACATAGCTAAACGTGGAACAGGAAGACTTACAAGTGGAGGAGCTCCGGCCTTAAAGCGACCAGGATGGACCAAGATGATGTTGGCTGCCTGACGCCAGATTTCAATGCCAAGACCAGCGCGGTACATTTCGACCGTTGACATTAACATCCTTAAATTAATTGGCCCCCAAAAGCCGCAGTTCCGAACCCGAACTTCAGACGTCAAACCTCATGGACGTACATAATACTCATTCGTCCCACCAGGCACTGAACAAGAAGCGCATGGCTCCCGTTAGGCGCCACTGCCAGGCCAGCTCGTGGTGACCCGCGCCCTCCTCCACCAGGAACTGCAGCCGTCCTCCGCGCATTCCCTGTTCAAACCGCGTCGGGTGCAAGTATCCCTCAGGCAAGTTAGTGAATGGTGAGCAGATCGAAATGGTTTGACTTGGTGCGCATTTAACATTTGCGTTATGCCTCAGACCTTCAACCTATCGGGTAGTTACGAATATGTGCCTCAAGATCGCCCGCCCTTTAGGTCTTTACGGGTCGTTGCGATGTTGAGGGTGATGCGTCATCATGCGATGATCCAATCCGGGTCCACTGCTGTGGGTAACCCTTCATTCAAACCATTCCGCACCAGCAGAACTCCGCATCCATCCATTCCAGCCTACCTGCGACTCCAGGATGCTGGCGGCCTCCTGGCAGTAGCTCAGCAGCAGCGCGTCCACGTCCTCACGATCGTGATCCCTGGTGGCCGAGTACTCCCTGGTACCGCAGCCCAGGAACAGCCGCTCGGGCAGCATGCCACGGTGCATGCGCATGTCCTGCGGCGTGCAGCAAATTGTAAGAGTGAACGAACCACGCAAGTGTGAGCGGGCGGGGGGAAGTGTCCAGGGAGGTAACAGCAGAGGCTGAGAATGCAATGGGGAAGGGAGGACGGCGAAGGAGGCGGCGGATCGGTGGAGCAGGCAAATCCTCAGGGTCCGGGTCGGGGTCGGGGTCGGGGTCGGGGTCGGGTCGAGAGCGGTACCGCCGGGGAAGGAAGGGGTCGGGGTTATGTGGGGATGTCGCACGTTGTCACGCTCAGGGTAATGAGGCCGCTTAACGAATTCGGAATAAGCGGACGTCGTATATCGGGGGGGGGGGAATCATGGTGGGCAGGCAGACGGGCACGTGGGCGAATAAGCCAGGGGGGTGTGGAGAGCCGGCAAGGCTCACCTGAAGGAAGCGGCCTTCAGCGATCCAGAGACTGGGGCTCTCAGCCAAGACACAGCCGAAGACGTGTGGGTAGTGCATGGCCGCATACAGCGCCGCCACACCGGCGAAGCTGCCGCCGCCGAATGCCACCTTAGCAGGGTCGGATGATACCGCGAAGCGCTGCTGGATCTGAATGGGTATAAAAAGGCATCATGGTGAATTGGCCCGTTATAGACACCGTTAGGTTGGCAGGATCAGCTCTCAGTAAACCGGTCTCTTAACTCGCGAGCAGAGTCAGCCAACCCAAGCACTTATACTTTTGGCGTTTGCATTTCGAGATTGTGGCAACAGATCGTTTTGCAGCGATCATGACTGCAGCGATGATTATATGTAAATAGGTGTTTTCGATTAAGTAGCGTTCACAGCGGCATGTATTGCTTTTATGCGGGTTGTGTTCCACTCTGTTATCTGATACCTACAGCTTGCTGATCGCTGGGTCCCGGCCAACCGCGGCCATGCATTTTTATGCATTCGTATCGCTAATGGTGGGCACCGTCGCTGTCATCATCCAAACTCATCGCACGCTGTTTTCCAACGGTCTGGCTACTCACATGGAAACGAACAGGTTTTGACAAGTATCCGGCAGCAGCCGTGAATAGCTTTTAAAGGGTCCTTTGTTTGTCACCACGTCTGCGCGACGCCGCTCCCCCCGTCGCGAACCCCACATCCGCACCAGAGGCATGATCTCCTCCACCAGCCGGGTCATGTAGGCCTCCAAACCGCCACCGGGCCATCGCTCCGCGTCTCCTCGGAAGCCGCCGGCCCCCTTGCCCGGTGGGTATGGCAGGTAGTTGAGCGAGCGCATGGCGCCGGCCGAGTCCACTGCCACCACCACGAAGGGCGGTAGCTCCCCGCGGGTGACAAGGTCGGAGGCCGTGTAACCCACACGCCACGACACGCCCTGGTGTGCCAGCCAGTCCTGGACGGAGAGGCGGGCGGGACGTGGCAACTCGAGCCCGTGGGAATACATATTGTTGGACGGCAAGAGGGTTCTTGGGGCGAGGGGCGAGCGGGTGAGTGGGTGGATAGGGGGGCGCAGTGCATGGGTGCGCGAACGGGTGG